>CM050166.1:112749241-113320926 GCA_027410445.1 Discoglossus pictus | reverse complement strand
AGGGGTCTAAATAAGCACATAACATATTTTTTTAAAGAAGTTTTTAGTTAGTAAACATCTATCCACTAACTAAGAACCTATTTAAAAAAAATATGTTCTGTGCTTATTTAGAGCACTATTCAATTGGCTAAATCGCAATTGAATGAGGGCCATAGTATTTAAGGTTGAATAAAGACTTCCAGTCCATCAAGTTCTACCCTTCAAAGCATCATCATTTGTTGAAAAATTTAAATGTTTCATGATATATAGATTATTGATCCAAGGAGGAATCCGATTGCCAGAATCAAAAACAAGTTTAAAGGGGCTTTTTTTGTTTTTGCCTTCCCCTGGATTCAATATTCAAGATCATTATATTTTTAAATAAACTCATGTAAAATGTTATTATCTTACATTAATGTTTGCATTGTTACATTGTATTTTACAAGGTTTGAACAGTTAATTTATTGAATGTTATTAATCATTCATGTCAGTAGCAGCAGAAACATTTGTTAAACATATTCAATGTATAATTAAATAGACAGGATTCATCCAGGGAGTAATTAGATCGCTATTTAATGGGGTCAGGAAGGAATTATTTTTTTTCCCCTTTTGAGACAATTGGCTAAGTTGCAATGGGTTTTTAACTGTTTGCCTTCCTCTGGATTCAGTACCTATTTGCTTTACCAATAGTTCAACTACAAGTTGCATGTTAAGAAGCATTCTGTCATTGTTTAAAGTACTCATTTATACAAAGTTGACCTATTGATGTTAGTATTGTTAAAAAAAGTCATTCAACACTGTTTACTATATAAGTTGCATATTAGAAATCTTTATGTAATGGTTCACAATACGTATTCATGCAAATTTCATGTATTGTTATATTATTACTGCATACATGACAATTAAAAAGTTTAAGATGGTTTAACAGTTCATTGTTAAAAAAAAAAAAAAAAAATATTATAACATTTTTGTATTTATTTGTAGATAATAAAAGGGTTAAGAGTCTCAGAGAATCACATTGTGTCACAAACAGCATTTCCAGATTTAACATTTTATCGACTGTCATTTTTGACGGGCAAATCGCTAGTATAAATATAATTTATTTAAGGTGCAATTTACTTTATGTTTAGTACACATAGGGCCTCATTGAATTCCAGTTGTCCACAGTTGCCTTCATACAGGCTGTAAGTCTGCGGGCTTGCAAATTGCAACAGTTACAGATCGACTTAATAGAACAAGCCCGCAAGTACAGGGCCAAAGCCTGAAAAGCGTAAACTCTTCCTGAGGATGCAAGCTGTTAGTGGGCTGGAATAGATCCAGTTACAATCCAATCATAGAGTGCAACACAGGCTTCAGAGGAAATATAAAACAGGCTAGCTGAAAATGATTGACAGAGAGAGATTATAAAGCTGCGTTCCACACACCCATACGTTGACTGTGCAGTAGATTTTCATGAAATATCACGCAGGCCCCGGAGTTGGTGGTTTGAGTGGTGATAGAGAGAGTAGGCAATTGTTCAGAGCAGGTTCTTACGGTTTTATTCTTTTATATTATTCTAATGACGATTTTACACTTAAACTTTGATTACACATATTTACTGATTATACATAATACAAATACACATAGAATATATAACACTCATAGATACACATATAGCTAGGTCACTACATACACCCCCCATCCTTTACCTCCACCCTATACCCCAACAGGGGGAGGAGGAACAAAGAGGTGCTTAGTGCCCTGGTTATGAGGAGGAGGATTTCAACTGGGAAGTTGGGTCACCTGTTGGAGCATCAACCACACCGGTGGCATTTAACTTCACTGTCCTCCTCTTTTAACAACTACAGCCATCACCGGGGCAATTCTACTCGTGGGATGACCGTGGCCTGCCTCCACCTCCTACTTCCCCCAGCAGTGAATTAGCCTTGCTCCCACCCCCACCACCAGGCCTACCACCACCCCTATGAAGCCAAGCCACAGACTGTCCCCACAACCACCACTGCCATCCAGGATGGGGATGGACCGGAGTGCAATACTCCAAGTCAACATAGATGCAATGCGGCACACTCTAGTCCCCAGCCACACCTCATTTACACTGGAGACCTCCCCTGGGCTCTTGAAGCTCGGCCGCTCCTCTCCCCCCTCCATGCCTCCTCCACCAGCACCGCCTCTGAATTTGCCGCTGCCTCTTGGGGAGATTCCTCCCCCTCCCACTACCACCAAGGAGACGGCGGTCGCCCATGGAGGGTTGGGGTCCTGATGCAAGGTGGAGGAGGATGTAGAGACTGCACATATTTTTGTGCCATCTAAACAGCACTCCTCAGTGACCGTCTATTCACCTAAATGTTAACCTAATCTAGCCTGGCTACAGCGCATTGAATCGTGGCCTATGTGATGATGATATTTTATAAGCAGATGGCGACCATGGTCCATGATCCTCTTTTCTGTTGACACGTAGGGTTCTGTTTAACAATTCACCAATCAATGGTCAATGAGGAATGCTGTTGAGAAGAGATGCTGCAGTCCCTATCTTTTTAAAGAACTTATTTGGCAGGTTATAGTTTTCTTTTTTGTTTTGTTTTAGGCACAATTCAGGTCTATTAATGCATATTCTGCATCTGCAAGCATTGTCCAGAAAATAAAGTCATTGTAAGATATTCCCAGTGCCTTTCAGGTGGACATATCTAAGACATGATTGTTGATAGCTTAAATGCAGACTAATACCGCTTTGAAGGTGGACTTGCAAAGTCTCACAAATGTATGTTAATGAAAGCCAGCAATAATACATGCAGTAGTGAAGCAGGCGATTCTCTCCTCAATACCAGTATGAGAACAGATCCTTGTGTCTGATGTAAGTAACATTGAATCTGGCTGCTGTCCTTTGTGTCCTCTCCGTATTAATGGCTATTTGTCCTGTATTGCTGATATCATGAGTATCCTTTAACATGTGCTAACAGCTGTATAGCTGATGGAAGTGATATCAATGTTGATGAACAATATCATATGGAGAAGGTTATAGTACACCTCGACCGCTGACGGAGGTCACAGCTAAGCATTTATTGTGAGATGACACATCATTATTAATAGTCATGGCCAGTGAGATATACTGAGAACTAGCTAATAGTTAGTAATGTTTGCAGATGGAAATCAGGTGAGTTGGTATATTGTTACAGTTACAGTATTTAGTACTGTACTGTACATGCATGTTTTTTTCTTTTTATTATCCTCCTCAGCCTTTTTTTTATTTACCACCTTTTTTCGGCTTTTTATTTTAGGAACACACTGTATTTGTGTAACTGGTTTGGATGAGATAGTACAGATGTTTATGCGTCTGTTCAATGGAGCCGATGATGACCAGAAGTACCTGCTATGCGCATTACTTTTATTAAATGGAGTGATTTTTGATGATCCTTTTTTTAATAAGATTTCGGTTGCAGTGGTGTAGTGCCCAAATGTGACCCTGGTAGGTGCTATGCACCCTGATTATTCTAGACTATGACATTACCCCTTTTAGGTATCCCCTTTTCCATAAAAAGCCTCTTGCCCTTGCAGTATTCGCCCACACCACACCCATGATATTAATGCACAGTCTCGTACATTTCTGAGTGTGTTCTGTGTATAAAATAATGCTTTGTTATACCATTATCACGGTGTCAGTGTGTTTTCAATGGTATAGGTTTTGGGACATCCACATATGGGCGTAGTGGAGATTGTCCCTGATTGAACTGAGTTGGCTGTTGTCTCCACGTACCTGTGCACAGCCTCCATGTGTGTTTGAGGACCTTCCTGATGGGTTAGAGTAGATTATTGTGATGTATGCTCCCCTGGTACTTGATATATGTCACGTGGCAGTGCAATTTATTTTCCTAATCTAGATCTGATGAGTGAGATGCATATAAGAATATATTTTTATATTTAGTCTCCACATTAGAGCTTCTGTGAGTGAGAAAGAGATAATATGGCAGGCAGTTTCATGTTTTTTGTTGCAATTTAATCAAGTAGTGTGTCTTTAATTACTCTATTCATCTTGCAGATATACTTTTCATATTGGAATATGCATGACCATTCCAACATATTATAATTTTTTTCTAAGGCCTATTTGTTCCTCGGGGATTGTTGTGCAATTAATTATAATGGCTTCCATTGCTTTCCCCATCTTTTAAAGTCCAGTAGTGTGTTTGTATTTTCTTTTGCAGTGTTCAGAACTAGTCTGTAAACCATTTGCGAGTTCTATTTGGAACCCATAATATATTGGGCTACATTTGTGGGTTTAAATGAAATTGTGTCCTTGGGGAATCGTAGCGATTAATAGCGAATTGCGATTTTAGCGATTGTAACATTTGCAGACTTGAAAGATCAAAGGCTTAGATGGTTTGGAATTACGATTTTCTCAATTTTCAGCCTGTAACCCGCAAATTGATTTCAGGTAGCTAGGAGAGGCCATATTAATAGCAGTAATAGCAAAATGTAATTGTTAAAACATTCAGGCAAAACACATTTTGCTTTCAACAATACAAAGCACTTTACAATGCCCCGATATTGCGTTACCCAAATGCTTGGGTAATTAAATAAGTCTTAAGAGTCTTTTTGAAAATGTTGCACTGTAGAAATGTTATGGGAAGAGGGTTCTACAAAACTGGAGTTGATGGGGAACAGTGTAGAGAAAGTTAAATTGGTGGTATCTAACAGGTATAGGTTCTGTTTGACTGCAGCCTTTCCAATGCATTTTTGACCATTTGCAGGTGTTGTAACTGTTTTACTGTATGCCCCAGGAATAATGTATTGCAGTAGTTAAAATTGGCAGTTCATAGAAATGGACCAGTATAACCAGATTTTAAGAGTGAGTCAAGTGCTTAATCCTTGCAGTTTCAGAAGTAAGAAATAGGTCTTTATTGCTTTTTACAATTGATGATTAAATAATGATCTCCAATCAGTTTTCACACCAAGATTCCATACATGTTCTGAACAATGTATTTGTAATTATCCATATTTCAAGCCAGTCACTAGATCATGACTCAGTTTGATTTTATGAGATGCTGTCCTCCGAACAAAGGTGCCTCTATCCTATCAGGGTTTAACTTCAGCCAGATGGCAGTCATGCACTTTAGGAGATGTACAATACAGTTATTAATCAGAACTATCCCATCCTCCAGTTCTCAAAGTTCAAAATTAGGGAAAAGAGGAAAAATCATCAGACCAAGCAGGTATGAAGTAAATAATATCCCCTGTGAATATGACGTGGAAGTAAAGAATATATTTAAGGGAATAGACATGGTGGATAGAATGCCTGAAGAACAAAAGTTTGTGACATTATCCAGAGCATATCAACAAAGAATATCCAAAAATAATAAGAAAATTTAGAAGCAAAACTGGTTGTCTGATGAGGTTTTGTAACTAGCACATGAAAGAAGTATAGTGAAAGATAGAGGAGATAGAAAAAGATTTATCCATAATTCCATTTAGCAAGAAGAAACAAGAGACATTTTAAAATGAGTTATGTAAAGAGATAGAATGATATAGTAGAATGGAAAAGTCAAGAAAACTCTTAACAAAAATTGGAGATTTAAAAGAACCTTTTATTATAAAGTGGGCAAAGTAAAATATGAAAATGGTAGGCACTTAACAGAAGTAGATTGGATAAAGTAGAGGTGGCAGGAACACACAGAAGACCTATACATGAAGGATGTTAACAGCATTAGATGGTCCTTAGGAAGCCTTGCTGATAACAAGGCTTCAGGAGTTGACGGAATCATAGTTGAACTGTTGAAAATCCTACAAGAAGATGCTGTAAAATTGTTGCTTGCATTATGTCAACAAATTTGGAAAACTCAAAAGTGCTCAGTGGCCTGGAAAAGGTCCATCTACAAGCAGTGCCAAAGATTTCTCCAATTATTGAAAGATTGCACTCACTTCATATGCCAGATGTGTAAGCCAGGTTTTGCAAAGGTACAAGAGTGTAAGTTGCCAATATTTGCTGGATAATAGAGAAACCAAAAGTGTATCAGAAAAACATTTATCTCTACTTCATAGACTATTCAAAAGCTTTTGACTGTGTGGACCATAACAAAATGTGGCACGTTCTTAAAGAGATAGGGGTACCAGACCATCTCATCTACCTACTAAGGAATCTGTATGTTGAACAAGAAGCCATTGTGAGAACTGAACACAGATCAACAGAATGATTCAAAATCGGGAAAGGAGTACACCAAAGTTGTATGTTCGCACCTTATTTATTTAGCTTATGCACAGAATATATAATGCATAAGACAGGGCTGGATGAATTCACAGCAGGAATCAATGTTGCTGAAAAAAATATCAACAACCTCAGATAGATAGATGATTAGATTATAAAAGATTATAAACAGGACCAATCTCATTAATTATCCCTTCCCCCTCCCCTCCCGGAATGTTTCAGTCCTTTCAAGGAAAGACAGTAATAAAGAATTGTTGTAATGACCCACCCTTGGGGTTGGATCCCGCGAGCCCCACCAAAAAAAGCCATTCAAGGCTTTCACAACCATATGGACAATGGGACTTTGTGGGTTGTTACTGTTTATTTTAGTTTACTGAAGAAATATAATATCATTCATTATTGCCTTGTACAAGATGGTTATATTCAACAGAATTCTGTAATGCCTGGGCTCATATTTCATGGGTAAGCTAGTAGCTAACAAGAACCTGTAGAGAAAGAAATAGCTATTGTAACGGATCTACTGGCACCCCGACCGGGACCTCCGTTGATGGACGCGTCCTAGCTTGCGTCGAGGCCTACAAGCACCGCACCGGACACCAAAACCACCACAGACTCCAAGGATAGTACATCAGGAACAAGCGTTCAGTAGTTACAGCTCAAGGGAGTATGCAAAAGCATAGCAATCCCCAGTATGATATAGCGATCCCTTCAATAACGAGACAAGGCTACGTTTTGAAGGGTCAAGTAGAACTATTTTTTAATAACAGGGGATCTCCTTTTATGCAATGGTGCCCTCTGAAGGGCTACACCCACATAATTATCACAACAGCCAATTATCTACATGGTTCAACCCCCACGTCTCCTCCCCTCAGATAACAGGTAACACAATTAAAACAGACACAATTTTAACCACATTCTGGATGTACCCGTAATACAGGGGGTACACCTTTAAGTCCAGCACCGTTCAATAGCTACCACCCAGGGGAACAACATATACAAAAATGGCATGAATCAGACCAGGGGTTCAAAAGTTAGTAAAAGTATCTTTTACACATAACACACATAACATAACACACAGACATTGCACATATCCCCCATACAATACACAGATAGGACAATAGGTGAGTCACACCTCCCTGGCAACTTGGATACAATCAGACATTGATTCAATTACACTTCTTTGTTCTTATCAGAGAATGAAAACACTTTGGAAAATGCAAGGATCCTTTACAACTTTCTTATCTCTTGAATCTCTGTAATAGGATTATCTATTAGCCTAGGTCTGCAAAAGTCTGGCTAATATTCTGCAGAGCATAAACCAGCATACATATAGTAGGATCATATTTTAACCATAATAATCATAAAACAGGGTAAAACAGTGATGGGTTCCGTTACACACCTCCCCCGTGACTATAAGCCGGCATACACGGTCTGATCCCAACGGATCGGCTTGGGGATGTCCGGACAAAAGTATTTGTTGGTCAATTCTCTAGTTTGACAACCCATCAGCATTACTGCAATTCACATTGACTCACATTTCACATATCCCCAGATAGCTGGGATCTGAGCGCAGAAAACTACCGAATAGCGCTCAGATCCTCTTCACACAGTTTAATTGCCATGTAGCTAAAGTCTTTTCCATAGTCTTTCATCCTATGAATGGGCTCCATGGCATAGTTATCTGGGGTATCACCGCTCCCACAGGGCAAGTACAGAATGACCCCCCTGTATGTAAAGGGCCAGAATGAGTGACATACACTCTGGTATGGCCGAATACTGTGTTTAAAGGGCAATATGTCCCAGGGACATAGTCGCAGGGCAGGAGGCTGGCAAACAGTCCTCTCCAAGACAAAGTGGCGAAGGGCACTTCGTCACACATCTCCCCTTTGGGGGGAAGTCTAACCAGGCACCTGATCTTCTGCCGGTCAGTGCCTCCGTTAGACGATCCACCAACCCACAATAAACCAGTGCTAGAGCAGCCCCCCCACAACAACAAAGTGCAAGAGCAGCCCACACACAACAAACCGTTACTGCAACTGGATATTTCGCTGTGGTGATGGGGCAACACGCTGAGGGGACTTGAGGGGCAGAGGCCAGCGGCACTCTGCCCTGATGCCAGCTCTTCTGCTGGGGTACTTGGGACATATTCCAGCTCAGTAGCCAGGGAAATGTGAGAGTCACTGGGGGTTAACATTTCCTCTGTTAACCCTGGGGCCACATTAGGAGTTAGCTGGGGAGGGGAATTTGTACTTACCCCCTCCTTCGGTTGTCCCAGTGAGGGTAGTTGGGGGTCTGGACAAGCTGTGGGCGCAGAGACCACAGTCCCATCTGCGCCGTCTGGGAGATTGGTGTCTCCCCTGGTTAGGGTAAACTGTCGCTGGGGGGAAAGGACGACACCTTCTGCCCCCTGGGGTTCACACTGCCGCTGGGGGGGAAGGACGACACCTTCTGCCCCCTGGGGTTCACACTGCTGCTGGGGGGGAAGGACGACACCTTCTGCCCCCTGGGGTTCACACTGCCGCTGGGGGGAAAGGACGACACCTTCTGCCCCCTGGGGTTCACATTGCCGCTGGGGGGGAAGGACGACACCTTCTGCCCCCTGGGGTTCACACTGCCGCTGGGGGGGAAGGACGACACCTTCAGCCCCCTGGGGTTCACACTGCCGCTGGGGGGAAAGGACAACACCTTCTGCCCCCTGGAGTTCACACTGCCGCTGGGGGGGAAGGACAACACCTTGTGCCCCCTGGGGTTCACACTGCCGCTGGGGGGGAAGGACGACACCTTCTGCCCCCTGGGGTTCACACTGCCGCTGGGGGGGAAGGATGACACCTTCTGCCCCCTGGGGTTCACACTGCCGCTGGGGGGGAAGGACGACACCTTCTGCCCCCTGGGGTTCACACTGCCGCTGGGGGGTAAGGACAACACCTTCTGCCCCCTGGGGTTTACACTGCCGCTGGGGGGGAAGGATGACACCTTCTGCCCTCTGTAGGGCCGGTAGAGAGACCTCGGTCCCATCTCTACCTGCCATCTGGAGGTCATCCCAGGACCAGTCAATGAAGTCTGGTTCTGCTTGTCGAGTAGGTTGGGGCTGCACAAGGCTGAGCAGGTGTTGGTAGTCCTGCGCCAGCTCCCACTCTCTCGTTACCAGGTGGGTCATGTCTTTGCTCACCTCGCCTTCGTCATCCCAGACATACATGCCCATCCGGTAGTCGTAGATGTCCCAAAACCTAGACCCCTCCGTGCTGCCAAGATCAATATCGTCCTCCAAGGCATCCCATAATAAACCCGGGCCATCATAATCATTCCCCTCCGGTAAGTCGTGTTCAGACGTCCAGAGGGTAAGTCGAACGGTATGCCACCAGAGCTCTCGCCAGAGCTCTAGCCAGAGCTCTCGCCATACCAGGGTCTCTAGTCTTGTCACCCACTCATCCAGGGGCTGCTCTCCCAATAGATACATCCGCATCGCCACACGCTTCTGTAGCCGCTGCTCATCACTGGGGAGACTCTCCCCTCGCCGCCATTGGGCATCTTCCAGGGCATCATACCAGAGTTCCTTTCTGTCTGCATCCCTGTAGTCCACGGCCGCCTCCTCCTCCTCATCATGAAACGCTGTCTGAAAACTAGCCGGTTCCATCCTGCTGTAGCCAGGGGCGCTGTACGGATACTAGCGTTGCCCTCAATTTGTTACTCCAAACGTTACCGGTGTCTCCGTGCTGCTTTTCCTCTTACTAGGACGCCATCCCACCACTGCCACCAATGTAACGGATCTACTGGCACCCCGACCGGGTACCTCCGTTGATGGACGCGTCCTAGCTTGCGTCGAGGCCTACAAGCACTGCACCGGACACCAAAACCACCACAGACTCCAAGGATAGTACATCAGGAACAAGCGTTCAGTAGTTACAGCTCAAGGGAGTATGCAAAAGCATAGCAATCCCCAGTATGATATAGCGATCCCTTCAATAACGAGACAAGGCTACGTTTTGAAGGGTCAAGTAGAACTATTTTTTAATAACAGGGGATCTCCTTTTATGCAATGGTGCCCTCTGAAGGGCTACACCCACATAATTATCACAACAGCCAATTATCTACATGGTTCAACCCCCACGTCTCCTCCCCTCAGATAACAGGTAACACAATTAAAACAGACACAATTATAACCACATTCTGGATGTACCCCAAATACAGGGGGTACACCTTTAAGTCCAGCACCGTTCAATAGCTCTCACCCAGGGGAACAACATATACAAAAATGGCATGAATCAGACCAGGGGTTCAAAAGTTAGTAAAAGTATCTTTTACACATAACACACAGACATTGCACATATCTCCCATACCATACACATATAGGACAATAGGTGAGTCACACCTCCCTGGCAACTTGGATACAATCAGACATTGATTCAATTACACTTCTTTGTTCTTATCAGGGAATGAAAACACTTTGGAAAATGCAAGGATCCTTTACAACTTTCTTATCTCTTGAATCTCTGTAATAGGATTATCTATTAGCCTAGGTCTGCAAAAGTCTGGCTAATATTCTGGGTAAAACAGTGATGGGTTCCGTTACAGCTATGTTTTTCTATGTTTCTTGTTTCTGCCACCTTTGTATTTAGTATGCCATGTTGTTATTTTATTCAATTTTGTTAGTTCCCATGGCTGATTACTGCATAAGACCCCCACCCAGACATAGCTTTTGTTCCCATTATCTTATCTTATAAACCCTGCTGTGCCCAGAACCTGCCAGAGAAAACAGGGTAGGCAGGACAATGACTAATTAACTCTGGTGGTGTCCATAATCCTGCCAGTAGGGGTTTATAAGCCAGTATCACAAGACTCTCTGGCACCTGAGCAAAGGGGAGACAGGAAGTCTTAATCTTCCTGGTACTAATTTTGCCCCATGAGGTGATTATTATGCTATGTCAAAGGTGGTATTTTTTGATTAGTTAATTAGTTACATTTGGTTCAGCTGCAACACCTGATGCAATAAGGATGCATGGCCGAAAAGTCACTGGACCAGTATCATTGTCCCTTATTCACGTGGTGTAGCTCAGAAAGCTATATTGTCTTGGATGCAGAACAGGTATTTTCTGATTAGTTAAAGTTTCAAAAGTTGGCTGGGTGCTGAGATATCCAGTTAAATCATATTGTATGATACTCACTGTCAGTTGCTGATAGCGGATGGAAGTGAGGTATTCAATATGAATTTCTGTTGTATAAGGTTTTTTCAGGAATGGGAATTCCACCCCCAAGGTTTACATGTGGAAGGAAAGCAAAGCCATTTTGCCAGATGCTTCATCTCTGAGTACATAGTCATAAAGTTGATAAGTGACCTAACAGATAACTTTCCCCCAGACCCACAGGGATCTGGAGGCAGAGAAAAATCTGGCCTACTACTCTTGCGTGCAGAGAAATAAAACTTTTGTTTTGTCTAAGAAATGGGAATGATGTGTGTGTGTGTTGCAGTTTGTCTGATCTGGAGAAAGACACACACACAGAGGCAGTACCATACAATACCTGTTTGTTTTTGCTCCACCAGGTTTAACTGGATGAGTGCTGGTTAGTGAGAAAACTCAGTAAAAGGTAGTGCTTCACTGGTAGGTAGACCTATTATGTTCTTAGATTTTCTTTGTTATATGTGTATCACTGGCTATCAAAATGCTTGAAATATGGTCACAAACCCAAAGGGGCTAGTAACTTTTCACATATGGTGTTAGAAGTGGGTTTAAGATTGAGGAACTTGTGTAAACCCTGCAAGAGCAAGAGACTACACAGCAATTACTGAGACAATGGAAACAAACCAAATACATTTGGTTCAGCTGCAACACCTGATGCAATTAGGATGCATGGCCAAAAAGTCACTGGACCAGTATCATTGCCCCTTATTTATGTGGTGTAGCTCAGAAAGCTATATTTTCTTGGATGCAGAACAGGCAATGAATGATGCTCATCTGAAAGTAGATATGCCAGTCAGAGCTGAAGTTACCAGATGTGTCAGAGCACAGAGGAGATTCCACTCATGGAAGTTTTTCAACAGTAAGATCCTCCATTGTTATCCAGAGAAAAGCTACTGGACATAAAGGAGCTTCTGCATTCTAGACAGTGACCTACCTATCGTCTGTATAAATATGACAGTGATGGTGTATAGGATCATGACAAGTGGCATGCTTGTATCTACCTAAGCTTATAAGCAGCTCCACTATCGAGAGGTTGAGGAAGAAACCTGATGCAGAAGGACCCAGCACAAGGGGGGCTGATGTTGTGAGCAAGGGTCAAAAAGTTAAAGTCAAGGTGCTGTTATTCAACCACAAGCCTCAGTATGAAGGATGCTGATGAAGATACTGGTGAAGATTTGAACCCAAACTAGAACAAGAAATGTATGGATGAGAGCAATGAAGAGATCTCATGAGAAACCCAGACAGACCTAGCCACCTTTCCCTGGTGAACGCTCCCAGAAAAGACAAACCTAAAAAAGATCTCAGACCCAGAGAGACGGGAGATAAAATAGAAGAATTCTCAGTTTGTTTTTTTTTTAGTTCCATTAAAATTGTGAAGAATGTGGACAGCTCTCTGTCTCAGGTGGCCATAATATAGAGCTCTCTGGCCATGGAGAGATGATAGGTAAAACAAAAACAGCAAGGAGCAGAGATGGCCTCCATCCAAGTGGCACTGAACAAATACTGGGTGGCCTTCTGCATTATGCAGGATATCAAGATGATGCTAAATTGCATTCCTCTGTAGAAGAAGCACACTTTTGGGGGCAAGAATACAAATGAAAAGAAGATACTCATGTCAAACCTAGAGCAAAGAGTAACTTGTGCATTTGGTTCGTGATGACCAGATCCTCACTGTTATTAGGGAGACTTTCTCTGGCAAAACAACACAGATCACTCAGTATTTTTCAGAAGTTGGATTTATTCAGGGAGGGCCTAATGAACAAGACAAAAGAAAATGATTCATCTGAATCTGAAGCAAGAGATCCAGCAATGAGGCAAGGAGGAAAAGTGGTTAAAAGAGGAAGAAAAGCAGATCAAAGCTGAGAAGGCTGATATCACACAGTTTTGTCAGAAACCTAAAGTTCAAAAGTCCCCAAAGTTTCTATTTTCTGTGAGAAAATGACTGTGGCACCTCTGTGTTGTGTTGAGTTTGAGCTTGGAGTCAGTGAACAGCTGGATACATTCCTGCAAAACCAAAATTCTGAGTTGTCCTTTCTAGCTGATATAAAGACCTCAAATTATGGAAGCACAGATACTAGAAGAGTCAGAGACAGCCCTGGGAGAGGTCATGCCTGTGGAGTCTGTGAAGGATAATGTACCGGAGAACAGGCGGTTTAGGGCATATGAAGCTAATACAGTTTGTTCAGAATTATAAGCATACCTATTAGGACACCTGGAACAGAAAGGCATGGTCAACTGTCCCCACAAACCATGGGATCAGGAAAGTTTGCTGGATTATGAAGTAGACAGTCATGATGATGATGATGCTGGTGAACCTTAAGAAAATGGAGAGCCGCTATAAAACACTCTCACAGAGGAGAAAGGATGCATCCAGAAAGCTGTCAGTCAACATGGTAATGCGGATGCTTTGTCATGCATATACTGACTTGTGATGTTGGTCACTCAATCCTATAGTATTGAGATGGGAAGGGGGATGTCTGACAGAGTTATATAAGGTGTTGTGTGAGCCCACACTTCCCTTCCCCCAGTAGAACTGCAGGGGTTAACTTTCCTATTCAGGTGATTAGTTGCACCTGGAGAAACATGATTTAAAATTGCTCCTGTAGAATGAGTGGGGTCGCTGATGGACAGATTATTTGCAGATTTTTTGAGCTGAAGAAAAACACACACAGAGACGTGTGCATTTTTTCCAAAGTTAAAGAAAGACGTGTGTGCATTTTGTTTGAAGCTAAAGATAAACAGAGAGAGAGATATAGAGAGACAACAGCTTGCAGCTAATGTTCATTTGGAGCACAGTGGAGACCTGGAAATAAAAAAAATATATATATTTTAGAAAATCACATATTTTCAAACTAGTGTATATTCTCAAGGGATATATTGTATGTTTGAATAGGCATTTACAGCCTTATTAAATTGTGATTCTGCAAATTCTAAAGGGCTCTATTTAAGCACATAGCATATTTTTTACATAAGTTTTTAGTTAGTGAAGACCTTGCTTTTGGATAGAAGTTCACTAACTAAAAACTTCTGTAAAAAAATATGCTCTGTGCTTATATAGAGCCCTTTAGAATTTGCTGAATCGCAATTTAATAAATCTGCTAGTAACTTTATTTTTTTTAATTAAATGAATGAAAAAACACAAAAAAATATAATACCATTAAAAGCCAGCAAATAAATATAATATTTACAAAAAAGACTGCATAGGTACACTGAGTTTTGCAATCCCAACCAAATATCAATTTATTATGCCAAGTGAATTTACATATATCAGCCGCTGAGAAATGTATAGCTATTCCTAAATTCAACAGGAGGAGATAGTAGAATTTCCTAAATATTCCTAATTATTAATGTCACTATTATATACAGTTTTGATAGGGTCAGATATGTTTTAGTAACATATATATATGTTTGAAATTAGAGTTTGTGCTATATAACACATTGGTAAAAATCATTGGGAAGGTAGTGATCTAAAAAGAGCTGTTTTGCTCAAAATAGTAATTAATGCTTAGTCAACTGGCAAATAACAGAATTGTTACACATCAATATTGCGAAAAATATATGCTCAGAGGGAAACGAATTACAATCAAGACTGGAGTTACAATGCATCTCATAAATGTTTCCAGCTACTTGGAACTAGAAAGCTCAAACCAGACAGTTGTTGATACTAAGGCCCTCATTCAATTGCGTTTTGGCCAATTGGATAGGGCTCTATATAAGCACAGAGCATATTTTTTTACAGAAGATTTTAGTTAGTGAAGACCTTGCTTTTGGATAGATGTTTACTAACTAAAAATGTATTTAAAATAAATATGTTATGTGCTAATTTAGACCCCTTTTCAATTGGCCGAATTGAAATTGAATGAGGGCCTAAGTAATTAAGGCATGCACCTCAAAGACTGGCATTGCTTTAATAATACTACAATGTAAATTCTCCATATTAATATCACAGCACTAATAGCTTTTTTAACACCCTTTATAAGGAATACAAAAAACACTCAGATAATGCCAGAATAAATGCCAGAATACCCAATAGTGAGTGTAAGTAATCCACATAGTTATAGTATAGATGGATGACAAAAAATCCAAAAATTCATAAAATCACGTTTATATAATAATATGAGTTTATTACACTGCAAGTTACTGCAGGCTGGTCAAAAACATAATTCTGTCCTATCTCCTCCCTTATTTTTTCAAGCCCGTAAATGTTACCAATGCTAATAGCAAAAAATCGATATCACATATTATAATTGTCTAACTACGATTCTTCGTCACGCTGCGTTACGTAGTGCTTACGACTTAGTGATGAGCGCCGCAGGCACTCATCGCCCGGCGAGCCTCGTGCAGCGAGGCGAGCCATTAAACCGTACCACTTTGCCGATCATACGACTTTGCGATGAGCGCCACAGCGAGGCGAGCCGTTAAATCGTAGCACTTTGGCAATGAGCGGCGCAGGCGCTCAATGCAGGCGAGCCTCGTTTAGCGAGGCGAGTTGTTATGTTAAACTGTACCACTTTAGCAATGAGCGCCGCAGGCGCTCATTGCAGGCGAGCCTCGCGTAGCGAGGCGAGCCGTTAAACCGTAGCACTTAGAAAACAAATACGAGGTGAAAAAAATTACGAGATAAGCGGCGGAACCAAAACAATAAAAAAAAAACACTAAATACACACAAAAAAATTAAATAAAGGTCACTTACAGCATGGGGAACTAGGCAGGACGTCTGGAAGTGAGTTGGAACTCCAATTTACAGCGATTTAGCCGAGTTACAAAGATCGAAAATCCACTAAGCGAGAAAAAAATGGCAGCCGAAAAAAATGAAAACGAGGCTATACTACTACGAACTGCGTAAAACACAGCCATAGACGTATGTGTACGAAAAACAACGAGATAAAGGATGCAGATTAACCGCGCAATGAGTAAAAAGACAGTAGCGAGTACATTTTATGAAAAGAAATTACAGATTTACGCATTAACACAGATTTCCCGCCTTTGTCTCGCGCCACATAGGATTTCCCGCCGAAACAACGCATTTGGCTCGCGCAACTGCGGATTTCCCGCCTAAAACAATGCATTTGTCTCGCGCACAAAGCCTATATATAGGGCACACTTGACACATAACTGACACTTTCTCCTCAGGTGATGACAGTCTGACTGGACGTTTTCTGATGCCGGGAAATCTCAAGAGATTGTTAGCTCTTCAGTATACTGCTTCGGCATTATTACATTACAAAAAGGTAAATATATAATTTATAATTATTAATTAATAAATTGGTACTTACTTAATAAATAAAAAATAAGAAATTTAACTAATAGAAAAATAATATTGTGCTTACGTGTGTGAAACAATTGTTAATAACATTCATAATGTACATTAATTAATTCATTAATGATTAATATCAAATTAATAACGTTTAAGAATGTGAATAAAAAAGCAAAAGATTGATTAATTAATTATTAATGTACATTAATTTAATAATTATTTTGTTATATATCGTGATTACCTGTGTGAAAAAATTGTTAATAACATTCATAATGTACATTAATTAATTAGCAACACATTGATTCATTAATTATTAATGTACATTAATTTAAGAATTATTTTGTGATATATCGTGATTACCTGTGTGAAAAAATTGTTAATAACATTCATAATGTACATTAATTAATTAGCAACACATTGATTCATTAATTATTAATGTACATTAATTTAAGAATTATTTTGGGATATATCGTGATTGCCTGTGTGAAACAATTGTTAATAACATTCATAATGTACATTAATTAATTAATTAATTAATGATTAATATCAACATTAATTAACGTTTAAGAATGTGAATAGAAAAGCAACAGATTGATTAATTAATTATTAATGTAAATTAATTTAATAATTATTTTGTTATATATCGTGATTACCTGTGGGAAAGAGTTGTAAATAACATTCATAATGTGTCATTAATAATCATTAATATCAAAAAAGGTTAATGTTTAAGAAAGTGCATAAAAAAAGGAACACGTTGATTAATTAATTATGAATGTATGTACATTATTTAATAAATTCAGTTCTTATATATTTTGTATAAAATAAACCAAAAATAAAAATTAAAGGCTATATACTCATGCTTACATGTTGATGTTAGATTTAGTCACACATTAGTTTAATATTAATGAACATTAATTGATTCTTATTTCAATAGTAATGTACATTATTTAAAAAATTCAGTTGTAACATACTCATTTTAAAAGACCACTCAAAAAAAAAAGGGAAGAGACTCATGCTTATGTCTTGAAGTTATATTTAGTCAGACATTAATTTAAGATTAATACAGATTAATTGATTCTTATTTAAAGACTAATAGTAATATTGAGTATATGTTTATAATCTATGCTTACATATGTGTGTGAAGCCTCATTGATTGATACAGATGAAGCAACAGATTATACATTAATTTGACTATTTTGTATAATTGCAGTGAATTGTAGCTGAATGACAAGAGATAGTGACGTTTGCACACATTGAACATCATAAGGATAATTTGGACAGGTACAGAATTTGAATTATATTACTACAGCAAGATATTAAAAAATATGATTTTAGGTTTTTAATGTAGCCAAATATATGTCTGTTGATGTTCATTTAATGACATCGATGAAGCAAAAGTTTTAAAATATTCTCAATTTGATTTTACAGTTTATTTGGATCTGCAAGGGAATAAACAGACAGTGTGACGTTTGCAGCCTTTCAACAACATCAACAGCATCCTCACAGGTATAAAATTTTATTTTGTAGTGATGCATAGAAAAAGGCTATATATGATATATTTGGTGAAAATGGATATTTTTTGAAAATGGAGAGTACTTATTGAGTCATTAATGTATGATATTTAGTCATAACTTGAAAAAAGTTTAAAAGACAATACTAATTAATAATAATATTTAAAGAAAATAAGAAGCTTATAACACTTGCAAAAAAAAGAAATTGATGGTATGCTGTGAATTCAATCAAGAAGGAATGGAATTGAGGGATTAATAATATAAAGATAGATATGTGCAGCTATTTCCATTTCATATATGTCAATAAAATACTTTGAAAATGTTTTCATTTCTTTCAGTCTAAAGTGCAATATTTTAAAATGTTTTATTATTTTATTCAACTACTTTAATGGAACAGTACAAAAATGAAAAAAAATGTATACAAAACAAAGAACAAACAATAATTACATGTCTATTTACAATTACAGATTAAAATGGCGGAGAATGAAGAAGACAAAATTGAACGCAAAAGAAGATTGGCAAGGGAAAGGAAGCAAAGTTGGAGAGATGCTCAGAAACCGGAAACTTCACAACGCTTGCGAGAAGATCGACAGAGACTTTTAAATAAAAGAAAGATGAGTAAGAAAGCCGCAAGTGAGTGTGTTGGGGCTTCCAAGAAACGTAAAAGTAAACAAAAACATCTCTGTGAACCATTGTCCAATGATTCTATTTTGCAGAATGACTTAAATGTAGACACACAAGAAAAACATGTACATATAGAAAGTGGGTCTGATATCTATGTTGAAGAAATGCATGACAATGTGTTTACTACTGCAGTAGAAGTAGATACTCATTATTGTGGGTTACTTAATGTGGTTTGTCAGTTTTGTGGGGCCTATCATTTTATAAAGGAAAGACCTACTGATGGAAATTTCATTAGTTGCTGTCAGAAAGGAAAGGTGAAACTTCCACTAAGAAACCCATTTCCATATTATTTGGAATGCATTATGAGCGATCCAACATTTCCAAATTCTAATAATTTCAAACAAAACATAAGGTCTTATAAAAATTGCAATTATTTTTGCTTCAATGGGTGCAACATTAGCAGAAAATGTACCAGGACATGGTCCTTACTGTTTCAGAGTTCAAGGTCAAATATACCACCGAACTTCACATTTTCACCCACAAGAAGGAGAGCAAAGCAAATTTGCACAGTTATATGTCTTAGATACGATGGAAGCGGTGGAACAAAGAATGATACTTCCAGAAAATAGACAGTGTTTGCGCATAGTCTTTGAACAGCTGGATAAAATTATGGAAAAAAACCCATATAGTCAAGCATACAAACAATTAGCACAGCTTGAAAAAGAACAACAGGAACATGCTGAAAGACATCAATTGCCTACACCCAGAGTCAATATGGTGTTAAAAAGAGATCGCAACACTGATCAAAGAAGATATAATTTACCTACTGTAAATGAGGTTGCCATGGTTTTTAAAAATGAAGATGGTGAACCACCTTTTCAGCTGGATATTAGAATATATCCACGCAATGAAGAACAACCATTTATCAACAACAATATTTTAAGCTGTAATTTAGATCCAATGACATATCCCATTTTCTTTCCAAATGGGGAACCAGGATGGGAACCAAAATTACAATTGGAAAGTTATCCCAATGCTAAACTTCGTATTAGATCTAATATTTCCATGCTGGAAGTGGCACAAACTGCTATCCGTGATTGTTTTAATCCAATTTTACATGGAGGAAAACTCACTCAACAATGGATTATTGATTCATATTTACAAGTTGAAGCCAATAATCTAAATTTTATTAAATATCAACAAAATAAATTAGGAGTAGAACAGTATTGTGGATTAATAGATTATGTGGCAGATTTAGCTTCCAACAGAGACATTCCAGCTGGAAGAGCAATTATTTTGCCATCCTCTTTCCAAGGATCTCCTCGCAATATGCGAGAAAGCTATAATGATGCCATGGCTATTGTTACAAAATTTGGAAAACCAGATTTATTTATTACAATCACAAGTAATCCACAATGGCCAGAGATCAAGGAAAATTTGAATCTGGGACAAACTACTTCTGACCGACCAGATTTAGTGGCAAGAGTATTTAAAATCAAACTCAATTCATTAATACATGATATCACTAAAGCACACTTATTTGGACAATGTGTGGCTTTTGTTTACACCATTGAATTTCAAAAAAGAGGATTGCCATATGCTCACATACTTTTAATACTGCAGGAAAAAGACAAGTTGAACACTGCAGAGAGAGTGGATTCAGTAATTTCTGCACAATTGCCAGACCAAGAAAAATATACAAAACTTTGGGAGATTGTTACACATAGAATGATTCATGGCCCATGTGGAGAGATGAATCCGAATTCACCATGTATGGAAAATAAAAAATGTACAAAAGAATTTCCAAAACAATTTCAAATGCAAACTTATGCAAATTGTGATGGATATCCTTTGTATAAAAGAACACAAGGACAAACAGCTATTATCCGTGGCCAAAAGGTTGATAATAGATTTGTCGTTCCATACAATCCACATTTGCTCATCAAGTACAATGCACACATCAATGTGGAAGCTTGCACTTCGATTAAATCAATTAAGTATGTGTATAAATATATATACAAAGGATATGATGCAGCTACTGTTGTTGTACAAGGTGCTGGAAATGAAAACGAAAATCCAATTTTACATGATGAACTATCAAATTATTTAGATGCTCGGTATGTGAGTGCTCCTGAAGCAATGTGGCGCCTTTTGAAATTTGAGATGCATGATCGGTCACATGCTATCTATCGTTTAGCTGTACATTTGCCTCAAAGTCAGATGGTTTGCTTTACTCAAGGAAATGAAAGAACTGCATTATATCAAAGTGAAGACAGAGATACCACACTTACTGCGTGGTTTAAATTAAACTGTCAGGATACGCAGGCCAGACAATTTTTTTACATAGAGATACCATATCACTATGTATTTGTAAATGGTTTATGGCGACAACGAAAAAGTGATACACATAAAATCATACCACGCATTTATACCGTCAGTCCAAGGGACATTGAACGTTTCAGCTTAAGATTACTTCTGCTACATGTTCCCGGTGCACAGAGTTTTTAGCATTTACGTACAGTGAATGACATAGTTTATGATACATTCCTATTAACTGCAAGACATCAAAATTTCATAGCTGATGATACAGAATGGGAGAGGTGTCTGGAAGAAGCAGCACTATGTGAAATGCCTAAGCAAATGAGACAACAATTTGCATTCATTTGTATATTTTGCAATGTAACTGATGCTTTCCCTTTGTGGGAAACATTTAAATTAAACATGTCAGAAGATTTCTTGAAACGTTACAGAGAACCAATAGCTCTGTTAAAAAAATTGATGGAAATCCAATAAATTTTGTTGGCTCATGGATTAAATTGTGCAAGTTTTAATTTACCTGATCCAGGACTTATAGATGACATCAATTTTGATGATTATGACACTGAGCTTCAAAAACAAAAAACCCAAGAAAAACTGGCAACTTTAAATATTTTACAGTTAGATGCATTTCATGCCATCACAAATGCTACAGATGATGAAATGGTCAAAGACCGGTATTTCTATCTAGACGGACCAGGTGGATCAGGAAAAACTTATCGGTACAATTGTTTGATGAGTTATATTCGATCACCGGGTCAGATAGCTATGCCATTTGCAACAACTGGAATTGCTGCACTTTTGTTAGATGGTGGTAGAACTGTGCATAGTGGATTTAAGCTGCCAGTTCCCATTTTGGAAACATCAGTGTCAGATATTCGACTCAATTCCATACAAGCAAAAAAATTTAAACTAACTAAACTAAATATCATAGATGAGGCAACAATGATGTCATGTCATGCACTGCAATGTATTGACAGATTCTTAAAAGAAGTAATGGATAATAAATTGCCTTTTGGTGGAAAGGTGATGCTGTTAGGGGGCGATTTTAGGCAAACATTGCCTGTTGTGCCACATGGAAATAGAACAGAGATCATTGAAACATGTATCAAGACCAGTAAACTGTGGCAAATATTTACACATCTCAAATTAGAATTAAATATGAGATCTGAAGGCCAAAATGAATTCAATGACTGGTTCATTAAAATCGGAGATGGAAAACATCCAGAAATACATCATTTACCAAATGATACCATTGAAATTCCGTCAGAAATGGTTTGCAATGAATCACTCATATCAGCCATATTTCTAAACACACTTAATAATGAGGATTACACAGACATTGCAAACAAAGTGATATTAACATCAAAAAATATCGATGCCTTGAATGAAAATAACGAAATTTTAAAATATATCAATGCACCACAGAATAATTATTACAGTTCAATTCTGTCAGATGATAAAGACAGTGAATCGAACTTTAGTATCGAATTTATTAATTTGTTAACTCCATCTGGAATGCCCCCACGTATTTTACAATTGAAAAAAGGCGCAATTGTTATGTTATTGCGAAATATGAATCCAAAAAAAGGACTTTGTAATGGGACCCGATTAATTGTGCATGAGTTAAAAGATCATTTTATACATAAATTATAACTGGTACCCATAAAGGTGAACGAGTTTTTATACCAAGAATTGATTTAGCTCCAAGTGAGAGGGGTTTGCCCTTTGTCCTTCAACTGAGACAATTTCCAGTTATCATGGCATTTGCTATGACCATCAATAAATCCCAAGGACAAAAGTCAGTTGGGATTTTTTTAAAGGAACCAGTTTTTGCACATGGACAACTCTATGTGGCTTTTTCAAGGTGCACTAATCCAAAAGAAATTAAAGTGCATGTTGAAGAAAACGAAACTCAAGGTAATTTATTGGACGATTGATGTTTTTACACCAAAAACATTGTCTACTATGAGGTGTTGGAAAGATAGAGGACAATGGTTTCATTTTAATGCCAAAATTTTATGGGACTCAATATGATTGCACAAAAACAATATTTCACGTAAAACATCTAAATAATGGACAAAAAAACATAGAGAACAGTGTTTGACTTCCAGTACAAAATTAAAGTACTCTGGGACTTTCACTTATGAAAATCTATGTGATATTTGCAGAATGGACAAACTGAAAAAAAAAATAACAACAAAAACAACAGTAAAATAATGGGTTCAAAGTTTTATATTTACATGATTGGCCCCACAAAACAATTAACTGAATTTTTCAGGATTTACAAGAGTTAAATGTTATTGTTTGATGTTACAATTTCAGATGTTAAATATGTGTTTTTTTAATTTTTACAAAAGTTTGTTAAATATATATGTGATATAGTCAAATATGTATTGTTAATATAAAGTTGAAGTATTTAATAATAATTGGAAATGTATTATTTAAAGACAAAGGCCCTCATTCTATTATCGTCCGTAAATCGGCCGCAAAGCTGTGATTCCTTGCGGGGCTCCCGTTACCTTGCAATTCAATTATACGACGCCGCAAGGATATCCCCTTACGGCCGGCCGTATATCTTGCAATAGGCCGTAAGCTCAGAAATCTTTAAATGCAAAAATAAATTCAAGACCCCTTTGTAAAGCTCTGTAAATGCTAGGGATCATTATGGGGGACATGAGAATTAATAGCAACCCCCTCTCAAGCTTGCACATCAGCCCAAATCCGAGATTACATTAACTGTTTATTCTCGGCCGCAGCGTGGGCGGGTCTGAGGTGCTCCAAGCCCTCTGGACTTTTTACATGGATATGTGACATAAACAAAAAAAAAATTGAATTTACGGATTTGAGTGTAGGGGAATGTTGTGCTATGAATGCTAACACCTACAATCACTTTATAGTCTCATAAGAGTGCAGGATGGCTTTATTATGGCTTTAAAATGTGCTTAATTGTGTGCCTGCGGGACCTTTTTGCTGCAAGTAAGCTGCGGCTCGGTTTTAGCCTTGCAGAGAGGGTTCCCGGAGATATTGAATAGCAACCAGGATTTTCTTACGGCTGAAACTCTTGCGGCCGTTTAAGATCAAAGGCTTTTCTCCGGCGCGTGCGGAAGCAAAGGGATAACAAGGCGCCGGCCTCAAGCCTGACGGAATCCCCGGCCGGAAGGGAATAGAATAGGCGAATAGCTTGCGGCCGGTCCTTGCGGCCCCGCATCTCCTATGGCCGATAATAGAATGAGGCCCAAAGTATTGATTCAGGGAGAAATTTGATCGCCAGTTAATGGGGTCAGGAAGGAATTAATTTTTTTCCCTCTTTGATACAAATGGACAAGTTTCAATAGGGTTTTTTTATTGTTTGCCTTCCTCTGGATTCAATGCTAATTTAGTTTAACAAGAGTTTAACAAATATGTTACAAATGATAAAAAGCATGTTATTGTTAAAACAATTTACTTACTCTAAGTTAATATAGTCCGCAGTTACTCAGTGATAAATATGTATTGAAAAGTGTTAGTATTAACAAAATGTTGAACGAATGTTTCATATACAAGTTGCATGTTACAAAGTTTAATGTTTGTGAAATATAAGTTGAAAGTTAAAAAAATAAAAAGTAAAAAAAATTAATGTGTTTTTATTTTTAGAAAAAAAAAAAAGGGACAAATGTAGGTGACTCATTTTGTGTTGCAAACAAATTTCACAACATTTAATTTTTATTGACCGTCATTTTTTAACGGGCAAGTCGCTTGTTAAATTATAAATATTCAACAAGCCCGCCTTCAATTGCCTTCAAACCCATAAATCGCAAATGTATCAAAAAAATTATACAAGTACTAGATAGCACTCGCAAAAGGGTTAAACACCTGGTTATGCAACTGCAGCAACAAATAAACACACACTACTGTACTTTAAAATACTGGGAAGGCATGGAAATGCATTAGAATTAATTACACAACAGATTCAAGCTAGCAAAACTGCAATAAAAAATAATTTTTTGTAACTTTTATTTTCGTGTTATATTGATCCCAGAAATCAATGGGTTTATATATATATATCAGGCCACCCTCATGGGTGTAAAAAGATGCTTTAATGTGCAACCCCTAAGTGCAACCCCTATCGTCAAACATTACATATTTGCATGCATTAATGCTTAGCCTACAATTGCAGGTTAATTGTAACCTCCATGTTTTGCTGACATCATGATGATGGTCTCATTTACTATTCGCTCTGTCTATAAAGCAACTCACAGGCTTTCTTAATTATGGCCAGATCACATGATCATGCCCCCTAAAATCCTAGGAGTTCATGGTTTGTGTGTGCAGGCTGTGAGCCTGTAATTACGGGTTAGAGTCAATTGAATACATCTAAATGTTTAGAAAAAATGTGACCTGCAGCCAAAATGATGGGTTATATGTAATTATGGGCTAGCAATTGAATGAGGCTCATAACATGTTAGTAATTATTATCACTGGAAGTGAGTCAATAAGAAGTGATTCCTAAATCCAAAGGAGGTAATGGCACAGTGCCAGATAAAAGAACCCAGTATGTTGCTGAAAGTATTCAAAAAGGCAGGTATTCAGAAACAATGGACACCTAAGTCACAAAATAACACAGATATAGGTTGTAAATGAAATATATCTGTATCCTAAATATTGACAGGCTAGCCCCAAATATAGCATCATATAATTAAAAAAAGGAAGATAGAGGATAGAATGTATGTGGTGTATACATTATTGAAAATGTGTGCTTTCTATCTAATTCTGTCCCCTTGGAGGTGCTAAGAAACCACTAAGTTCAATTCAAAGCACCAAAATTGTCTCTGATATCACTTGAGGTTATCTGATCAAAATTACAAAATATTTGACACCAGCAAGATAAAGGGGCAAAGCATTGTCTGGGAACCAAGAGGTCACACTGGTAAGTACTTGGATGGGAGACCACCTGGGTATACCAGGAGCTGTATGCTGTGACCCACTGGAGAATGAACTGGAAACCCACTCCAGTATCTCTGTCATGAAAATCAAGTGGATCAGCATGGTGTGTTGTCCATGAGGTCACATAGAGTCAGACACGTCTGAGCTACACCATTTAGGATACTCCCAAGTATTTAAAAAAGCCTTCGGGAGTCTTATTTGTAACCCGTAATATTTTTTGCTACTTTTGCCATTTATGGATTTGCATGCAATTGCGGCCTTGTGGAATGGTTACAATTGGATTGCGATTTGCAGTTTTAGCAATTGTAACTTTTGCAGCCTTAAAATATCTACAGCGGACATTCGTCAGAGTTTCTATTTTGACAACCCACTGGATTTTTGAGCCTGTAACCCGCAAATTGATTGCACGTAGCTAGAAGAGGAAATATCAATACATTTTTACAGGCTACATTACAGGCTCCAGTAATTACAATTTGGCCAATTGAATTGTAGAACTACAGTGTAAATATAAGTGTGGGAGTATATTTTTCAAAAGAGATAGATTCACTGTGATTTCTCCTGAACAGTAATTGCGTGTGTACTTGTGCAGTGATTAGTGGCAGCTGAGAGGGGGTGTGGTTTTGCCTGTGTAAAGCTATATCAGTGTGTGACTTTTTGTGGTCTGCTTGTATCTGTTCTGTCATTACTCCTTTACTCCTGAACAGTAAGTTACATAGTTACATAGTTACATAGTAATTAAGGTTGAAAAAAGACTTTCAGTCCATCAAGTTCAACCTTTTAAGATCTCCTCTGATCTGCATTATGCAGATTAAATATTAATTAATTAGTTGTTAATTAATTATTAATCAATTATTTAATTATTTTTTATTTTATTTTTAATTATTAATTAATCCAGAGGGGGGTAAACAGAAAACAAAAACAAGTGAGACTTAGCCAATCATCTCAAAGGGAAACATTTTTTTAATTCCTTCCTGACAGCAGATACTGGCGATCGGATTTCTCTCTGGATCAATACTGTATGACATTTTGTGGTCTGCTTGCATCTGTTCTGTCATTACTCCTTTACTCCTGAACAGTAAGTGTGTTGTGTACTTGTGCAATGATTAGTGGCAGCTGAGAGCGGGTGTGGTTTTGCCTGTGTAAAGCTATATCAGTGTGTGACTTTTTGTGGTCTGTTTGCATCTGTTCTGTGATTTCTCCTGACCAGTAAGTGTGTTGTGTACTTGTGCAGTAATTAGTGGGCAGCTGAGAGGGGTGTGGTTTTGCCTGTATAAAGCTATATCAGTGTGTGACATTTTGTGGCCTGCTTGCATCTGTTCTGTGATTACTCCTGAAGAGTAAGTGTTTTGTGTACCTGTGCAGTAATTAGTGGGCAGCTGAGAGGGGTGTGGTTTTGCCTGTATAAAGCTATATCAGTGTGTGACATTTTGTGGCCTGCTTGCATCTGTTCTGTGATTACTCCTGAACAGTAAGTGTGTTGTGTACCTGTGCAGTAATTAGTGGGCAGCTGAGAGGGGGTGTGGTTTTACCTGTGGAAAGCTATATCAGCGTGTGTCATTTTGTGGTCTGCTTGCATCTGTTCTGTCATTACTCCTTTATTCCTGAATAGTAAGTTACAAAGTGACATAGTTACATAGTAATTAAGGTTGAAAAAAGACTTTCAGTCCATCAAGTTCAACCTTTTAAGATCTCCTCTGATCTGCATTATGCAAATTAAATATTAATTAATTCGTTGTTAATTAATTATTAATCAATTATTTAATTATTTATTTTTTATTTTATTTTATATTATTAATTAATCCAGAGGAAGGTAAACAGAAAAAAAAAGTGAGACTTAGCCAATCATCTCAAAGGGAAACATTTTTTTAATTCCTTCCTGACCGCAGATACTGGCGGATTTCTCTCTGGATCAATATTGTCTCTCTAATTATCCATAATAACCCTGAATTCCCTTTTTAATTATAAATAAATCCAGTCCCCTTTTAAAGTTATCTATCAATTCTGCTGTCACCACCTCCTCTGGTGGAGAATTTCACAGATTAACCACCCTTACTGTGAAGAACCCTTTTCTTTCTTTAAGGTGGAATCTTTTTACTTCTAACCTCAAGGAATGTCCTCTTGTCACTTGAAAACCTCTTGGCACAGAAAGCTCCGTTGACAAATCTTTATACTGACCCTGGATGTATTTATATAAGGTAATCATATCTCATCTTAGACGCCTTTTTTCTAGAGAAATGATCTTTAATTTGGTTAGTCTTTCTTTATAACTTATACACTCCCTTTTCCAGCTCTAAAATGTCCTTTTTATGTAGTGGCGCCCAAAATTGTACTCCATATTCCAAATGAGAGCATTTACTTGTGCAGTGATTAGTGTGTACTTGTGCTGTGGTTTTGCCTGTGTAAAGCAATTTCAGTGTGTGACTTTTTGTGGTCTGCTTGCATCTGTTCAGTAATTTCTCCTGAACAGTAAGTGTGTGTACGTGAGTAGTGGGCAGGTGAGTAGTAAGAACCTAATATAAACCGGGGAAGGTGCGAACACTTCTAGCATAAGGGCAGTTCTAGTATAAGTGTACGAGTTTAAATAAAAGGAGGGAGTGCAAAAGGGCAGCACATTGTAGTGCTTTATACATTTTGTTCCCGCTGTAATTATGAGTGAGACCAGTGGAAACCTGACTCAGTGTACATCCTGTCACATGTATGCATTACTAGAACAGATGATCCAGGGTCCATAACTCTGTGACAGGTGTGAGCATGTTGCCTATATTGAAACTTTAAATTGGAGAACTGGAGAGGAGAATTGCAGCACTGTGATACTGCTCCAATGGAAAGGGGGTTGGTGCTCACGGAGCACAGTTTAGCTGGGCCTAGCCTGGAGGGTGGAGCTGGGGCTAGTGAGGATGTCATGGTTGATAGCTGGGTTACAGTTACAAGGGGAAGCTGGGGGAATAGTAGGAGGAGGCAGGCCAGTTCTGAGTTGGCAAGCACCAACAGATTTGCCAGATTGAGTGAAACTGTTGGGGATGTCCATTCAGGAATCGCAATGCCAGATAGAGCTGTTCCCTCTAACAGTCGGGAGAACAGCTCTTCTGGAGAAGTGGGAGGGCAGAATAGGCAGAGCAACAGGCAGGTTTTGGTGGTTGGGGACTCTATTATTAGGAAGGTAGACAGGGTAATTTGTCACCCAGATCCCAGCAATCGAACAGTTTGCTGTCTCCCGAGTGCTCGAGTTCGGCATGTTGTGGATCGGTTAGATAAATTATTGGGTGGGGCTGAAAATGAACTGGTGGTCTTGGTACATATTGGAACCAATGACAAAGTTAATAGAAGATGGAGTGTCCTAAAGTATGATTTTAGAGACCTAGGTAATAAGGTGAAGGCAAGCACCTCCAAGGTAGTATTTTCGGAGATACTACCAGTGCCACATGCTAGCCCAGTGAGGCAGAAGGAGCGTAGGGAGGTTAATGTGTGGCAAAAAATGCAGTGCATTAAAGAGGGGTTTGGGTTTTTAGAACACTGGGCTGACTTCTCACTTGGGTACAATCTCTATAGCAGGGATGGATTGCACCTTTATGATGAGGGAGCTTTTGTGCTAGGGGATAGGATGGTAACATATGGGGGAGTTTCTAAACTAGTAGGTGGGGGGGACGAGATAGAAGTAATGGGGTAGAAAGTGTAAAGGGGTTAACTAGTTATGGCGGAATAGATGGGGAGGGTTAGTACAGTCAATAAGGAGTTATTGCTAAGTAACTCAAGTACAATGACAGGCACTTCAGAACTACAGACTCATAACATAAGGTGTATGCTCTCTAATGCCAGAAGCTTGACATGAAAAACGGGAGAGTTAGAATTATTAGCAGTTAATGAGAAATGGGATTTAATAGGCATTACTGAAATGTGGTGGGATGAATCTCATGACTGGACTGTTAATCTGGATGGTTACAACCTTATTTAGAAAAGATAGGAGCAATGGTAAAGGATGAGGAGGGATTTGTCTGTATGTTAAGCCTGAATTTAAACCTATAGTCAGAGAAGATATTTATGGTGGAACTAGTGCTAATGTTGATTGTTTGTGGGTAGAGTTAAATAGTGGAGCAGCAAATAGAAATAATATTAGCAGGAGTATGCTATAAACCCTCAAATATAATTGAAAGTGAGGAAAGGCAATTATTGTTACAGATTGGAAATGCAGCTAAGCATGGTCAAGTTCTAATAATGGGAGATTTTAATTACCCTGAAATAAACTGGATAAATGAGACCAGCAGTTCAGCTAAGGGGAGCAGGTTCTTGAGTACACTCAGGGATCATTATCTGGCCCAGGTTATACAAGAACCTACTAGAAATGAGGCTATCTTGGATTTAGTTATCACAAATAATATTGATATAGTAGCAAATGTTGAAATAGGGCAACCTTTGGGAAACAGTGATCACAACACAGTCTCATTTGAGAATGAATTAAAAAAACATAACTGTAAGGGCTAACAGAAACTCTGAATTTTTAAAGGGCAGATTTTAACGGTCTAAGGGCAGCAATACAATGTATAGACTGGGAAAGAGAACTGACTCTCTAAAAATTCTGAACATAAATGGACAACCTTCAAGTCCTTACTAAATAAACATACTTATCACCATATACCATGTGAAAATAAAAGTATAAAGAGTAAATCACAACCCATGTGGCTTAACAATGAATTAAAGATGAAGATGAGGAGTAAAAAACAAGCATTTAAATTATACAAAGAAGAGGGGACAGAGACTGCTTTACGTAAATACAAGGAAATCAACATGGCTTGCAAAAGGGCTGTTATACTGGCTAAAATCGAAAATGAAAAGTTAGTTGCAAAGAAGAGCAAGACTAACCCAAAAAAAAAAGTTTAAATATGTTAATGGGAAGAAGGCCAGGAAGCTATAGGAACATTACAATGTGACACAGGCCGTCTGATAAATAGTGACCAGGAAAAGGCAGATGAGCTAAATAGGTTATTTTTTTCGTTAAACACAAGAGAGGTACCAGTGATTGGGTCACGGCAACATAGTGGGGCTACACTACCTTCACCAAATAACTGGTTAACACAGGAAGAAATCCAAAAGAGGTTAGAAAAAATAAATGTGAATAAAGCCCTGGGTCCTGATGGAATACATCCAAGTGTACTGAGGGAACTGGGCTCTGTAATACCAAAACCATTATATCTAATTTTTCAAGATTCACTCAACACAGGGTCTCTACCAGATGACTGGAGAATGGTAGATGTGATACCTATATCTAAGAAGGGAGCAAGAGCAAATCCAGGGAATTATAGACCAGTGAGTCTCACTTCAGTAGAGGGAAAGCTTTTAGAAGCATCGTTGCACTCTTCAAGCAAGCTGTCCCTGAGTCTCTCTCACCTCTGCTACCCCTGAACACAGACCAGCAAACACCAGCACAGCTGCACTCTTTAAGCAAGCTGTCCCTGAGTCTCTCTCACCTCTGCTACCCCTGAACACTGACCAGCAAACACCAGCACAGCTGCACTCTTTAAGCAAGCTGTCCCTGAGTCTCTCTCACCTCTGCTACCCCTAAACACAGACCAGCAAACACCAGCACAGCAGCACTCTTCAAGCAATCTGTCCTTGAGTCTCTCTCACCTCTGCTACCCCTGAACACAGACCAGAAAACCCCAGCACAGCTGAACTCTTCAAGCAAGGTATCTACAAGCAATCATCACTTCGTATCTGCTGCTACCTTCTCTTCATATAGATTATTATGTTAATTGATGTTATATTATATTTAAGCACATTGTCTTTTTCTTCCTGTTTTGTGAATGTAAGCCTTCTTTGATATATAGTTTTTAATTTGATGCACATCCTGTGACATCATTTGCCTAATTAATCCTACACACCTAATATACACATATTTGACTTGTCCAGCTGTCCCTAAGTCTCTCTCACCTCTGCTACCCCTAAACACAGACCAGCAAACCCCAGTACAGCTGCACTCTTCACGCAATGTATCTACAAGAAATCATCACTTCGTATCTGCTGCTACCTTCTCTTCATATAGGTTATTATATTAATTGTTCTGATATTATATTTAAGCACATTGTCTTTTTCTTCCTGTTTTGTGAATGTAAGCCTTCTTTGATGTATAGTTTTTATTCTGATGCACATCCTGTGACTTCGTTTGCCTAATTACTTCTCTCCACCTAATTTACACATATCTGTCTTGTCCAGCTGTCCCTAAGCCTCTCTCACCTCTGCTACCCATGAACACAGACCAGCAAACACCAGCACAGCTGCACTCTTTTAGCAAGCTGTCCTTGAGTCTCTCTCACCTCTGCTACCCCTGAACACAGACCAGCAAACCCCAGCACAGCTGCACTCTTCAAGCAAGCTGTCCCTGAGTCTCTCTCATCTCTGCTACCCCTGAACACAGACCAGCAAACACCAGCACAGCAGCACTCTTCCAGCAATCTGTCCCTGAGTCTCTCTTACCTCTGCTACCCCTGAACACAGACCAGCAAACACCAGCACAGCAGCACTCTTTAAGAAAGCTGTCCCAGAGTCTCTCTCACCTCTGCTACCCCTGAACACAGACCAGCAAACACCAGCACAGCTGCCTTCTGCAAGCAAGCTGTCCCTGAGTCTCTCTCACCTCTGCTACCCCTGAACACAGACCAGCAAACACCAGCACAGCTGCACTCTTTAAGCAAGCTGTCCTTGAGTCTCTCTCACATCTGCTACCCCTGAACACAGACCAGCAAACCCCAGCACAGCTGCACTCTTCAAGCAAGCTGTCCCTGAGTCTCTCTCATCTCTACTACCCCTGAAAACAGACCAGCAAACACAAGCACAGCAGCACTCTTAGTGCAAGCTGTCCATGAGTTTCTCTCACCTCTGCTACCCCTGAACACAGACCAGCAAACACCGGCACAGCTGCACTCTTTAAGCAAGCTGTCCCTGAGTCTCTCTCACCTCTGCTACCCCTGAACACAGACCAGCAAACACCAGTACAGCTGCACTCTGCAAGCAAGCTGTCCCTGTGTCTCTCTCACCTCTGCTACCCCTGAACACAGACCAGCAAACACCAGCACAGCAGCACTCTTCAAGCAAGCTGTCCCTAAGTCTCTCTCACCTCTGCTACCCCTGAACACAGACCAGCAAACCCCAGTACAGCTGCACTCTTCAAGCAATGTATCTACAAGCAATCATCACAGCAGCACTCTTCAGGCAAGCTGTCCCTAAGTCTCTCTCACCTCTGATACCCCTGAACACAGACCAGCAAACACCAGAACAGCAGCACTCTTCAAGCAAGCTGTTCCTGAGTCTCTCTCACCTCTGCTACCCCTGAACACAGACCAGCAAACACCAGCACAGCAGCACTTTTTAAGCAAGCTGTCCCTGAGTCTCACCTCTGCTACCCCTGAACACAGACCAGCAAACACCAGCACAGCTGCCTTCTGCAAGCAAGCTGTCCCTTAGTCTCTCTCACTTCTGCTACCCCTGAACACAGACCAGCAAAACCCAGCACAGCTGCACTCTTTAAGCAAGCTGTCCCTGAGTCTCTCTCATCTCTACTACCCCTGAACACAGACCAGCAAACACCAGCACAGCAGCACTCTTCAAGCAAGCTGTCCCTGAGTCTCTCTCACCTCTGCTACCCCTGAACACAGACCAGCAAACACCAGCACAGCTGCACTCTTTAAGCAAGCTATCCCTGAGTCTCTCTCACCTCTGCTACCCCTGAACACAGACCAGCAAACACCAGCACAGCAGCACTCTTCAAGAAAGCTGTCCCTAATCCTCTCTCCCCTCTGCTACCCCTGAACACAGACCAGCAAACCTCAGTACAGCTGCACTCTTCAAGCAATGTATCTACAAGCAATCATCACAGCAGCACTCTTCAAGCAAGCTGTCCCTAAGTCTCTCTCACCTCTGCTACCCCTGAACACAGACCAGCAAACACCAGCACAGCAACACTCTTCAAGCAAGCTGTCCCTTAGTCTCTCTCACCTCTGCTACCCCTGAACAAAGACCAGCAAACACCAGCACAGCTGCACTCTTTAAGCAAGCTGTCCCTAAGTCTCTCTCACCTCTGCTACCCATGAACAAAGACCAGCAAACCCCAGTACAGCTGCACTCTTCAAGCAATGTATCTACAAGCAATCAACACTTCGTATCTGCTGCTACCTTCGCTTCATATAGGTTATTATATTAATTGTTCTGATATTATATTTAAGCACATTGTCTTTTTCTTCCTGTTTTGTGAATGGAAGCCTTCTTTGATGTATAGTTTTTAATCTGATGCACATCCTGTGACTTAATTTGCCTAATTACTTCTATCCACCTAATATACACATATCTGTCTTGTCCAGCTGTCCCTAAGTCTCTATCACCTCTGCTACCCCTGAACACAGACCAGCAAACACCAGCACAGCTGCACTCTTTAAGCAAGCTGTCCTTGAGTCTCTCTCACCTCTGCTACCCCTGAACACAGACCAGCAAACCCCAGCATAGCTGCACTCTTCAAGCAAGCTGTCCCTGAGTCTCTCTCATCTCTGCTACCCCTGAACACAGACCAGCAAACACCAGCACAGCAGCACTCTTCAAGCAATCTGTCCCTGAGTCTCTCTCACCTCTGCTACCCCTGAACACAGACCAGCAAACACCAGCACAGCAGCACTCTTTAAGCAAGCTGTCCCAGAGTCTCTCTCATCTCTGCTACCCCTGAACACAGATCAGCAAACACCAGCACAGCTGCCTTCTGCAAGCAAGCTGTCCCTGAGTCTCTCTCACCTCTGCTACCCCTGAACACAGACCAGCAAACCCCAGCACAGCTGCACTCTTCAAGCAAGCTGTCCCTGAGTCTCTCTCATCTCTACTTACTCTGAAAACAGACCAGCAAACACAAGCACAGCAGCACTCTTAGTGCAAGCTGTCCCTGAGTCTCTCTCACCTCTGCTACCCCTGAACACAGACCAGCAAACACCGGCACAGCTGCACTCTTTAAGCAAGCTGTCCCTGAGTCTCTCTTACCTCTGCTACCCCTGAACACAGACCAGCAAACACCAGCACAGCAGCACTCTTCAAACAAGCTGTCCCTAAGTCTCTCTCACCTCTGCTACCCCTGAACACAGACCAGCAAACCCCAGTACAGCTGCACTCTTCAAGCAATGTATCTACAAGCAATCATCACAGCAGCACTCTTCAAGCAAGCTGTCCCTAAGTCTCTCTCACCTCTGATACCCCTGAACACAGACCAGCAAACACCAGAACAGCAGCACTCTTCAAGCAAGCTGTTCCTGAGTCTCTCTCACCTCTGCTACCCCTGAACACAGACCAGCAAACACCAGCACAGCAGCACTTTTTAAGCAAGCTGTCCCTGAGTCTCACCTCTGCTACCCCTGAACACAGACCAGCAAACACCAGCACAGCTGCCTTCTGCAAGCAAGCTGTCCCTGAGTCTCTCTCACATCTGCTACCCCTGAACACAGACCAGGAAAACCCAGCACAGCTGCACTCTTTAAGCAAGCTGTCCCTGAGTCTCTCTCATCTCTACTACCCCTGAACACAGACCAGCAAACACCAGCACAGCAGCACTCTTCAAGCAAGCTGTCCCTGAGTCTCTCTCACCTCTGCTACCCCTGAACACAGACCAGCAAACACCAGCACAGCTGCACTCTTTAAGCAAGCTGTCCCTGAGTCTCTCTCACCTCTGCTACCCCTGAACACAGACCAGCAAACACCAGCACAGCAGCACTCTTCAAGAAAGCTGTCCCTAATCCTCTCTCACCTCTGCTACCCCTGAACACAGACCAGCAAACCCAAGTACAGCTGCACTCTTCAAGCAATGTATCTACAAGCAATCATCACAGCAGCACTCTTCAAGCAAGCTGTCCCTAAGTCTCTCTCACCTCTGCTACCCCTGAACAAAGACCAGCAAACACCAGCACAGCTGCACTCTTTAAGCAAACTGTCCCTATGTCTCTCTCACCTCTGCTACCCCTGAACAAAGACCAGCAAACCCCAGTACAGCTGCACTCTTCAAGCAAGCTGTCCCTAAGTCTCTCTCACCTCTGCTACCCCTGAACAAAGACCAGCAAACCCCAGTACAGCTGCACTCTTCAAGCAATGTATCTACAAGCAATCAACACTTCGTATCTGCTGCTACCTTCGCTTCATATAGGTTATTATATTAATTGTTCTGATATTATATTTAAGCACATTGTCTTTTTCTTCCTGTTTTGTGAATGGAAGCCTTCTTTGATGTATAGTTTTTAATCTGATGCACATCCTGTGACTTAATTTGCCTAATTACTTCTCTCCACCTAATATACACATATCTGTCTTGTCCAGCTGTCCCTAAGTCTCTATCACCTCTGCTACCCCTGAACACAGACCAGCAAACCCCAGTACAGCTGCACTCTTCACGCAATGTATCTACAAGAAATCATCACTTCGTATCTGCTGCTACCTTCTCTTCATATAGGTTATTATATTAATTGTTCTGATATTATATTTAAGCACATTGTCTTTTTCTTCCTGTTTTGTGAATGTAAGCCTTCTTTGATGTATAGTTTTTAATCTGATGCACATCCTGTGACTTCATTTGCCTAATTACTTCTCTCCACCTAATTTACACATATCTGTATTGTCCAGCTGTCACTAAGCCTCTCTCACCTCTGCTACCCCTGAACACAGACCAGCAAACACCAGCACAGCTGCACTCTTTTAGCAAGCTGTCCTTGAGTCTCTCTCACCTCTGCTACCCCTGAACACAGACCAGCAAACTACAGCATAGCTGCACTCTTCAAGCAAGCTGTCCCTGAGTCTCTCTCATCTCTGCTACCCCTGAACACAGACCAGCAAACATCAGCACAGCAGCACTCTTCAAGCAATCTGTCCCTGAGTCTCTCTCACCTCTGCTACCCCTGAACACAGACCAGCAAACACCAGCACAGCAGCACTCTTTAAGCAAGCTGTCCCAGAGTCTCTCTCACCTCTGCTACCCCTGAACACAGATCAGCAAACACCAGCACAGCTGCCTTCTGCAAGCAAGCTGTCCCTGAGTCTCTCTCACCTCTGCTACCCCTGAACACAGACCAGCAAACACCAGCACAGCTGCACTCTTTAAGCAAGCTGTCATTGAGTCTCTCTCACATCTGCTACCCCTGAACACAGACCAGCAAACCCCAGCACAGCTGCACTCTTCAAGCAAGCTGTCCCTGAGTCTCTCTCATCTCTACTACCCCTGAAAACAGACCAGCAAACACAAGCACAGCAGCACTCTTCAAGCAAGCTGTCCCTGAGTCTCTCTCACCTCTGCTACCCCTGAACACAGACCAGCAAACACCAGCACAGCTGCACTCTTTAAGCAAGCTGTCCCTGAGTCTCACCTCTGCTACCCCTGAACACAGACCAGCAAACACCAGCACAGCTGCCTTCTGCAAGCAAGCTGTCCCTGAGTCTCTCTCACCTCTGCTACCCCTGAACACAGACCAGAAAACACCAGCACAGCAGCACTCTTCAAGCAAGCTGTTCCTGAGTCTCTCTCACCTCTGCTACCCCTAAACACAGACCAGCAAACATTAGCACAGCAGCACTTTTTAGGCAAGCTGTCCCTGAGTCTCACCTCTGCTACCCCTGAACACAGACCAGCAAACACCAGCACAGCTGCCTTCTGCAAGCAAGCTGTCCCTGAGTCTCTCTCACCTCTGCTGCCCCTGAACACAGACCAGCAAACACCAGCACAGCTGCACTCTTTAAGCAAGCTGTCCTTGAGTCTCTCTCACATCTGCTACCCCTGAACACAGACCAGCAAAACCCAGCACAGCTGCACTCTTTAAGCAAGCTGTCCCTGAGTCTCTCTCATCTCTACTACCCCTGAACACAGACCAGCAAACACCAGCACAGCAGCACTCTTCAAGCAAGCTGTCCCTGAGTCTCTCTCACCTCTGCTACCCCTGAACACAGACCAGCAAACACCAGCACAGCTGCACTCTTTAAGCAAGCTGTCCCTGAGTCTCTCTCACCTCTGCTACCCCTGAACACAGACCAGCAAACCCCAGTACAGCTGCACTCTTCAAGCAATGTATCTACAAGCAATCATCACAGCAGCACTCTTCAAGCAAGCTGTCCCTAAGTCTCTCTCACCTTTGCTACCCCTGAACAAAGTCCAGCAAACACCAGCACAGCTGCACTCTTTAAGCAAGCTGTCCCTATGTCTCTCTCACCTCTGCTACCCCTGAACACAGACCAGCAAACACCAGCACAGCAACACTCTTCAAGCAAGCTGTCCCTTAGTCTCTCTCACCTCTTCTACCCCTGAACACAGACCAGCAAACACCAGCACAGCTGCACTCTTTAAGCAAGCTGTCCCTAAGTCTCTCTCACCTCTGCTACCCCTGAACACAGACCAGCAAACCCCAGTACAGCTGCACTCTTCAAGCAATATATCTACAAGCAATCAACACTTCGTATCTGCTGCTACCTTCGCTTCATATAGGTTATTATCATAATTGTTCTGATATTATATTTAAGCACAATGTCTTTTTCTTCCTGTTTCGTGAATGGAAGCCTTCTTTGATGTATAGTTTTTAATCTGATGCACATCATGTGACTTAATTTGCCTAATTACTTCTCTCCACCTAATTTACACATATCTGTCTTGTCCAGCTGTCCCTAAGTCTCTCTCACCTCTACTACCACTGAACACAGACCAGCAACAATCCCACCCACCCCTGGTTTACTTTAATTTATTGAATCACCAAAACTACTTGTACCTGATCTATCAACTGCACAGGATTACTTTCCCTACTTACTCCTCTTATATTACTCTGCTAGCCACTATGTTCTCTTTCACTTTCTTTTTCACCTTAAGCTCTAGCATTATTCTGAGATTATTCTCCTCATTTACTCAACATAATGTCTCCAACACCATTAACATCTCACCTCCCTTGATTTCCCCCCTTTGCTCTGCTCCCACAAGCTCCTCTCCTTCCTTCAATCACTATTTCTTTCATGTTCCAAAGAACATAAGCAGAAAAAGTATCTCATCTCCCTGCATATTTTGCTGCTGGAGTTTTATCTCCTAACCCTCATCTCTTACTCAGTCCCACCTCTCATCTACTCTAGTCAGCAACAAGGCTATTAACTCTGTCCGTAATCCATGTGTTTCAATTTGCTCCTCTATGTCTAAAATGTACCCTCCACAATTCGGCAAACTAATCATTTCCAAGTTCTTACATCTTCCCACCTAAGCAAACTTTCACACCTCCTTCGTGACCCTGCTATTCCTTACTTTTCTTCCCCAGACTTCTGCCTCTTCAATACCCTTTAGATTGTAAGTAGCGAGTTTTCAGTCTTGTAGGGTGCTTTGGGAAAAAGCACTTTCTACAAAGACTCTAAGCTCAACGGCCCTCCATTTCTTCAGTTGTTAATATTGTATTTTTTCCTGTTCTCTCCCCTTGTACAGCGCTACGGAATATGTTGGCGCATTACAAATAAACAATAATAATAATAATAATAGAAGGGGTAAAAAGGGATAATATACAAGAATATGAATATTCAAAAGGATTATAAGTAGGAGCCAACATGAATTTATGTAGGCAATGTCATGTCTAAGAAAACGTATTAGTTTGTATGAGGAGGTTAGTAGAAACTTGGATCAAGGCAACTCAGTGGATGTAGTCAATTTGGATTTTGCAAAAGCTTTTGTTGCAGTGCCACATGGAAGACTATTGAGCAAATAAGGGATACAGGAATTTCCATAACTATTTGCTCATGGATTGAGAGCTGGCTAAAAGACAAAAAGCAAAGGGTTGTGGTAAATGTAACATATTCGGTTTGGACTAATGTTGTAAGTGGGGTTTCTCAGGCTTCAGTATTAGGTCCCCTCCTTTTTAACATATTTATTAATGACTTGGAAGTGGGATTGGAGTGTGGTGTCTCCATTTTTGCTGATGACACAAAGTTGTGCAAGGTAATTAAATCAGAAAATGATGTACTTTCACTCCAAAGGAATTTGCATAAATTAGAGATATGGGCATCTATGTGGCAGATGAGATTTAATATGAATACATGTATAGTTATGCATCTGGGAAGGACTAAAGTATTTTTTCAACCTAAATTACTATGTAACTATGTAACTTCAATTTAATCTAAATAAATAGGTGTTAATAATTAATATAAACACACATCTTAGTGATTATAATGATGTGAAAGGACCACAAACTTAAAGTGATAATTTACCAAAACATTATAAATAAGGCAATGATCAATTCAGTGTGATAAAAAATAATAATATGAAGACTTTTACGGATAAACTTCTTTCATGGATCTATCTCATCTATATTTTTCTATTATATATTTGTAATATAGCCAAGATTGATTTTTTTTCAGGTATGATTAGACAGTGAATGATATCATCCCAGAGTGAAATCATGATACCACACAAAAGCATTTCTCATGATGTATACATGAGGGTTCTTTCTGACCAAATTTATCTTTTGATCATTATATGGAGTATTAAGCCACATATGTATATTACTTCAGATAAGATGCTCAGACGAATCCTATTTTTAACTAGTATAATCATTAAAGGGTTTATTCAGAGAGGGTTATATGAACCTTGTTCAAATAAAGACATGTGTACAGATAAATCCAAATGGCAATCATATTTGTTAGATTATAAAGTGAGATATAATCTGATATACTTGAATACTAGTGATTGGGTTTCTTTTCAGTTCATAGTTTGAGTCATTTTCAGTATGCATAGTAATAATCTTGATGTAGTCATGTGTTAAAGATTAGCAAGAGAGATTACATTATTTGTACTTTGTACTCAACACTTATGTTTGATTAGATAATGTGTGTATTACATATACAATCAATTCAATTTCAATATAATTATCGATCAATATAATTAGAATATTTAATCTATACATCTATAACTTTGTTCTGATACCCAAATTCTCACCCAGTCTTTGTCTTATCTCTTGACTCTTCTTGCCAATGTTTTTAAGTTTTTATGGGCATTCCGAGCAGTAGATAACTCCACTTGAACTGCAGTTGTGAAAGCCTTGTAACCTGCCAGTTCTGTCAACTACTACTCTGGACACTGCAAATTTTGCTACTATGTAATTAAATTGTGTGTAATTAAATAAAAAGTGCCTAAAGGGAAAATATTTTTCTTTTTCAGTTTGGAGAAGTAGCTTATCACAATCCTGTCGTTAATCAGATGTGAACTTCACCAGCTAATGCTAATACAATCTCCAATACAGGAGTTTATCTGGAGGACAGATCTCCAGATATAAGCATACTTGTTCAAAAGGTGATTAATCTCACGCCATTGTTGGTTAAAGGTTCCAACAAATCTGACTTCTCTTTCAATGTCAGTCTAAGTTTTGGGTATCAACAGTCGTTCTCTCTCTGTATGTAGGGCCCAGTGACAAACCTTTTTGATGGAGGTCTGTCTGTAACCCCTATTTCTCAATCATTGTCTAAGTTCATTTGATCACTATTTAAAGGTGAGAATATCAGAGCAATTTGGATGCATCCTGAGGAATTCCCCCACAGGAATTGCTTTTTTAGTGGAGGGGTGGTGTGAGCTGGAGTATTGTAATGCACTGTTTGTGGCTATTAGTCACCCTTGGTCACCCATTGTCACCTTTCTTAATGATGAGATAAAGAAAGACAACCATTTGTAAGTCAATGCGGTGGGTTAATTTTAAATTGAGATAATTCTTATTTAGAATTTGAATACATTCTTCAAATTCCTTTTTGCTGCTATCACACAGGATTAGTAGGCCATTAATATATCTGAGCCTTATGGTGCCTTTCTCAGTGTACCTATAGTTAGTTTCATAGAATGCTGCCTCTCTCTCCCACCAACCTAGATACATATTGACATAAGTTGGAGCACAGGAGGAACCCATTTCTGTACCACGTTTTTGAAGAAAAATGTTTCCCTCAAAGGTAAAGTAGTTATGTTGCAAGATGAATAAAAGTAGTTTAACCAAAAAGTATTTTTTCTCAAAATTCTGTGTACACTCCATTCTTTGAAAATAAAAGATGTCCTTTATGATGATGATGGATGTATAGAGAGCCTCAACATCACAGGTTGCCAGAATAGTTGTCAGGCTGATGGATAAGGCATTAAATTTACCAAGGACATGATGGTAGGCCCAATGCAAACGTAACCAAATGTATTGGCTCGCCTTCTTACAAAGGCTACCATTAGCAGAAATAATAGGCCTCCCTGGTGGCTTGGATAGATTTTTGTGCACATTGGATAACATGTAGAAAATTCTTGGTTTGTTTACACTAAGAAAATGAAATTCCTTTTGGGAAATTAAATTAGACCTTTTAGCCTTGTTCAAAATTGACCTATATTGGAAATCATCAGTGGGATCCCCTAAAAGGTGTTTATAACACTCTCCATTATTTAACTGCTTACAAGCTTCTTCCAAATTTTTGTTGATGGAACAGATAATTATATTTCCTCTTTTATTGAAGGGTTTGATTAGTACGTCATCCCATTCACACATTTATTTGATGGCTTTTCTTTCATAATTAGATATATTGGAGATCCCCACCATCTATAGATTCTCCAGCTCTTTGACAAACCAACACATATACATTAACTGCTTGGCAAGTGGACAGGTGAGGGTTGAACTTGGATTTGATCTTCAATTTCTCAAACCATTTATTATCAGAATGTTATATGTAGATTAATTTTCATCCAAAAATTACAATATACCATTAAGTAAACTCATGAGAGGTGATGTCTTGGTTATCTGCCATTTCCAATTGAATATCTGTATGTGATGGTGTTCTGTTTATCCATTATCATAGATTGTGAATTCATATTTAATATCATATCTGCAGAATGATTTTTTTCCAAAAAATGTATTCAGAACCAACTTTCTAGCAAATAAGACAGGGAACTCTGCTATTCCATATTATAGATTGTTATTGAGCTGTTCAGTGTGAATATTAGTGACATGGATATAATAGGTTCACTGTCCCCAGTGTAATAGTGCTATACTATTGTCTAGTTTAACTGGGAAGAAAGGCCTGAAAATGGATGATTTAAAATTAGATCCAACTCAGTAGGACATTTACCTTGTTTGCATACATGACATTACTATGTGCCTAACAGTATTTATGGGCATAAATGATTGACTCACTAATGCTAGCTCATACTGAAATGAGTTCTTTATAGCTTATCACTAAAGTATTTTCTTGTGGCATACTGTATAACTTATTTATCATCCTTTGCTTTATAATATAAGTTGACATATCTGATCTAGTTGCCAAGGCGAAAATATAAGTTCGGCAGTTTGTCTGGGCCATAAAACTCAGTGGTGAAAGGGATTTAGTATATCATTCCAGTTTATGTGAGATCTAAGTTCGGCAAAAATGATATAATCAGACACACAATAATTTCTTAAGCCTAGAAGATTGTCCCTTCTTATAGTATTTAATTACTGTTCTCAATGTAAACTGATGTAGTGGCTAAATCAGAATGATAAATTGTAACATGAGTTATTTAAATTTTTTTAAGGGAGGCTTAAACAGCTGGTTTTCTAGCCGTTTAGTTACTGCCTTCAAGTTTTAAGTGTCATTGGGTCACTTCAAATAATTATATATTCTTTGCGTCATAAACTACAGAGCTTCATATTTGGTGTAAATAAGATTTTTAATTGTTAGTTTTTAACTAAATATATTTGTTTATTTGTCTGTTTGAATTGTAATGGCATTCAGGAGAAGTTATGTCTTATAAGCTAAGTGTGATTAGCTTTGTCCACCCACTATCTGGTATACTTTGTACCATTTGGGGACTACTGGCTAGTTATTAAGAATGCACTTTCTCTCCAATTCTAAATAGTTAATATTACAGTACTAGTTAGTAATAAGGTCTGTATGTGTAGATCACCACTCAAATGGAGCAGGTATGGCTACATATGATATAATTTCACTCTTCCTGAATATAGGAGAAATATCTAATATAGCATATTAGTGGTACCCCTCTCTATTATAGAGTTTGGTAAAGTATGTTGGACCCTGTGTGAATGGGGTAGGTACAATATCACCAGTGCCTTACAGCCATGTCCAGAGCCCTTGCCTTTTATTCTGTTTATTGGGAGGAACATGCCTATGTACATCTGAAGCCATCAAGGCAACAAGAACCTCCAGCAACTGCAGGGTCTCATAATCCACCAGTAGTAGCTGTGTGGCCACTCTCACCTCCAGCACCAACAGCTATAACTCCACCAGAAGTTGAAGAAGCATAATAACAAAAACTCTCTCCCACATAACCACCACAGGAACTTGAGCTAATGGATGTGTCATACATAAGTGAGCTCATACAGAGGCATTTTAAGGAGTTGGAGTACAGCCACAAAGAACATCACAATGAGCATTTATAATAGTAAGCATCATTTACTGTCAGAACACATGAACAGAGGTCCTCCAGATGGTTCTTGTTGGAAATCCCTGCTAGCAGGAACTGAACCAGATTGGTACTGGACCACCAGGACATCCACAGGTACACTGGTATCACCAAACAGAGTGGCAGATTTACCACCTGTAACTCCTCTCTAGGCAGGTGTAGTATTATTAATCCCAATGTATGGATTATCCCATCCCTCAATAATGAGCACACACGTAATTATGTATGGTCATACTGAGGACTGTTTATTATTCAAAAGTCCACCATATTTATGTACATCCATCACCAATCAGCATCAAGTCACAACCCTTGGTAAACATTCGCTTATCCAATCCCCAACCCCTTTTTCCTAGTTACGTGGCCCACCTGTCAATCAAGGCATGACAATCTTCCTGACCACCCAGGTACCTGGCTAATCATGGAAGGAGACAGCTTGTCTGATGGTCCATGTGACTCTGCTTTAAACTATTGTTGTGTTTCCCCAATTATCAGTACCCGTGCTCCCCATGAATGGTACCTACCACCCTGTATCAGGTTGGCCTAGCAGACTGGCACTATGTGGGGACCCCGCAAGAGGCAGTGGCTCTCTGGTTTACTCAAGAATGCTCCAGGCTAGGACAAGTTACTTTCAGGGACAAGTAGGGACGTGAATATACTTGGGGATCTGACTTTATGGCTCTCTATAATGGGTAGAGTGTGCGGGTAGATTTAGAAGGACGGAGGGCTGTGATCTGCTACTACTTGGAGTGGCCAAGTGCCGCTGGTGCTTAGGGAACACTCAAACTGTAGAAGCCAACTAGGTAACCCACCTAGTAGGCAACTTTTTCAGTTAACATGAGGGATGGAGCCTGGGGAGTCCCACTTTTAGAGCTGGTTCAGACTTCCATGAATTACTAAAGTCACTTGTGGCTTGTATGGGCTACAGAGGTGCATAGCATACTTTAGGTTTCAATGTAATCACAGATCACACCAGTAATATTGACTTGATCCCAATTGACCTTCAACAATCTGAATTGTTGGGACACTGTTTGTACCTTAGATAGTAGTGAATTTCCAAGCTCTTGTTTTTCTGCAGACAAATGTTTCCTTAGCTGATGATCCAGATTCAGACATAAATAGAAAATTCCTTCTAGGTCTTCTGGGATGTCCTGGGAGGTAAATGAGTCTTTAATAGTATCAGAAAGACCTATCTAGAGAAAAAAGTAGTGTTAGACTAAAACAAACTCAAGTGCCATTGTAAGTAATGTCAAAGAGTCAAGGAAATAGCCTTGATGTATAATTAACATAGCATTTTATCAAGGGTTATTATGTATTTTGCTTTTGGATTATACACAGGGTATGTCACAGTTGGACCTCAAAGTTCATCTGAACACTGGTTTAAGTAGATGCACTACGCAGCATGTTCTGCAAAAAAATGTAAGTGGGTTGGATACATCAATTCATCGACTGCAATGGGTGACAATCCTTGATATTCCAGTAACCAAGGGAATCTATTAACAGGGCCAACAGAAATCTAGAGGAGTTGCCAGATGAGCACCAATTAGTCCATGAGCTGGCCTGGATTAATCTTATCTATCTTGTTCTCTGTAGATATCAGACTAGATTAATGCTGTCCTTGAAGAGACTTAGATATTACTACTTAATGGATTGCTTGAGCAGTCTGTTACTCTGATGGCTGATCATCTGAATTAGACCCATAGATCTGAGGTGTTGTTGACAGAAAACTAGTGATTCAGCATTCTTACTTCCATCTCACTGGGCTGGCATCCTTCACATCAACAACATGTTGTGCCCCTTTTTGGTAATACATAGTATGACTGGAATGCCCAGATTTGCAGTATATTGGAAGCCCTGTGTTTATATTTTTCAGATACTTCATGTGGTTACAATAGTTAATAGAATATGAAGAAAACCTATTTTCAGGTTTGAAACACATTTTTGAGTATTTATTATTACTTATTTATTTTTTATGTCACATTGGTCATTTAAATAATTATGATGTATAGCTCTGGGTTTTGAATATATTATGGAAATAGTATTTGTTTATTGAGGGCAAAGTTGTTTGTTCACAGCTGCAAAGGCAGCCTGTATTTCCACCTGCAAATGTACTGTACTAGTGAATTGCCCGTCAAAAAATGGCGGCAATAGAATTGCAAGTAAAGGAATAATGTTTGGCACACAAATTAAGTGTTTTGGTTGTGTGAATACTTTTTGCGCTGATTGCGAGCCTCGTGGTGAGCGCCTTTGGCGCTCATCGTGTGGCTGGCAATGAACACCTTTGATGTTTATTGCGATCGTCTTTTGTGGTGTTTTTTTAAAGTTTTGTATATATGTATGTTTTAATGATAATTAATAAATAAATTAAATCATAAATTAATATACTTTACCTATTTGTAATTAATATATGCAGCAAGCAATGTGCTGAAGAGCTAACAATCTGTTTTGATGTTCATGCAGCATCCAGTGTAGAATTGCACTGTTGTTGAGCTCAGTTGTAAGTGTGAGCAATGTGTGCAGAGTGTAGTGTAAATAGGCTGCGGGTGCGAGGAGAAACCGTTAGTGTAGTTGTGTACTTCCGCATTGTGTAAGTTAGTGTTGTAAAATGGCGGCAAATCTGTATGTGGTACGTGGGTGTGGATGATTTAGCGTCCTTGGTAATAGTGTATCTTGTACCTCGTATGGCTTTTTGTAAACGTTTTGCGGCTTTAGGGGTTGTGTAGCCTCGTTTACGTTTTATCGGTGGCCATTTTTTCTCTTGCTTAGGGGATTTTTGAATGTCTAAACTTTTGAAATTGGAGTTAAATTGACTTCTAAGATGTCTTGCAGACGTCCTGGGTGTCCCCCCCCCCTTGCTGTGTGTGATGTTTTTATTTTATGTTTGTTTGTATTTAGTGTTGTTTTCGTGTTTTTCGGTGTGCGTGGTTTGGTCAATAAGTTCGTATTTTTTGCGGCTCGTATTTTTTTTAATGCAAGTCACTGTTTCCTTTCGTAAGTCTTACGGGCCGTATTTTTTTTTCCTGCAATTTTTTCAAAGTGCTACGGGTCTCGCAGTGTGAATTGTCTGTTTGAGTTTGGTGTTCATTTGTAGTCCTACGGGTCGTAGGTATGATGGTAAAGTGTTGTGGGGTCGTAGGGATGAGCACCTATGGCGCTCATCTCCACCAGCGCAGGGAGCACCTTTGGCGCTCCCTGCCTAAGTGCTACAGGGTCTTAGGGATGACCGCGTATATCGCTCATCTCCACCATCGACGCTCCTTGCTTGGCCGCAACCGAGGCCCTCTCTTTGCTTTCCCCGTTGCGTTACCAACGGATTTTGGCAAGTCCGGCTGCTGACAACTATATTGTATTACTATGTGATATCTGCAATGCTAGGAAGGCATGGTTGCATTCCAGTTATTCCTGTGGTACTTACATGGATTTTTTTTTAAAGTTTTCTGATGTGCGTAAATAGTTTTGTAGAATTATTTGAGCATTATCAATTGAAACAGCTTCAATCAATTCCTTACATACATAACAATGTCTAAAAAAAATAAAATTTCTAGATATAATTGTTAGTATGAATTATGTTTACCTTAAAGGCTTAGTTCATTGGGTTGTTTGCCATAAGAGGTTAGCAAGCACTCCTACAGTGGGGGAAAAAGTATTTGATCCCCTGCTGATTTTGAATGTTTGTCCACTGACAAAGAAATGATCAGTCTATAATTTTAATGGTAGGTGTATTTTAACAGTGAGAGACAGAATAACAAAAAATAAAACGCATGTCAAAAAAGTTATAAATTGATTTGCAGGTCAGTGAGGGGAATAAGTATTTGATCCCCTTTCAATCCGCAAGATATCTAGTTCCCAGGTGTCTTTTATACATATAACCAGCTGAGATTAGGAGCACTCTCTTAAAGGGAGTACTCCTAATCTCAGCTTGTTACCTGTATAAAAGAGTCCTGTCCACAAAAGCAATCAATCAATCAGATTCCAAACTCTCCACCATGGTCAAGACCACAGAGCTGTCCAAGGATGTCAGGGACAAGATTGTAGATCTACACACGGCTGCAATAAGCTACAAGACCATCGCCAAGCAGCTTGGTGAGAAGGTGACAACAGTTGGTACGATTATTCGCAAATGGAAGAAACACAAAATAACTGCCAGTCTCCCTCAGTCTGGTGCTCCATGCAAGATCTCACCTTGCGGAGTTTCAATGATCATGAGAACAGTGAGGAATCAGCCCAGAACTACATGCGAGGATCTTGTTAATGATCTCAAGGCAGCCGGGACCATAGTCACCAAGAAAACAATTTGTAACACACTACGCCGTGAAGGACTGAAATCCTGCAGAGCCCGCAATATCCCCCTGCTCAAGAAAGCACATGTACAGGCCTGTCTGAAGCTTGCCAATGAACATCTGAATGATTCAGAGGAGAACTGGGTGAAAGTGATCAGATGAGACCAAAATCGAGCTCTTTGGCATCAACTCAACTTGCCATGTTTGGAGGAGGAGGAATGCTGCCTATAACCCCAAGAACACAATTCCCACCTTCAAACATGGAGGTGGAAACATTATGCTTTGGGGGTGTTTTTCTGCTAAGGGGACAGGACAACTGCACCACATCAAAGGGACGATGGACGGGGCCATGTACCATCAAATCTTGGGTGAGAACCTCCTTCCTTCAGCCAGGGTATTGTAAATGGGTCGTAGATGAGTATCCCAGCATGACAATGAACCAAAACACACAGCCAAGGCAACAAAGAAGTGTCTCAACAAGAAGCACATTAAGGTCCTGGAGTGCTATGGCCAGTCTCCAGACTTTAATCCCACAGAAAATCTGTGGAGAGAGCTGAAGGTTCGAGTTGCCAAACATTAGCCTTGAAACCTTAATGACTTGGAGAGGATCTACAAAGAGGAGTGGGACAAAATACCTCCTGAGATGTGTGCAAACCTGGTGGCCAACTACAAGAAACGTCTGACCTCTGTGATTGCAAACAAGGGTTTTGCCACCAAGTACTAAGGCGAAGGGTCAAATACTTGTTTCCCTCATTGACCTGCAAATCAATTTATAACTTTTTTAACATGCAATTTTCTTGTTTTTTTGTTGTTATTCTGTCTCTACTGTTAAAATACACCTACCATTAAAATAGATATAGACTGATCATTCCTTTGTCAGTGGACAAACATTAAAAATCAGCAGGGGATCAGATACTTTCCCCCCTCCACTGTACTGACAAATATATATTTGCCCTTCTTGGATAGTAATACTGCATTACAATTATATTTGTGACACATGAATGCTTTTCTTTTATTAATAAGGGTCCAATTGAGCTTTTTGAGAATAATGTTGACATTATGCATTTAAACAACTTCTGTCTACGATTCCAAATCAATTAAAATATTAAAAACTCCATTGTAGTCTAACATTTTCAATGCTAAATATAAAAAAAAACTAAAATTAGTATTGGCAAAATATTTTAGAATGTTAAAAAATAAAATAATCTTTAATTTTAAAACTATTACAAGCAATTTTATGAAGTCTTAGTAATTTCCATTGTGTCTTAAAAAGGCCTGCTTGAAAAGCATATAAGCAATGTAATTTATCTGTATAATGAAAGTACAAACAATCATATATATATTTGTGAGTTTGTGTGTAACTCTCGCAAAGTTACGGGCTTGCGCACACATCGTGAGGCCCGGAAGGTAGAGAGGGTAGAGGCTCACAATGAGCACCGAAGGTGTTCATCGCGAGGCCCGTAATAGGCCCAGGGGGAAAGGCAAGGGCCGCAATGGGCACAGGAGGAGAGACAGGGAGTTTGTAAGCGAGGTTGCAAGCTTATTTGCATCTTTTGGCATCTTATTTGCACAATTGGCAGCTTTTTGCTGTCTCCGAACGGGTTAGGGGCTTGAAAAAAAAATGTTGACGGCTAAACCCGCGATACACAGGGGGGATGATAGGGGGAAAGAGACAAAGGGGAGAGAGCGGGGGAAAAGAGACACAAGGGAGGGAGAGGGGGAAAGAGACACAGGGAGGGAGTAGCGGAAGAGACACGGTGGGGGGGTATTAAATATTATCCCATCATTTGTGACGGGAGGCCCGAAATGGGTGCCAGGGTTGCTCATTGCGAGGCCTGCAATGGCTGCTGAAGGTGCTCATTACAAAGCTCGCAGAGAAGAGAGAGAAGGAGAGAAGAGGCAGGAAGAGGATACAGAACAAGGGAAGGAGAAAGAGAGAAGCCTCACATTGCGAGCCTCGCATTGTGTGGCAAACAACAGAATTGGAAGGCTTGAAAAATGTATGCCGTCATAATAAAAATAATACATTTATATTGCAGTTCATAACAATAAGCTACTGTATACCTATAAAGTTCCTACCTCCTGGGCAATAAACATATACTCAGACAGAGGTGTGTTAGAAAACAACATTGGAGATGGCACAGATTGCTCGCATTTGCATAAACATGAATTTTTTTTTTTCTAATTGTTTAGTATTTTTTACCTCACTAAAAAGTGTTTTTCTGAATGATCAATTATTGATTTCTTTAAAATAGAATACAAATATTAGACTGCACAGTCTCTTTAAAAAAAATATTTTGTGGATCTCATTTTAGTAATTTGATGGCATCACACTGATCTGTTTCACAAATTAAGAAAAACTGTGTGATGCTTTGCTCAAGGACACACCTGACCTTCACCAAAAGAGAAATAGCATAACAGAAGTTCCTTAGGGTAGCTTTAAATTGCTCTGCTAAAGGCAATTTAAGATTTTGGGCAGCTGAACTTGAACTGTGATTACTCATTTGAGGATAAAGTAAGACAGAATGCTTTTCATAAAGTATTGTTTGGAAATATCCAGCAATTTTACATAAATAAATAATAAACATTGCATTTTATCCTTATATGCATTATTGGTTTTGGGCATCTCATATGACAATTAGAGAGAAGTGAATATGTCAGCATTGTCCTTTACTACTGATAAGCTAAATAGTCAGGAGTTTTATGAAAGCTGACATAGAGCTCAGTCACATTAGGCTCTCAAAAACCCATAGTAAACTATTTAGCATTGGTTTATTTTTGTTGAGCATTGAAAGTTGTCATTGTTATTTGGCCAACAAATAGGTAATGTAATTAACCACAAAAGATCCCCAAAACAAATTAACCAATTAAAGCACTCAATAAGACTAGCAGTCCAATAAAATAAAATGAACACACTACCTATCTCTAAAATAAATGTATCACCCCCCCCCCCACATGAACAATTGCATATTGAATAATAGGGGTTCTCTGGCCTCCCTTATTAATGAAATGCCATCAACACCCCTTTCTACTAACCCCTGGTACAGTGAGGTAGAGAATAATCAAATACATATAATTATTTAAATAAAACTTTTTTTATGAAAATAAATAATGACCCTACTTTACTATCTCACCAAGCCCTATTAAGCAAGTGGGATAGAGGAAAGTAGCAAATGTTTGTAAAAAAAATGATGATTATAGGTTTCTACAACATTTTACGATGCCCAGTCTTTGATGAGGAGGTTTCATGCCCATTTACAACACAATAGAAATTGTTACATCTTTGAAAGAAGTAGTACGTTTACAAAGTTTAATAAGCACTAATAAAAAAAGAAGCTCTTGATGCTTTTCCATTTATAACTAAGATATAAATCTTAGACTAAGAATGTTGGACAAAGTATATTACTAGCTCAAATAATAATGCATGGATTCTGTGAAATTTATTAATTTAATATCAAAATCATATAATTACAATAAACATCAATGGGCCATGTCAAACACATCTCAAGCTAATATATATATATATATATATATATATATATATATATATATATATAATATATATATATATATATATATATATACTAGTGACTTGCCCGTCAAAAAAAAGGGAAAAAAATATGAATCCTTGCAATGCTGTTGTTTGCCACATAATGCAAGGGTCTCCGCCCCTCAAACTTGTGGGCATTGCAGAGGAAGGGACACAAGAAATCAAATTGCCAATATCCGCTGGATAATAGAGAAAGAAGCCACAGTCAGAACCGAACATGGGACAACAGAATGGTTCAAGATCAGAAAAGGAGTGCAAAAAAGGTTTTATATCGTGACCTTATTTATTCAACTTATATGCAGAATACATCATCATTAAGGCTGTACTGGATGAAGCCAAAGCTGGAATCAATATTACTGGACGGAATATCAACAACCTCAGATACGCCGATGATACTGCTCTGATGGCTGAAAGTGAGGAGGAACTAAATGACTTATTGATGAGGGGAAAAGAAGAGTGTGCAAAAGTTGGCCCACTGCTCTACGTTAAAATGATAAAGATCATGGCAAATGGCAATCTCACTACCTGGCATATAGACAGCGAAGAAGTTATCTTCCTTGGATCCAAGATCTCTGCAGATGGTGACTGTAGTCATGAAATTAAAAGACGTTTGCTTCTGGGTAGGAAAGCTACGGCAAGCTTGGACAAACTAGTAAAAAAAATAGTTCGAACTATGGTATTCCCAGTAGTAACATACTGATGTGAGAGCTGAACCATAAAGAAATCTGAGCACCGTAGAATTGTGGTGTTGGTGAATACTGCTTAGAGTCCCTTGGACTGCAAGAAGATCCAATAAATCAATACTACACTAAACGACTAAGCAACAACAAAATACATAATGTGTTTTGAGGTGTGTTTAATACATAGGCTCCTTAGACTGCAATGGGCTGTCTACCGCACTGATTTAGACACCAAGAATAGTTAATTAGGTTGTCAGACAACAATTGAAACATTTTGTTTCACTAGACAAAAGTCAAGCACTTTGACCTCATTCAATTGCGATTTGGTCAATTGAATAGGGCTCTATATAAGCACAGAGCATATTTTGTTACAGAAGATTTTAGTTAGTGAATTTCTATCCAAAAGCAAGGTCTTCCCTAAGTAAACATTTCTGTGAAAAAAAATGCTCTGTGCTTATATAGAACCCTGTTCAATTGGCCAAATCGCAATAGAATGAGGCCCTTTGTAAGTAATATCCCTTTGATTTAAAGTCTTGCAGTTTAACCACTAAATTGTATGTGCTTTAATGTATTAATCAGCCCCAGGACCCGATGCACTTTATAGAAGCCCTGGCCACCTTCCCACCTCCTAATTCAGTCTCATTACTTGGTAGTCTCATTACTTGGCATCCCAAACAGCCACCTCCTCAACTCCCTTGAGAGCCCAGATGCTTTTCAGAAGGTCTGAGCATTTGATGAGGAGATAAGCCAACACGTGGCTGGGGGAAGTAGACATCCTGAAACCCTTTCATCTGCCAGAAACCCCTTCCCTGCTTCTATACCCCCACCAATCAGCACTCACCAAGCTGCTTGTTAATTGGCTTGGGCTGGCCTATGTACAGGACAATCAAGGAGGGAACTATGGCTGGGGCCCTGAGCCAACACATGCTCCAACCGCTACAGTGAAGGTGCTAGCAGAGAAGGAGAACCCCAGCAAGAACCCCACCAAAGTAAATCTACAAGAGGACAAGGCCAAACTAATACAGATGGCTTACCAGGAAGAGTATCAGGGTGATCAACAATTACAGAAACACCAGAAAGGGAGATGAGGAGTGAGCGCAGGCCCAGGACACTGACTTCGGAGCCATAACATGCTGCTCCCTAAAAGTCAGTACTGATGAAAGCCTTACAAATGAGGACAACCTTCACAGCATCAGCTGACCAAAGCCAAGATCCTGACCAGCAACGGCAACCGGCTGATCCAGCCAAAGTGAAGATGGGAGTGTCATAACTCAAGTTGGCCCTTAGTTGTGCCTACCAGGAGGGACTGTTATATACAAATAGCCGCCATCTTAGGGTTGGTATATCATCCACAGTTGGTGCCATATGGAGAGTAAGAGTTCTGGGTTTAGGAGACCCACTGTATATTGTGTTATGGGTTATAATATGTTAGTATTATATTGTATATTGTATTATGGAGTGATAGCTATGTTTTAATTAGTCAACCCTCCCCCATTGTATAAACTCTCAATCAGGAGTTGGCCATATGGTCCTTAGTGTAAACAAAGGAGATAGCAGAACAAAGAGATTTGCCAGACTGCCAGGCACCGTAGGACAATGGTATAGTACAGGGTCTTCCAGCCTCAATACTAGGGCCATAGGCCAGGGCAGAGATGTCTCTCTCTTGGGAGCTAGAGCCAAATTATTAGTTAGTGGGTGGACCTGGGAGGAGTCTCATGGTTCCCACGTAGGAACCCTGCATGATTGGCCAGAGGCAGTTAGGGGCTGACTAAAGGTAGCCCCTCCTGGTAATGTTGTATGCCTGTTTAAAAGATGTTGTTTTCCAAATAAAGTTGTTCATAATTTTCATCAAGACGTGGCGTGTAGATGTATTATTTTCACCGTGGACATATCCTTGCAGTAAGATTCGTCAGACTTACTGTCAATATTGCTCAGTCTAAACCAAGGGCTGAGACATGATGTTCCTGTAATCAAAACTGCTGAAGGTCCAGAGTAACCCAAATCCGGTCAACAGACCCCAGCCAGAGAGTGGGTCTTGACAATTGGTGGCAAGTGGTGAGAGACTCTGAGAAGGACCAGAAATGGAACAGCAGTATGAGGACATGTCCTCAGCAGAACTGAGAAAGGCGCAGAAACTAAAAGGAATCCCCCGGAAGAAAAGGGAACAACCAGCAGATTTGATAGCAGCTTTGAGAAGGTATGATGCAGAACAGCTGGAACAAGAGGAGTTGGGTGAGGGGATAAGCACACTACCAAGGACCCCAAGATCACAGCAGGAAGAAGGACAGCAAGATGATATCCTAAAGGAGGCAAGACGCAGGTTCAGTGAAGCCAGGGAGTTTTGCCCCGGGGAGATAACGCTGGAAGAGGCAATTAAAGGACTGAACCTAATAAAGCAGCAAATACAGGAAGAACGTACAGGGGTGAATGTCCAAGCTCAGCAAAGGCTTGGGGTCAACCCTGCAGAGATGCCAGTAAGAGTCAAACTGAATTTTAAACAGTTCCAGGATGATAAAGACAGCATTGACGGATTTATCCAAGAGTTTGAGCAACAATGTAAGGTACAGGACGTACCTCATGAAGAATGGGCCAAGTTACTATTGACTAAGTTGACTGGAAAGGCCAGCGCAGCCTGTCTGGCCCTTCCTCCACATCTGGCCATGGATTACAACCATTTATGTACAGTGTTACTGGGCAGATATGCCGTAACCCCTGCAACTTTTTTGGACAGATTTAGAGGCACTACCAAGGGGCCAGAGGACACTCATGTTGAGGCAATGTGTAAACTAAGGCATGCTTGCACTCAGTGGTGGTCTACACAAGGGGCCACCACAGCAGAACAAATTTTGGAGGTGGTGCTAATGGAGCAATTTTTGCAACTTTGCGCACCAGAATTGAGGGATTGGCTGCAGGATCAGAAGCCAGTAGATGGGGACCAGGCAGCTAGTCTGGCCGACCATTTTGTTAGTACCAGAACTAAGAGAGTTCCCCAGATTACCAACTCTAATGGGCATACAGACCGGGGCTCAAGAGACTTGGGGACAACACGACAGGCCCCTATTGCACGCAGTGCGCCTAGCCATGTGCCCTGGGCGCAGCCTCAGAAAGCATATGGACAGCGGGGTATCAAGTCAGGACCCGTTCCCAGAGCCCGGATTTCCCAATAGAGAGTGCTTCAAGTGCAACCAGCAGGGCCACATAGCAAGAGATTGTCCTCAGCTTCAGAGGCATCAGAGAGGACAGCCTGCAGTGAATTATCTGGGGGAATGGCGATGCTGGAGCAGGACCTCCCAACGCAGCTCCCTGGGAGCCAGAAGCAGAGGGATGATGCCATGGGATCCACACAGTGAGGAGAGAACAGAAGGACTCCGGGGAACAGCACAGACAACCAGTCTGGGTGCGGGGTCACAGGGCTGTGGGTTACCGTGACTCAGGATCCGCAGTCACTGTAGTTCTACCTAAATGGGTGCGCACCTCAGACTGCATACAGAGGCAAATGTGGGTTATGGTTGCTGGGGGAAAACAATTTTCCATTCCCATGGCTCGCATTCAATTGGACTGGGGCACTGGAAGTAAATCTATAGAGGTAGGAGTTATGGATAACCTGCCTGCGGATGTTTTGCTAGGGAACGATTTGGGTCACATGGTGAGCCAGTATGTATAGCCCTTAACAAGAGCTCAAACCAGAGCCAATGGATGCAGGATGAACCAGGACCCGATGGAATACCCAGAACCCAGGGTAAGTGACTTGCTGGCTATGACATTGACCTTAGGCTGGGCAAAGGGGGAAGAACTTAGAATAGCATTGCAGGAAGATGAAACTTTAGCAGGGGTAAGGGAGAGGGCAGCCCAGGGCAAATCAGTGGATGATCTAGATAGTTTTGTATGGGAACAGGGGTTGTTGTACAGAATCAAGGTGCCTGGGAAGGATGAGGTAGAAAGGGAACCACGAAAGCAGTTAGTGGTCCCACAACAGTATAGAGGCAAGGTATTACAAATAGCCCATGAGATTCCTCTGGGAGGGCATTTGGGGCAGAAGAAAACTCTGTGTAGGGCAGTAGAGGTATTTTTTTGGCCAGGATTAAATCAGGATGTAAAAGAGTACTGTCGATCCTGTGATGCGTGCCAAAGGATCCAGCCGTTTAAAAAAAATAGCAGAGCTCCCCTACAGTCACTCCCTGTGATGGAGATACCATTTCAAAGGGTAGCCATAGACATTGTTGGGCCACTAGCTAGGGTTAGCAAGACCGGCAAGAAATTTATTCTCACCATGGTAGATTATGCCACCAGGTATCCTGAGGCGGTGGTTTTATCCAGTATCTAAGCTCCTAAGGTGGCAGGGGCATTAATGACTATCTTTATAAGGACAGGGTTTCCTCAGGAAATTTTGTCTGACCAAGGGCCCCAATTTATGGCCAAAGTGACCAAACAGTTATGGTCCATGTGTGGCATAAGACACATTACAGCTTCCCCCTACCATCCCCAAACCAATGGCCTCTGTGAGAGCTTCAATGGGACACTCAAACACATGATCCGTACTTTTACTGATCAGGAGCCAGACTGGGAACGATTGTTGCCTTGTCTGCTCTTTGCCTACCGAGAGGTACCTCAGGAATCTACAGGGTATTCCCCTTTTGAACTTCTATATGGTAGGCCTGTGAGAGGACCCTTGAGCGTGATCAGGGAGACTTGGGAAAGGGAGTATAGTCACCACCCTGTACCAGTGGCTACCTATGTTTTAGCTTTCAGGGAAAATATGGCTAGGTTGGCTGGAATGGTGAGGAGCAACATGCGTAAAGCGCAAGAGAGAGATAGGAGATACTACAAAGCAGGAACCAGTGACAGGGAAATGGAGGAGGGGAGGGAGGTGCTCATGTTGGAACCTCAGCCCCAGGATAAGTTACAGTTTTTGTGGAAGGGACCTTATACAATTAGCAAAAAACTGGGCGACAAGTCATATGTGGTTATGGTAGATCCAGAGAGAGTGGTTACCAGGGTGGCCCACATTAATCGCTTAAAAGTATATGTAAAGCGAGCAGCTCATATGTTAGCCATTTGCAGGGCCACAGAGGATGACCCAGAGGAAGGGCAGATACCGGACATGTTGCAAAAGGCAGAGCAGAAAACGCTACAAGAAGGCCTTCACCAGACCAAAAACCTAAGTACAGAGCAGCAGGAGCAGCTTTTATGCCAACTAACACCCTTCAAACGCTTATTTACTACTGACCCTGGGTGTACCCCCCTAGCAGCTCATGTAGTGGTGACAGGGGAATGTGCCCCATTAAAACAACAACCATACCGAGTCCCTGAAGCTGTTAGGGCAAGCATACAAGCAGAATTACGCAAGATGTTACAATTAGGGGTTATTGAAGAATCCAGTAGTCCATGGGCATCTCCTGTCGTATTAGTACCCAAAAAAGATGGAACAACTCGCTTCTGCGTGGATTATCATAGGCTGAATGATAAAACAAAAACGGATGCCTACCCTGTTCCACGCATGGACGAGTTGTTGGACCGGTTGGGTACTGCCAAGTATTTAACCACGCTGGATCTCTCCAAGGGATATTGGCAGATCCCTTTGGAAGAGTCAGCTAGGGAGAAGTCCGCATTTGTCACCCCCTTTGGACTATACCAATTTAAGGTAATGCCTTTTGGGATGAAAAATGCCCCTTCTACCTTCCAGCGACTGGTAGACAAATTGTTACATGGGCACCAGGAGTATGCTCAGGCTTACTTGGACGATATAGCCATCTTTAGTCAGACCTGGGAGGAGCATATAGAACATATTGCTAGAATTATGTAGGCCATTAAGCAAGCCAAGTTGACCATAAGACCAGATAAGTGCCAGTGGGCAAAGGCAGAGGTGCAGTACTTGGGTCACTGGGTATTTAGTGGGAAGTTAAGGCCAGAACCAGCCAAAGTAGAGGGTATTGCAGCTTGGCCTATCCCTAAGACGAAAAAGCAGGTACTAGCTTTCTTGGGCATCACTGGGTATTACCGCAAGTTCATTCCTGATTTCAGCACTACAGCCAAGCCACTGACCGATTTGACCAAAAAGAAATTGCCCAGGGAAGTGACATGGACTCCTGCTTGTCAAACTGCATTCCAGAACCTCAAGGAAGCTCTGACTTGTTCCCCAGTATTTGCTGCCCCGGACAATAACAGACAGATGCCTCCATGTATGGCATAGGGGCTGTGCTAAGCCAGAAAGATGATCAAGGAGTGGAGCATCCTGTTGCGTATTTGAGCAGGAAATTGTTGCAGCGTAAAATTGCCTATGCTACTGTGGAGAAGGAATGTTTGGCCGTAGTTTGGGCTTTGCGCAAACTTCAACATTATTTATATGGACGACCATTCACGGTGACCACCGACATAACCCCTTGTGCTGGCTGTCTCAGGTAGCCGGAGAAAATGGACGTTTGCTAAGATGGAGCCTGGCACTACAGACATTCAATTTCCAAATACAGCACTGTAGGGGTAAACTCCATCAAAATGCAGATGGATTATCACGCCAAGTGGAGCTATGAGTATCAGCGTAGCTGAGAAAATCATGGACCCTTGATGTTCTCAGGCTACACTTGGGGGGGGGGCAGTTGTCATAACTCAAGTTGGCCACTAGTTGTGCCTACCAGGAGGGACTGTTATATACCAATAGCCGCCATCTTGGGGCTGGTATATCATCCACAGTTGGTGCCATATGGAGAGTAAGAGTTCTGGGTTTAGGAGACCCACTGTATATTGTGTTATGGGTTATAATATGGTAGTATTATATTGTATATTGTATTATGGAGTGATAGCTATGTTTTAATTAGTCAACCCTCCCCCATTGTATACACTCTCAGTCAGGAGTTGGCCATATGGTCCTTAGTGTAAACAAAGGAGATAGCAGAACAAAGAGATTTGCCAGACTGCCAGGCACCGTAGGACAATGGTATAGTACAGGGTCTTCCAGCCTCAATACTAGGGCCATAGGCCAGAGCAGAGATGTCTCTCTCTTGGGAGCTAGAGCCAAATGAATTAGTTAGCCCCACCTAGTGGGTGGACCTAGGAGGAGTCTCATGGTTCTCACATAGGGACCCTGCATGATTGGCCAGAGGCAGTTAGGGGCTGACTAAAGGTAGCCCCTCCTGGTAATGTTGTATGCCTGTTTAAATGATGTTGTTTTCCAAATAAAGTTGTTCATAATTTTCATCAAGATGTGGCGTGTAGATGTATTATTTACCCGGGGACATATGCTTGCAGTAAGATTCGTCAGACTTACTGTCAATATTGCTCAGTCTAAACCAAGGGCTGAGACATGATGTTCCTGTAATCAAAACTGCTGAAGGTCCAGAGTAACCCAAATCCAGTCAACAGACCCCAGCCAGAGAGTGGGTCTTGACAGGGAGCATTAGAGTAAATAAAGGGTTCATCTGGTTTCAGTCCAGAGGCCATGGCTGAGTAGGGTCTAGTCACCTTATCCAGTACAACCAGAGTGAAAGCAAAGGGGGCTGCTGGTAACCCATTACAAGACAGGAATGGAGCTACAATCCCCATTGTGTCCCCAGAAAAGGTGAAAGTCATCAGGCCCTGAGAACCTGGAACAAGTTTCAACTCTCTCCCCAATAGAGTATAATCATGCTTCTGAAACAGCACGACAGGCTGTTTCACTGTCCTTGCCTTGGGGAATTGTACAGGCGGATGATACTTCAAGGTCAACACAGGAGCTGCTCCCCATCATGAATTCAGCATAGTAGGGTAATGCACAGAGCCTGCCTCACATGACTGAGATTGTGAAATAAGCAGAAGAGAGCACCAGCCTTAAGATCCTGAGTACTCTGCGATTGATTGGTAGCAGCCCACCATAGAAGGAAGCAACCACCACTGTGGAAAAGTTTTCTAATACCAGTCATGATGTCAATGTGGATACATGCCCACTGGAGCTGTTATCTACTTGTTCTCCACAGAAGTATAATCATGCTCTTGATCCAGTAGAGCAGATTGCTTCACTGCTCTCCCTTTTGGAGATTGCGAAAGTGACCACTACTGGAGGTACAGATAACAAACAGGAGCTCAAGCCGGTCAAATCCCTTCAAGAGCTGTTTTCCACTTGTTCCCCTAGGAAGCATAATCAAGTTCCTGATCCAGTAGGACAGATTGTTCCATTGCATTTTCTTTTTGGAGATTGTGCAAGCGATCAATCCTCCGGAATCACCACAGGAGCTGCTCCCATCATGGATTCCACAGTGCATGTTAATGCTTGGAGCCTGCCTGGCACAAGTGAGATGGAGCAATGATCAAGGCAGGGACCAGTCCCTGAGGACCTGCAGCAGGTTTCCTTTTTCTCCAAAAGGAGTACAATCATGTTCTGTATTAAGCAGGACAGATTGTTCCACCACCCTTGCCTTGGGAACCTACTGGAACGCTGTCCACCGCCACCCCTGGATGCATTAGATACCCTACCTCACCTGAACTGTTCAGTCTGTGTGTCACTATTGATCTTCATCAGAGACGCTCCACCAAGCAGCATTTTAAGGCCTTAACTATGGGTACTACCAGACTATCTTTTTCCAACCCACAGTCAAGAATTATCACCAAACTGAGTATGGCAGCATGAATGCGATAAACCGGTGGAGTCCATCATCTTTCATGCTGCATTTGTAAGGGAAGAGTAGCTGTCTCAACTCACTTTTTGGGACCAGGGTTGGACTCCCATAATTTCACAATCAATAACCCTTCAGGGCCTAAAATTGTATGTGAAGATTTCTTGAGCCACAGACTAATTGTTTTGCCCCCATGGTAATGATTCTTCCTGAATGAGGACTTATTGATTGGTCATAAAACCAACCTAAGGTTTTCCTCCCTGTCTCCAGAACCCCAGAACCACATAAAGTGGATACACTTTGTTTCATAGATAAAGGTCAGGAGATGTCAAATACTTTATAAGTGATATCCTTTTGATACATTATCTTGAGGTTAACCACTAATTTGTATGTGCAGAATGAGTTAATCATCCCCAGACTTCCATGCACTCTATGTAAGCCCTGGCTGGCTTCACACGCCTCCTTCCTTAGCCTCACTTCATGGATTCCCAGACAGCCTCTGGAGAACCGAGACACTATATGGAAGGTGTGACTATTTGGTGGGCAGATCAACCAACGCCTGGCTGGGGAAGTAGACATCCTGGCACCCTTGCCCCTGACGGAAACCCTGAAGCCCCTTCCATGCTCCTATTCCAACCAATCAGTAGTCACCAAGCTGCTTGCTGATTGGTCCAGGGAAGGCCTATGTAAATCTCCATTGTTTTATTATATGAAAAAAATTCTAAATATGAAAGCCAAGGAATAATAATTATGCTCCTTCTGGGACACATAATTATATGCTCACTTTACAGGGAATGCTCTTATTTTTTTGTTCTGGGCTATAATCACTTTTTTATCTTGAACCTCTACTGCTATTCTATGAGAAGGCGATTGTAGACCTGGATTGGATCACCCGGTATGATAGGTCTCCTGGGCCTCTATAAGTCTACTAAAGAGCAGATCATTGTGGTTATGTTGATCCAGTGATTCTGTGTTCCGGATGCTTCTGATCTATAAGTGAAAGGCAATACCCTAAGGTCCCAGACCACTTGAAATTACTGATGTTTTAAAATAGAGTCAACAACTGAGGATAATCCATTCATATTGCATAGAAATAAATATGTTTATGTAAACACTTATTGAGTCACTGATTGCAATGTGCAGGTACATCTTTGGAGCTTTATTTACTTATTTATTGATTGTAATTAATAACCTCAAAATATGCAACGCATTTACACTTTTCCCACTATGATTTCTTCTCTTTGAACTACAGGCAGAACGCAACTATAGTCATTGTGACTGCTATTTTTACATAACTAACTGAACCATAATTTAAGCAGGCATGATAAATCCGCTTTACAAAAATTACAAAAGAATAAACAAATAATTGTCAAACCTTCTGACAAAAGAGGAAATATTGTGGTTCTAAACACCAAATAATATTTTGAAGAGACACAAAGGTTATTAAGTGATCAAGACTGTTATAGAAAATGTACAAGTATTTCTACATAAGAGTTCGTAGTAGAGTTACAAACTATAGTAAATTCAGGATTGGAACAAAAAGTAATTAACATGAAATAAATCAAAATAACTGGACAGTAAAAACCACATGATTGCAGCTTTTTAAGGTGTACCAAAAATTCATGAAAATCAAACAAGAAATCCATGAAGACGTGTTGTATTTGATGTTTATAAGTAGGGTTGTGTTTACATATGGGCTAAATGGGCTGCAGCCCAGGGCAGCACTATTTTAGGGTGGCAAAACTAAGCTATTTGTATTTTTTTTTTATAGGAAGCCCTCTCCCACCCCATGTCCCCTAGGCACCCAGCCCATGTCCTCTAAGCCCCCCTGAAGCCCCTAGACCTCATCAGGACCCCCTCTCTTACCCCGATCGGCAAGAGTAAATCTCTCTGTGTCCTCTGCGCCTCCCCTGCCTGCGCGTCTATCTGCAGAGGCAGGAAGTCTTGAATGATGTCACGTGACTCCCTGCCTCTGCAGTGAGACTCGCTGGAGGGGAAGCCCAGAAGACACACAGAGATTTACTCCCGCCGATCAGGGTAAGAGAGGGGGTCCTGGTTAGAGTCCAAGGTGTCCTAGGGGACATGGGCTGTGGGCCTTGGGGACATAGAGTGAGAGAGGTCTTCCCATAAAAAAAAAAACACACACACAAAAAAAAAAAAAACAATTAGGTTGCAGGCTATATACCGTATATATATATATATATATATATATATATATATATATATATATATATATATATATATATGTATATATATATATATATATATATATATATATATATATATAAATATATGTGATATTAAATTTACGGCGGAAGCCGATTTAATGTCAAAAATATAATAATTGAAGAATAAAGATGCCATCAGTATGATGTACCGTATATACTTGAGTATAAGCCAACCCGAGTATAAGCCGAGGCACCTATTTTCCCACAAAATACTGGTCCTCAACCTCCCTCCTCAACCCCCCCATCCTCATCCTCCATCCTCAACCCCCCCATCCTCAACCCCATCCTCAACCCACTTCCTCAACCGCAACCACCATCCTCAACCTCCCTCCTCATCCTCAACCTCCCTCCTCATCCTCAAACTCCCTCTTCAACCCCCCCCCTCAACCCCCTCCTCAACCCCCCCATCCTTAACCCTCCTCAACCCCTCCTCAACCCCCTCCTCATTCTAAACCCCCCTAAATACCTCCTCCTCTCCCTTTCCCCTCACTTACCTGCTTCTGCTTTGGCCTCCGCACCTTCTTGACCCGGTGCGCATGTGACGTAACATGCGCGCCACGTCATTAGCATATACCGTGTGCCGGCACCCGGTATATGCTAATGACGTGACGTCACATGCGTGCCGGGTAAAGAAGGACTGCAGGCCGGAGCAGAAGCAGGTGAGGTGAAAAGGAAAGGGGGAGGTATTTAGGGGGTTTAGAATGAGGAGGGGGGTTTAGAATGAGAAGGGGGTTAAGAATGAGGAGGGGGGTTGAGGATGAGGAGGGGGGTTGAGGATGAGGAGAGGGAGGGAAAGAGACACAGCGGGTTTAGAGAGACACAGAAGGGTTGAGAGACACGGGGGGGTTGAGTGAAATGGGGGGTAGAGAGACACGGGGGGTTAGAGAGACAAGGGGGGGAGAGTGACTTGAGTATACTTAAAAAAAGGGCTGAAAAACTCAGCTTATACTCGAGTATATACAGTAAGTTAATTCACTTATTACAAATGAAAAGAGGCAAGGGAAATAGATAGCTCACAGATTCCTAGTGCAGGTCACTTCATATATGTTGATAGACAATAATCAATATGTCCCAATATTCATTCAAACTCTCACCTTGGACAACCTCAAAAATGATGAGGTATATAATACACATGGAAAAATCTGTTAAGCTGGTCAATGATCGAATGGTATAGTGGTACAGTCCTCTTCCCACAATATATTTCACTCCAAAAGATGAATAGGATTATACAGGAAAGTGTAATAAATTATTTTTATTGATATAGATACATAATCAATAAAATGAAAAAAATAAGATATAGAAGACTAAAACGTGTTTTGGCGTTATTCCCACGGCTTCCTGAGGTAGCATATAATATCTTTAAAATAAACAATAGAAATGGATGTGTACATATAACATATACATACTCATATTGCATTTGGGACACAATGTTGATAATAGAGTTATCACATTGACTACTAAATCCTTATTAAAATATATTGCTATTATTATTGCAATTTATTGCTATTGATTCTTGAATATGAGTAAATGTGACATAAAGATTCTATTCTACATCACATAGAAACTCCATACATATTCTTTACTATACTAGCGACTTGCCCGTCAAAAAATGACGGCATTTAAATGTGTATGTTTTGAATTCTGTTTTGCAGGTAATATGCGTAGTTGACAATTGTCACCTTTTTCTTATCTATAAAGTACAATTATTATATGAAACTGATATTTTTTTCACATGCAACTTGTAGTTGACAACGGTTAAATGATGTTCTTTTAAGAGTAGTAACATTTTAATGTAAGAACAGGTCAACATTGTATTAATGAGTATTGTAAACTTGACATAATGTTTTGTAACATGCAACTTGTAAATTAACAACTGTTAAAGTAAATATATATTGAATCCAGAGGAAGGCAAACAGTAAAAACCCTCCTTGAAACTTAGCCAATTGTATCAAAGGCGGAAACAAATTAATTCCTTCCTTACCCCATTAACTGGCGATCGGATTACTCCCTGGATTAATGTTTTGCATTGAATGATACATTTACATTGTGTAACAAATGCTCCTTCTCCTCTTAACATGAACTTTGAAATATATGCAATTAAACAACTTTGCACGTTTTGTAAAAAAACTTGTAACATTATAAACAGTAACATAATGAAGTAACATTTAAACTGTAATTATTGTAAAATGCAAGCAAAATGTTTTGTGGGGCTAATCATGCAAGAGGCTTCTTTCATAAAATTCAGTTATTTTGTTGTTGTTGGTTGTTTTGATGGTTGACATTTGGTTGTTATTGTTGTAATTGGTGAAAATGGCACATAGAGCTTCCTATGTGAAATAGTGGTTGTCTAAATAGAGAACGCCAGACATTAAAGTTCGTCGGCGGGGTGTAACCACTGTTCTCTATATGTTTTGCCATTGTATAGAGTTTCTTATGGAAATAGTGGTGCTCTAAATAGAGTCTGAGTGACATAAAATGAAATTCTTGAAATTAAACCACTGTTCTCTTTTTTTTTTTTTTGTGTGAAATTGTCGTTGATGTTATTTTGTTTTTTTGGTTGCTGTTTCTGTGCCAATTCTGGTGGAATTAAAGTTACAGTACTTCATAGTAGACAATGTTTTTGGTAAAAATGCGTCCATCATCTAATAAATTGCCTTGACTTTCATTGTTTTCAATGTAAACTTTAATAGCCTGTGGATTCTTGAATCTTGAGTAGGCAACATATAGCTGGCCATGTGCAAATACTGGTTCTTCTAAAAAGATACCCACAGATTGGAAAGTTTGTCCTTGTGATTTGTTAATGGTCATGGCAAATGCCATGTTGATGGGAAATTGTCTCCTTTGAAGTACAAAAGATAGGCTACTTTCACTTGGTGCCAAATCTATTCTTGGTATGAAAACTCTTTATCCTTTATGGGTACCAGTTAGAATTTCAGCATGTATGAAATGGTCCTTTATTTCTTGAACAATAATTCTGGTACCATTGCATAGGCATTTTTTTGGGCTCATATTTCGCAGTAACATGATAATTGCACCTTTCTTTAGCTACAAAATATGTGGTGGCATTCCAGAAGGAGTTAATGAGTTTATGAATTCAGTTGAAAAGTTTGTCTAACTTTCTTTGTCATCACCAAGTACATATTTAGCACTATGATAACTTTTTTGTGGTGCATTCACTTTTTTAAATATTTCATTATTAAGGAGTAATGCATCCTTATTAGTGATTTCGCGAACATAACATTTTCGGTTCGCGAACCGCGAACGTGAACCGCCGCAAATGTTCACGAACCGGGGAACCCGGCAAACCGCCATAGACTTCAATGGGCAGGCGGATTTTAAAACCCACAGGGACTCTTTCTGGCCACAATAGTGATGGGAAAGTTGTTTCAACGGGACTAACACCTGGACTGTGGCATGCCGGAGGGGGATCCCACGGAAAATTACATAGTTGATGCAGAGTCTGGTTTTAAGCCATAAAGGGCATAAATTACCTAACATTCCTAAATTGTTTGGAATAACGTGCTTTAAAACATCAGGTATGATGTGGTATCGATCAGGTAGTTTAAGGGTTAGGCCCTCTTCACAGTGACAGACCAAACTCCCCGTTTAACGCACCGCAAACAACCGCAAACATTCCATTTGCACAACCGCAAACTCCCCATTTGCACAAGGTTGGATACCAAGCTAGCCATGTCCTATTCCTTGTCCTCACTGATGTCATTGAAGGTCTCTTCCTCCACCCTGCCACCAAGGGTCCCCGAAAGGTGACAACAAGCCCCCTGGGACGCCTGCTGTGTTTAGTCTTCCACCTCCTCAAAGCCACCTTCCTTCTCTGACTCCTCTTTTTCAGACTCCTCTCACTGCGTTGCCTCTGTCTGCATTATTATAAAGTGTGTTAAGTAGTACTACTCTTATCAGTTTAATACCTGTTACAGCACATATCAGGGGACGTGTATAAGGCCTGGATTTTTAGAACCGGGAGATGGAAAAAGATGCTTTGTTGGTCGTATCACTTCAATTTTGGGGCACGGCACGTGCAATCAAAGGTGCCACCATATAGGAGTGGCGTGTTTGTAAGTACCACTCTTATCAGTTTAATACCTGTTACAGCAGCTTTCAGGGGGCGTGTATAAGGCCTGGATTTTTGGAACCGGGAGATGGAAAAAGATGCTTGGTTGGTCGTATCACTTCAAATTTGGGGCACTTTGTGACATTAGCTTCTTACGCTCAAACATGTCCTTTACAGGCACCTGACTATGGGCAGATGAGCAGGAACTGCTCAAGGCGAGAGACGGAGTGGCGGATGGTTGAGAGGGGGCAAGGAGGACAGCAGTGGTTGATGTGACTGATGATGCTGGACAAGGAGGAGAATGGCGGCTTTGAGTTGGTGTGCTGCTTGTACTCATGTGTTGGTCTGGAGTCACCCAAACATTAGGTCTCAACCTGTAGAGGATAAGGGAACCAGGCTACTCTAGACCTTATTCATCATTACAGGTTTTGACAGATTGGTACTATGCGTGCAAGCTACTGTGACAACAGATATGAGTGGCACTGTGCACTTGCAGAAGTTGGCAGAGTAGACGCTGTAGGCCTGACACAGACGCTTGCAGACAAGTGACTGCTATTCAATGTATTACAGTCAAAATTGTATTCTTTGTTTAAATGTGCACTACTGACTGTTACACCAGATATGAGTGGTGGCACTGACTGGGCAAGTGGGCACAGTGTATTTTAAAATTATGAGAAAAACATGATCTGTAAACTAAATAAAAATCATTTTAGGAGGTGGAGAGAAAAAGAAACCGGATGGGGGGATACCGAGCAGAGCACACCATCTACAGCCCACTGGGAGACAAACTCATCCATTCCCCCAGTGGACAAAGCCAGGTGGTACTCTGCCCGGATACGGGAGCGCACCAGCACCCGGAACATGGCCTCAGGTGACAAGGGAACCCCCCTATCAAACACTGCTTCCTGGACTTATATATAGCCAATTTGGCTAATGCCAGGAGCAGGTTGACGAGGAGGTCCCTGGCCTTATTGCCCCGGGACACTGGGTGCCCAAAGATAAAAATGTGAGGGGAGAAATGCAGCCAGAACTGCAGGAGGAGGCCCCTCAAGAGTGACAAGAGGGGCTGCAGTCTGGCGCAACTAAAATAAATATGATACACGGACTCTCCCTTGCCACAGAATGGACAAGTGAAGGGAGAGTCCGTGAATTTAGCTAAGTACTCTCCCGTGCTCAGTGCACCATGGAGCACTCTCCAACTCAAGTCCCCGGTGGGTCTTGGAACTAAATCAGAAAAAAGTTCCCTCCACCGGGGCCTCTTGCCCTCGTCAGCTGGTAGGACCCGCCTCCAGATGGTATCGGGACGGGTCACGAGGGCAAGGAAGTGCACTGTATGGAGCACGAGAGAATATAAGCTCTTCCTCGGCATGCCGCGAAAGCATGCCGAGGGTATGTCCCTCAACTTCGAGAGGTTGGGGACAGGAGGAGCCTGAGGGGAAACACGGGGCTTGTGTCCAATGCAAACAGCCGGAGCAGGGGTGTTGAAAGGTGCATGTGGCACTCCGGCCTGCAAAGCCCCGCGAAGGAAGGTGCGCGAGTTGGGGGAGATGGCATCCCTAATCTCCTGGAGCAAGCGCCCTGAGACTTTGGGCGTCACATATCCCAAACGGAGCGCAAGCTCCTGGGGTGACACCCAATCAGAACGCCCGTATTCCAGGAGATCCCCGACTCGGGTCATCCGTGCATGACTAAGGCGGCGGATGATACTGGGGGACTGTAACATTGGAGCCCCCACTGCTGCATTAAATAGCAGGGGCCCTGTGAATATTTCATCCCCCAAAGGCACGCCCTGCCTGGTCACGGAGACCATGCTCCAGGCCTTGAGGGTTTCCTGGTAGTATGCCGGCAACACAGAGAGGTCTCTCCCAAACCCCTCGGGCCTGATCAGAAATAATTGCCGGTCATACCCCAGGTTGCGCAACTGGCGATAAAAGCTGGATGCCAGTGCGCACCACTGCGGAGAGGGATCTGCATATAGGTATCTCTGCAGGTACTGAAGGCGGAAGGTGGACAACTGGGAGCACACACAAACTACTCCCTGTCCACCCTCCACCAAAGGCAGACTTGCCACCCCTGCAGAGACCCAATGCCTTCCCATCCAGAGGAAATCTAACAAATTCCTCTGGATATTGGTGACAAACTCGGGGGTCGGACTCAGACAAATCAGCCGGTGCCAGATCTGAGAAGCCACCAGCTGATTCACCACTAGAGTCCGCCCCCTAAGGGAAAGCATTTTTGCTAGACCCCTCCATCGTCCCAGACGAGAGAGGACACTGCCCTCTAACTCCCTCCAGTTGTCTGGGACGGAAGCGTCCGCAGCGGACAGGTAGACCCCCAGATATTTAATGACATCTGCCTCCCACGTGATGTCACGAAACGTGGGAGGCAAAGAGTCCACCTGTAAATTACCCTCTAAAAGGCCTGTGCATTTGGACCAGTTGATCTGAGCGGAGGAGGCAGCTGAATATACCTCCTGGCACTGTTTTGCCAGCTCAAGATCAACTGGATCCTGGGCCACGAGGAGCACATCGTCAGCATAAGCTGAAAGGACAATCCGCATGTCTGGATCTTTTAGCACCAGCCCTGTGAGCCTTTTCCTCAGTAGGCAGAGAAAAGGCTCAATGGCCAGTGCATATAACTGTCCAGACAAGGGACATCCTTGACGCACCCCTCGTCCAAATACCAAAGGTGCTGTTAGGGACCAATTGATTTTAAGTAAACACTCTGCAGAGGCGTACAGCGTTCTTATAAAGCCCACAAACTGTGGGCCAAAGCCGTACGCTTGCAGAGTGGCTATGAGGTAACCATGGTCCACCCTGTCAAACGCCTTCTCTTGATCTAAAGAGAGAAAGGCGAGTGACAGACCAGTCCTGCGAGAATAATGCAATAGATCCCGGACCAGAAAGATACTATCAAAGATAGTCCGGCCCGGGATCGCATAGGATTGGTCAGGGTGAACCAATTCTGCCAGCACAGACCCAAGTCTAAGCGAGATGGCTTTAGCTACAATCTTGTAGTCCGTGCTGAGCAGAGAGACCGGTCGCCAGTTCTTAATAAGCCGGAGATCCCCCTTTTTGGGCAGCAGGGCAAGTACTGCCCTGCGACAAGACAGGGGCATCTCCCCGGTCTCCAGGGCTTCCCCAAGGACCAGATGGAAATCAGGTCCCAGAGTCTCCCAGAAAAATTGGAAAAACTCTACAGTCAGTCCGTCCAGTCCTGGAGACTTTTCACAGGACATGGCACGGAGGGCTTCAGAGAGCTCTTGAAAAGATAGTGGTATATCAAGCCGCTCTCTTACACCCTCACTGACTGTGGGGAGCCCCTCCCATAGCACCCTGCAGGCGTCTGGAGAAATGGGATCCGGAGAGTAAAGATCTTTATAAAAGTTCCGGGCTCTATCCCGGATACTCTCCGGATCTGTAAGGGGGGCACCGTCTTCATCTAGAAGACAGGTGATGTGCCTACTGTTACCCCCCTTTTTCTCCAGTGAGTAGAAGAGGCGCGAGCCGCGGTCTAGATCTTTGAGAAAACCTAAGCGGCTGCGCACGTATGCCCCCTTGGCCTGGTGTCGTTCCAGGTCACAGAGGACACCCTTCCTCTCTACATACTCGCTCTGCAGGGATTGGTCCCTACAAGTGAACAGCCTCTGCTCCAGATGGAGTACCTCCCCCCGGAGTGACTCCAACTCAGCTTCACGCTGCCCACTCGCACCCTTGGTATATTCCTGACACAGAAGTCGCAAATGAACCTTGCCCACGTCCCACCACAGTTTTAACGTGGCAAAGTCCCCCTTGCAACCCCTCCAGTCCGTCCAAAACTCCCGGATCAATGTCACGAGCCCCTGGTCCTTCAACAAAGCATTGTTGAAGTGCCAATAGGCGGCTCGTGGCGCTGTTGGCGTTAGCGCCACCGTCACAGACACACAGTTGTGGTCTGTGAACGGAGCCAGCCTAATGGCACAAGAACCGACTCGTGACATATAGTGACTAGATATATATAGTCTGTCGATCCGGGAGTGGGACACCAGACCGGCTCTCACCCTGACGTAGGTGAAACCGTCTGATGCCCCTGGGTTCTGCTCTCGCCAGATGTCCTCCAGGGAGAAGCGGGCGATGATCTCCCGCAGGGCTGACGCAGAAGGCGGGTACGGCTCTGGACTATTCCGGTCCAGAGCGTCGAGGGTGCAGTTGAAATCACCCCCGAGTACCAAACACTCATCTGCGTCAACCGTCTCCAAAAACTGGGACAGTCTGGTGAGGAACCTCACTCTCTCGAGCCCTCCAGCAGGGGCATATATATTAACTAGGTTAATGATGCTACCCTGCTCTCGGACCCGGAGGTGGATTAGACGGCCTGGGATAACAGCTTTCACAAGCAGCAGCTCTGGCTGAAAAGACTCTGAGAACAGGGTCACCACTCCACATGACGCCGATGTGAAGTGGCTGAAGAAGACCCTGCCTCTCCACTCCAGTTGCCACGAGGCCTCAGCCTCTGGAGTGGTGTGAGTTTCCTGCAGGAAGCTCACAGAGTACCCTCCCTGATATAAATAGAAGAGTACCTGGAACCTGCGGAAACTGTCTTGACAGCCATTGGTATTTAGCGTGCTGATGTGCAAAGCCATTACTGCGTGTCAGGAATTGTGCGTTCCTCAGACCCTTGAGACTGCTGATAGGACACGCACATTTTATAGAATTTCCGGACGCGGAGATGCTCCGCAGTCCCAGAATTCTTGGCCCTAGTGCTGACCACTAGATATTGCTGGAGAGAGTGGAGAATAAACGACATATTCTTCCACCTCTCCAAGGCCAGCCGCACCTTCCTTTTCTTTTGTCCATGAAGGGTGCTCTCAAGGAATAGATCTATTTCCTTGACAGGGATAACCCACCCAGAATCTGATGTTCCTTCTAGTGGGTCACCCCTGGGCTCCTCTTGGCTGAGGGCTTTTACTCCATCCTCCCCGGCTGGAGTCAGTTTCCTCAGCTTTATTCTCAGGGACCCCCTCTTAGATGATACAGAAGGAGTCCCTTTAGCACCCTTCAAGGTAAATAATGGACCCTTGGATTGCTGCTGCACCCCTGTAGCTTCAGGAGTGCATTCAGGGGTAGCTGGCTGGACAGCAGTGGCTGGCATGGCTTCCTTAATGGAAGCCTTGGAGGCTTTATATGCCTCCTCTGCCAGTTCCACCGCTGCTTGCTCAGCTTGGATGGCACCGATGTTAGGGTCAGTGGACGGCTGAGGAGGGTAGACAGGCTCTCCCATGATGTTAACAGGAAAACCTGTTTTATCACCCTCCCCCATTTCCACTTCCCCTTGTGCCACATCCCCCCTGACAGACAAATCCATGGGGTCCTGAATGGGGGTCATGCCTATATTCCCCCCCTCCAGTAGTGACTCGGCCTGGGGCTCTAACAAAGCCCGAGGTACGTCACTAGAGAGTGACACTGGAGGAGGAGACTGACTGGTGCCCTTGAAGCTCAGCACCTCAGGGACACTGACTACCCATTCAGCAGGGGCTTTGTTGGGACCCCCCTCAAAGGCCAGAGGCAGAACCTGATCTTTCTTGTCTACCCCTGCCTCACTTGGGAGACCCTCTTGCTCCTGCTTTTCCTCCAGACCCTTTTCCACATTAACCCCTATAGGGTCTGGAGAGAGAGATGTGTGGTCTGGCACCGGCTGGCTGAGCTTAATAACTGGGCCAGACAATGTCACCGGATGAGGAGGAGATGTTTTGTTCCTCTTCTTGCTTTTAGAGGGAGGTGCTCCACTATAGAGCACTTCCCACTTATCAGCAACCTCCCTGTTGGTTTTATGCTTCCTCTTCCTGGGGACGTCACTCCTGGAAGAGGAGCTGCCACTAGCTGCCTCCCCTGCAGAGGGCTTATTATCCCTCTGCTTACACTGTGCCCCCACACTAACTGATGTAATTATGGTGGGGGCAGATTGGGACTTGGGAGATGCAGCTGTGACACTGGGAGGACCGGTGACATTCTTCCCCTTTTTCCCCGTGTCTGCAATCTTGCTGGAGACCACAGACACAGAAGGGAAGAAGGGGGTTTGGAGGCCGTGGTGGTGGCTTGAGGAACGGCCTCCTTGCCTGAGCTCTGTGGGGGGGCTATGACCCTTGAGGTCCCCGCTGTTATGGGCTCAGCGGGGATGGGTGCCGTACTGACGGAGGTGCCATTTGCTGGGGCTGGGGCATGATGCTTTACATTAGGACAATTCCTACGTGTATGCCCCAACCCTTTGCAATGATAGCACTGCACCTCCGTAGTGCTGTAAAAAATCCTGTACAGCACCCCCTCAAATGGAACCCCAAAAGACCCCTCTATGTTTTCTGCGCCCTGAGGCAGGCACATTTGTACCTGCCTCTTGAAAGAGAGCACATGACGAAGTGCTCTCTCTCTGCACCCCAGGGGAATTTTTATAAATGGTGTTTTTACTTCCCCTAGGGTTAGCAGGTGGGGGCGCAGGAGGGAGTCTGGTAGGAAGGGGGGCACATTAGAGAGTGTTACTTTTGTGCCCAACCCTTCCAGGGGTTCTATTGGGACATATAATCCCCCCACTGTGATGCCTCTCTGTATAAGAATGTGTGCAGCAGCCAGAGTACGGGTAAAAAAAACTGCTTTCCCGTACATTTTGCTGGCTGCTACTATAACAGAGGGGCTGATGACATTAGCTGCAGCACGCAGATAGATATCAATGCTGTAGACCCCAGACATCTGACATTTAACCCCATGCTTCCTGGTGATCTGCCCCTCAGCCCCAGCGGTGGTATTACTGGGGCCAGCAGAAACCACCTGTGACCAGGTATTAGCCACAGGTGTAGGCCTGCTGGCAGAACCACCAGGAGCTGGGGCTGCCTTATCTGCCTGGGGCCTATACTGTGCAGTGCTGCAGCTAGGATTTTCAGGGGCCATTATTCCCCCTTTTGACCCCTGAGGCTTCTTAATGGTCTTATCCCTCATGTTTAGACCCTTTTTTTTTTTAGTTTATTTGTTTTATTTATTTTTATTTTTTGTTTTATGATTTTTACTGTTTTCTTTTTTTAAAAAAAATATAAAAGTGTGAAAAAGAAACAAAAAAGACAAAACTAAGGGAGAGAGAGAGATGATGTTTGGCAGTGGAAGGGTTAATGGCCTGTTGCAAGGTGTTGCTAATTGCAACAACACAGAGAACACAGAGGCTTTTTAACCCCTCTGTGTCTTTGTGTCAGATGTTAAAAAAGCCTTTTAAACAAAACTTCAAATTGTTTCCCCCCCCACTGCCTACAAAGATGTTAGTTGTCTTCTCTCCCCCCAAAACATAAAACCCAACACCAAACAAACAAAACTTTAACAAAACCTGAAAAACTTTAAAAAAAAAAGTCAAAGTAAAATAAGTTTCAGGAGTGAAGGTAAAGTGCTAAGGGAGGGGTGTGGCAAAGTATCCAGGAGACAGCTCACTCTCCTGGGATAGAGAGTTGAGCCTGACCCCCAGAAAACTAAAACTTAAATTAAACTAAGAATAAAACCACAAAAACTCCCAAAAATGAACAACACCGTGCACAAAGTGCTTATTAACAGAAAGGTGTTAAAATAAAACTTGTATTTGAGGGAGTAAGACCCTAAAAAGCCTTTTGTTTGGAGCTCAAGCATGCACACAACATGCTCTCTGGCACAGTACTTGTAAGCAAGACACACACACTGGCTAGCGGTCAGGCAAATGAACTTCGATTGGTGGTCAGGCAAATGAACTTAGATTTAAGAAAATAAAATTATTGTTTTTTTAAATGTAGACTACTGGTACTCCACTAGATTGGATTGGTTGAACTTGGCAGAATACTTGTAAGCCTGACACACACACTGGCTAGCGGTCAGGCAACTGAACTTAGATTGGCGGTCAGGCAAATGAACTTATATTTAAGAAAATAAAATTATTGTTTTTTTAAATGTAGACTGCTGGTACACCACTAGATTGGATTGGTTGAACTTGGCACAATACTTGTAAGCCTGAAACACACACTGGCTAGCGGTCAGGCAAATGAACTTAGATTGGCGGTCAGGCAAATAAACTTAGATTTATGAAAATAAAATTATTGTTTTTTTAAATGTAGACTGCTAGTACACCACTAGATTGGATTGGTTGAAATTGGCACAATACTTGTAAGCCTGACACACACATTGGCTAGTGGTCAGGCAAATGTACTTAGATTGGCGGTCAGGCAAATGAACTTAGATTTAAGAAAATACAATTATTGGTTTTTTAAATGTAGACTGCTGGTACACCACTAGATTGGATTGGTTGAACTTGGCACAATACTTGTAAGCCTGACACACACACTGGCTAGTGATCAGGGAAATGAACTTAGATTGGTGGTCAGGCAAATGAACTTAGATTTAAGAAAATAAAATTATTGTTTTTTTAAATGTAGACTGCTGGTACACCACTAGATTGGTTTGGTTGAACTTGGCACAATACTTGTAAGCCTGACACACACACTGGCTAGCGGTCAGGCAAATGAACTTAGATTGGCGGTCAGGCAAATGAACTTAGATTTAAGAAAATAAAATTATTGTTTTTTTAAATGTAGACTGCTGGTACACCACTAGATTGGATTGGTTGAACTTGGCACAGTTCTTGTAAGCCTGACACACACACTGGCTAGTGGTCAGGCAAATGAACTTAGATTGGCGGTCAGGCAAATAAACTTAGATTTAAGAAAATACAATTATTGTTTTTTTAAATGTAGACTGCTGGTACACCACTAGATTGGATTGGTTGAAATTGGCACAGTTCTTGTAAGCCTGACACACACACTGGCTAGTGGTCAGGCAAATGAACTTAGATTGGCGGTCAGGCAAATGAACTTAGATTTAAGAAAATACAATTATTGTTTTTTTACATGTAGACTGCTGGTACACCACTAGATTGGATTGGTTGAACTTGGCACAATACTTGTAAGCCTGACACACACACTGGCTAGCGGTCAGGAAAATGAACTTAGATTGGCGGTCAGGCAAATGAACTAAGATTTAAGAAAATAAAAGTTTTGTTTTTTTAAAAGTAGACAACTAGTAAACAAGATTGTATTGGTTGCACTGTGCACACACAGTATAAGCTGTGAGCCTGACACACACACACTTGCTAGCAGGGGCTAGCAGGGAGACAGGCAAATGAAGTTAGATTAGACAGAAAAAAAAATGATGTTATAGCCCTAAAAAGGGCTTTTTGGGGTGCTGTGTTTACAGCAGAGATCTGATGAGTCCTTCAGCACTACACTGGACACTGAATAAACTTGCCTAGCTATTGATTTCCCTATTCAATCAGCATCACCTACACTCTCCCTCCTCTCAGTAAGACTGCAAGTCAGTTATGATTTCAAAATGGCTGCTGTCCATGAGGTAGAAGGGTCTGGAAGGCAGGGTATGATGCTGATTGGCTGGAATGTGTCTGCTGACTGTGAGGTGCAGGGTCAAAGTTTGCTCAATGATAAAGTATAGGGGGCGGATCGAACATCGCATATGTTCGCAGTTCGCCGCGAACGCGAACATGCTATGTTCGCCGGGAACAGTCCGCTGGCAAACTATTCGCGACATCTCTAATCCTTATTTTTGCATGTTAGTATTACTTTGTTGGCAAGCTCTGCATAGTCCTCATTGTTAATTGCACTTTCGAATACAGCTGATATAAGATCCTGTTCGCAAATCATATGACCTGGGATGTGCACAGTGTCATCAGATAAATTTTGTATTCACTCTGTTTTTCCTTCTCTAATTTTAATGAGCCAATCATTGAAATTATTTTCTCCTTCTGATCTCATACTTTGTTGTAATTAAAGATGGGTAAATAGTTTCCATAGTGTACTTGACTTTATACATGTTTTGACAAGGTCGGTTCGATTTCGATGTACAACGACAGGTAATGTTTGTCTAAAATCGCCACCTAACAACATTACCTTTGCACCAAATGGCAAAGTATTATCTATGACTTCACAAAGCATGACATCATTGTCATCATTCTATTATAATTAATTAACTTTTTTTAAATGTTTTCCTTGTAATGATGTCATTCGAATATCCGACACTGATGTTTCCAAAATAGGAACTGGCAGTTTAAATCCACTATGCACAGTCTTTCCACCTTCTAACAAAAGTGCAGCAATTCCAATGGTTGCAAATGCCAGCGCTATTTCACCTTGTGCTCGTACAAAACTCATCAATAAATTATATAGATATTTTTTTCCGGATCCACCAGGTACATCCAGATAGAAATAACGCTCTTTGACCATGTCATCATCTAGGACATTTTTGATTGCATAAAATGCTTGCAATTGTAATGTATTTAAAGTTGCAAGTCTTTCTTCTGTTCTTTCTGTTTGTAGTTGAGTGTCATAGTCTTCAAAGTTTATGTTGTCTATGAGAACTGGATCTGGCAGATTAAAACTTGCACAACTTAAGCCATGAGTTAAAAAGACCTCTTGGATTTCAATTAATGCTTTTAATTGTGCAATTGGCTCATTGTATCGTTGCAAAAATTCTTCAGCCATTTTTGTTTTAAATTTGTCCCACAAAGCTAATGCATTTGGAGCATTTGAGAAGATACAAATGAACATGAAGATACATAATAGTGCTGCTTCTTCTAGACATCTTTCCCATTCTGTATCATCAGCTAGGAAGTTTCTATGACGCACAGCTAAATCAATGATTCATAAACTATGTCATTAACAGTTCTTAACTGTTCAAAACTTTGTGCACCAGGAACATTTAGAAGTAGTAATCGTAAGCAGAAATGTTCAAGGTCTCTTAGACTTACAGTGTAAATTCTTGGCATTATTTTATTTCCACAACTTTTTTGTTTTCGCCATAATCCATTAAAGAAAACATAATGGTATGGAATGTCAATATATAACAATTCTATTGCCTCTAAGTCAGTAGAATTTAATTGAAACCATGCAGTTAGTGTAGTTTGGCAATGCTTACTTTGTGCCAAAGCAGTTGTTTCATTTCCAGCATGGAAATACACTAAATGTCTTTGTGGCAAATGTACAGCTAATTGATATACTGCATGTGAGCGATCGTGAATTTCAAATTTTAGAAGATGTCACATTACTTCTGGCGCACTTACATAGCGAGCATCTACATGAGATGCAAGTTCATCATGTACTAACTCACTGGGTTAGTTATTTTCAGAACTTTTGACAACTATGGTAGCTGCATCATAGCCTTTGTATATATATTTGTAGAAATATTTAATGTATTTTATAAAAGTGCAGGCTTCAACATTAATGTGTGCATTATACTTCATGAGTAAATGTGGATTGTATTATACCACATATCTGTTGTATACCTTTTTACCCCGAATAATGACAGTTTGTCCTTCCAATTAGCATAAGTTTTGTCTCTATAATCTTTGGGAAATTAGTACATTTCTTATTTTCCATACATTGGAACTGGGGATTAATATCTCCACACGGTCCATGAATCATATGATGAGTTACAATCTCATATTGTCTACCATGTATTTCTGGATCTGGTAGTTCAGCAATAATTACTGAATCCACTTTGTCACCAGTATCTAACTTATCTTTTTCTTGAAGGATTATAAGAATATGTGCATGTGGAACTCCTCTTTTTTGAAATTCGATGGTATAAACATAAGCCACACATTTGCCAAATAACTGAGTTATGGTTATATCACGTATTAATTCATTTAATTTGATTTTAAAGACTCTTGCCACTAAATCTGGTCTATCGGAAGCAGTTTGTCCAATTAGCAAATTTTGTGTAATCTCTGGCCATTGTGGATTACATGTAAATGTAATAAATAAATCTGGTTTTCCAAATCATTGTGGCATCATTGTATCTTTCTCGCATATTGCAAGGAGATCCATGGAAAGAAGATGGTAAAATGATGACTTTGCCAGCTGTCAGCTCTCTGGTTGTAGCAACCTCAACGACATAATCCATCAATCCACAATAGTGTTCTACACGTAGTTTATCTTGTTGATATTTGATGAAGTTTAAATGATTTGTCTCAACTTGCAAATACGAATCAATGATCCATTGGCAATTTGAGCCACTTTAAATTCAAGCATTGAAACATTATTTTGAACCTGTACTTTTGAACTTGGGTAACTCTGAAGGGTTAATTTGGGTTGACAACCTGCGTCCCCATGTGGAAAAAATATTGGATATGTCATTGGATCCAAATTTGTACTTAAGATACTTATATTAATGAATGGTTGCTCCTCATTTCTGGGATATATTCTAATGTCTCTCTGAAATGGTGGTTCTCCTTCGTCATTTTAAAAGACTATTGCAACCTCATTTAATGTTGGCAAGTTATAACGGCGTTTATCAGTATGTCGATCTCTTTTAAGGACCATATTCACCTTTGGGATTGACAATTGATGTATTTCTGCATGAATTTGTTGTTCCTTTTCTACTTCTGCCAATTTTTTATCAGTTTGAGTGTAGGGGTTATCGGCCATAATTTTATCAAGCTCTATAAAAACAATGGGTAAGCATTTTTTATTTTCTTGAAGCTGCTCACGTTGTACAACAGCTTCCATTGTATCTAGGACATATAGTTGAGCAATTTTTTTTGCCCTCCTTGCTCTGGATGTAAATGCGAAGTACGATGGTAAATTTGTCCTTGTACTTTAAAGCAGTAAGGGCCATGTTCTGGCACATTAGCAGCTAATGTTGCACCCATAGATGCAAAGGATATGGCACTATTGTAGGATCTTATGTTTGTTTTGAAATTTTGGTAGTTGGGGTAAGCAGGCTCAGTCATAATGCTTTGTAAATATGTTGGGAATTGCTGTCTTTCTGGAAGTTTTACCTTGCCTTTTTGACAGCAACTAACAAACTCGCCATCTCTGGGTCTTTCCTGTTTGAAATGATAAGCCCCACAAAACTGACAGAGAATATTCATCTCACCACAATTATAAACCTCTACTGCTAAAGACTTAAGTAAAGGACAATTGTGGGAACATATATCAATATGACTCGGTATATCATCATTAGAAATGTTATGTGATTGTTCAGCAACAGGTTCTAAATGCTTTTGTTTTGTTAGGGGTAGATTTTAGTTTGTCATCTGATAGTATTTTGCTTGCAAGTCTTTCACATTCTTTTTGTCATCGAATTTCCTTCTGCTCCGGCGTCTGATGCTTTGCCCATGTTTTTTTACGTTCTCTAGTTTGCCGTCTTATCTTTTCCTGTTTCTTGTCAGTATCTGCCATATTAATCTGTAAATAAAAATAATCTATTATTATTTTTGTTCCTTATTTTAATTTCTTTTTTAAGTGCATAGTTGTCTTTTTTTGTACTATCCCATTTTGTGTGGAACACTGTTGTCATTAGAGATTTAGGTTCTGGGTTTAGGCTTATAGGTTATTGTAAAGAAAAGAGGATTTATAGTGAAATTTTGTATGTGTTACTAATATTTGTTGTACTATTTTTTTTTCTGGAGGCTACTTTTGAGATTATAGATTTAGTTTATGGTTTAGGCTTATAGGCATGGCACACAAAACAGAATATTTGAGTACATTTTGTAAGTATTAACAATATTTGTTGTATTTTCCTGTTTTCTGTACACGATTGTTGCCATTAGAGGCTTATGTTCTAGGTTTCGGCTTATAGGGTCGGGCACAGAAAACAGGCTTTATTCTTACATTTTGTATGTGTTACCAATATTTGTTGTAGTATCCTTTTTTCTCTACAGGTTTAGGTTGTGGGTTTAAGCTTATAAATTAGGTCACACAAAAAACAGGATTTATTTTTAAATTTGTTATGTGTTACCAACATTTGTTATACTATCCTTTTTCCTGTACGCCACGTTTGGGATGATAGATTTAGCTTATGGGTTAGGCTTAGAGGTTGTTGGAGACAAAACAGGATTCATTGTTACATTTTATAGGTGTCAACAATATGTGTTGAAGTATCGTGTTTTGTGTGCACCATCATTGCTAGTAGGCGCCTATGATTTTGTTTTGTTTTTCATATTGACATTGGCGCAAAGCAAACATAATAGTTTTTTTTTTGTTTTTTACTTGTGATACTATACCTTGGTTGAAGTATTAGTTGTGTATTAATGACAGAGGGTCCCCTGCTGCCAATCTTCCTGCGACAGTCTTCAGGCAGTGTCTGTTGAAAAAGATAAAGATAAATGTTTTTTTTATTGTATTTTTTTTTTAAGAACAGCATCTTCTTTTTGTGAATCCAATGTATTTTTGTATTTTTATCTGTTGTTCTTTCTTTGTTGTGTGTAAAATTGTGCAGATTTCACAGTGTGTCTTAAACCGTGCAGCTCTGCTAATTATTTGGTCCTATCCTATTTGTGTACACCACTGTTGTAATTAGAGTTTTCAGTTCTTGGTTTAGTCTTATAGTTTAGGGCACAGAAAACAGGATTTATTCTTCAATTTTGTATGTGTTAGCAATATTTGTTATACTATCCTGTTTTCTGTCCACCACTTTTGGAATGATAGATTTATGTTATGGGTTAGGCTTAGAGGTCGGTGCAGACAAAACATGATTAATTTTTCCATTTTATATGTGTTACCAATATTTGTTGAAGTATCTTGTTTTGTGTGCACCATCATTGGTAGTAGGGGCTTATGTTTTTTTTGTTTTGTATTTTCATTTTGACATTGGCGCACAGCAAACAGGATATTTTTTTTTTTTTTACTTGTTATACTATACCTAGGTTAAAGTATTAGTTGTGTATTGATGACAGAGGGTCCCCTGCTGCTAATTTTCCTGCGAAAGTCTTTAGGCAGTGTCTGTTGAAAAAGAGAAAGAGAAATTGTTTTGTATTTGTATTTTTTTAATAACACCATCTTTATTTTTTTGAATCCAATGTATTTTTGTATATTAGCTGTTGTTCTTTCTTTGTTGTGTGTAAAATAGTGGAGATTTCACATTGGTTGTGAAACGGTGCAGGGCTGCAAATTATTTTGTACTATACGGTTTTGTGCAGACCATTGTTATTATTAGAGTTTTAGATTCTGGGTTTAGGCTTATAGGTTAGGGCACAGAAAACAGGATTTATTCTTACTACTATCCTGTTTTCTGTACGCCACTTTGGGATGCTAGATTTAGGTTCTGGGTTAGGGTTAGAGGTTGTTGCAAACAGGATTCAATGTTCCATTTTATATGTGTTACCAATATTTGTTGAAGTATCGTGTTTTGTGTGCACCATAATTGGTAGTACGGGTTTATTATTTTTTGTTTTCATTTTTACATTGGCGCACAGCAAACAGGATAGGTGTTTTTTTATTTTTTATTTGTTATACTATACGTTGGTTGAAGTATTAGTTGTGTATCAATGACAGAGGGTCCCCTGCTGCCAATGTTCCTGCGACACTCTTCAGGCAGTGTCTGTTAAAAAAGAGAAATTGTTTATTTAATTTTTTTTTGGTCTTTTTCTAAATCTAATGTATTTGTGTATATTACATGTTCTTCTTTCTTTGTGTTGTGTAAAATTGTTGAGATTTCACAGTCCACCCTGCAAATTCTTCAGTGACGCTGTTGATGCAGAGTCTTTTGGAAATGTGAAGAAAAAGGAAATATTGAAATGCAGGATAAATATATATGTGTCTCTCTTTTTTTTGTATATTTTTTTTTTAATAGATATGAATAAAATCTACGTTATCTCTCTTTTTTGTTTAAATTGAATTTATTGTAGGGCACAGAGACATATCTATGTGTTTGAAATGTTAGTATACATAAATACAGTTGTTGGCAATATTTGCAATAAAAAAATATTTTTGGGGGGTTTCTGGATTTCTTAAGAGACTTATAGGAGTTTTACCTCCCAGTAAAAGTGCTTGACACTATATACAGTAAATGTAGACTTGAAAAATTAGTGTTTTGAACATAGTGGGAAAAAGGTTATATTTATTTACATTTATTTACAAAAACAACGACGCTGACCTCAACATTTAAAAACAATAAAAAAACATAAATGGGATAAAACCCTCTTTATTATATTTTGAATATTATTTAAGAAAATAGACTTTATATCCACTAGATTGCACTTCACTCAAACAATTGATTAGTTATTTATATATGCAATTCTATATGTCTTTTTCTATAATATATTTGCCAATAGATATTAGAGACTTTAATTTGAGTTAACTAGGGAGGTACACTATATTTAGAGGGGATTGGTGTATTTCAAGACGCAGTGCTCTCTTTATTCCTTCTATATCATATATAAGGAAATTTATGGCTGTAATCTGTCGCCATACATGATATTTTAGCTTTTTACCAATGCTATATAGATTTCAACTAGGGTTTAATCTTCTACCCCTATATAGTCTATATACTATTCTTCTTGGGTAGCTATACGGGTTGCGGAGCACACAATTTCAAGCACCCACAATCTAAGAGCTCCTACTATTACAGAGTTCCTACTATTACATAGCTCCCAGTTTTCCCTGTAAGGCTCTCCCAGCTAACTTCATCTCTACACGACGCCGGCGTGTAGTGTCACGCCTTGCGTCTGAACTTTCGACGTCAGCGTGTGACGTCACGCCGTACGTCTGACCCTGGATTTCTTAATTAATTATATGTATTATAGCTTACCTCTTTGTTGTAATTTGCAGATTGTATACTTATAAATTGCTAAGGAATTAGCTTCTGAAGTAACGCCACCAGTGAAATGTCCAGTCACACTGTTCATCACCTGAGGAGAAATGTAGAAATTTCTGTAAAGTGTGCAGTATTTATAGACTTTGAGGTGAAGTAGAAACCGTTAGAACGCAATACGCATGCGCTATTTGCGTTCCAGCTGTAAATTTGCCTTCCAGCCGCCATTTTGTGGCTAATAGTTATGTGTTGCATGTGAAATGGTGGCAAATTTCCCTGTGGTACGTGCCGCATGAAGTGTTCTTGAGTGTTGGTTCCGTTTTGCGTGTATGTTTAGTAATTTAAACGCCTCGTTTTGTTTTTTTCATCTGCCATTTTTTCTGTCGCTTCAGGGATTTTCGAGTGTGGAAAGTGTGGAAATGTTAGTGAAATTGAGGTGGCATTACATACGTCCTGGGTGTTCCACCTGGCTGTGGGTAATGTTTAAAACATTTTTTGTGTTTATTTTTTGTGTTTGCTGTATTTCCCGCTGTGCGCGGTTTGTCCGTTTAGTCCGTATTTTTGCGAGTCCGTAATATTTTTACGGGTTGTATTGTTGTTGTTGTTGTAGGGATGCAATTGTTTTTTTCCTAAGTCCCGCAGCTCGTATTTTTTTGTGTAAGTCCGTAGTTCGTCATTGCGTTTTGTAAGCGGTTGTGAGGCACCGTAGAGCCTCCAACTTTGCAAATGCGGACCCTCGCGAAGTAGTGGGTCGTAGGGATGAAAAGTCTGTAGTTCGTCATTGTGTGTTTTATTTTTTTTCAAAGTCCCGCGGGTGTGGGCGTTTGTAAGTGGTTGTGAGGCGCCGTAGAGCCTTCACCTCCGCAATGTGGCCCCTCGCTTTGCGAGGGTCCGCATTTGCGGCCCAAAGGTTTTAGTGCGTTGTAGGGATGACCGCCTATGGTGCTCATCTCCACCAGCACAAGGCCACACAAAATATTGACACTTTGGGCCCAATTTGGACATTTACACTTAGGGGTGTACTCACTTTTGTTGCCAACGGTTTAGACATTAATGGCTGTGTGTTGAGTTATTTTGAGTGGACCAGCAAATGTACACTGTTATACAGGCTGTACACTTACTACTTTACATTGTAGCAGAGTGTCATTTCTTCAGTGTTGTCACATGAAAATATATAATAAAATATTTACAAAAATGTGAGGGGTGTACTCACTTTTGTGAAATACTATATCTATATCAATAAAAATCATTTATTACACTTACTTGAAGAATCCTAATCATCTTTCGGTGGAACGGGGTGAAATATATTGTGGGAAGAAAACTGTACCACTATAACATCCCATCATTGACCAGCTTAACAGACTTGTCAATGTGTATTATATACCTCATAATTTTTGAGGTTGTCCAAGGCGAGAGTTTGAACGAATATTGTAACATACTGATTATTGTCTGTCAACATATATGAAGTGAGCTGCACTAGGAATATGTGCGCTATCTCTTTCCCTTCCCTCTTCTCATTTGTAACTATCTAGAGACGTTACGGTGGACAGCGTCAGCTTTGGAGAGCAGCACAAGACCTGAAAAAGAGTGTGGGTTTATATAAACATTCACATTAATGGAACTTTTACCATTAGGTTATCGGACTTAAATAAGAAGCGTATGAAATAGGCATGCATAACAACTCAGACAACACATTTTTCTAAAGCGCCTATTGTCTAACTGGGATCTAATAATCCCTATTATTTACTTTCAATTCACTTATTATTATGATTATTATTATAATTAACCCTTCGATTTCCACAGGGTGGCAAATCCATATAGCCCAGGGCGTCAAAACTCTAAAATCTTTCATCACTATGTTTGCTTCTGGGGAGGAAAGTATCATTACTTTTAAAAACTCAGTACATATTAATGTAGTATACATAACAATTCACATATAACAGAAAATAAAAATAGGTCAAGTTAAAGGTATAAATAAAAATATATTTTCCTCCATTTTTATTTGTTCTTGTTTCATTTAAGTTTATTAAAACATCATTAATACCAATTAAAATAAAGACACATTACAGTTTCACACAAGGAGCTTGGTAAAAAAGTTGATATTTTATTTATTTAATTTTTGGTTAACACACTGCCCAAACTAATAATATTAATTTAATTTATGGCCCACCCCAGCACTGTTTTTACCATCAGTATCTTTCACACATATATCACAAATACTGTACTAATCACTACTTTTTATATAAATATATGTTCAGTTTAGCACTTTTATTATTGTTATTCATGCAAAGAATAATAATCACCATTTCAACATCAATTACTTTCACATAACACGTATCGCCAGTATCGCCTTTGAGACGATTGGCAAAGTTTCGCTGTTTGCCTTCCTCTGGATCAATTAACATTTAATCTGCATATTGTAAATCAGAGGAGATCCAAAAAGGTTTACCTTGATGTACTAAATTATTTTTTTCAACCTTTATTACTATGTAACTATGTAACATATGTCACAAATACTGCACTAATATACTTCTAATAATGTAAATCACTAAAATAAGAGATTCATTTCACTTCCATATTATTAAATCTATTTCATTTTATATACTAAGTTCACTCAAACACAACATATTAATGATATTTCCAATATTATTATAGAAATGTAAAAATAAAATTAATCAATAATTTGACTTATTAAAATTAATAAAGAACAGCAGTGAAATACACAAACCAATTTCAGCTTGTAAATTTGAGATCCAGCACAAATAAAAGGAAAATGATTAATTTCATCAAGTTTTACCAAGGAGATAAAAAAATGCAGGGTTAGATTGAGGCATTTACAATATATAATTCATAATAATTTGTAATTTATGCATTAAACTAAAAAGGCAATGTCCATTCAGTGAAATATAGGGTTAATTAATTTTTACCCCATCTGCATCACACATAATAAATAGGTGAGCTATGGGAGGTACATCCCATACCCATGACAAGTTCCAGCTGACAAGCTGTGACGAAAAGCTTTCTGGGTACTATTGACATCACAGGTGAGACACAGCACTAAAAATACCAAAATCAAAAATAGGGCATTCACAGCAACAATAGATATACTTATGGGAGCTATCATATGCCATAGTAAAAAGTTATCACTAGTAAAGATGACTCTGTATTAGTTTTTAAATTACAAATTAAATGCAGCTTTAAAGATACATCTATAAAAACTAATACAATTACCAACATATGCACTCCTTATGTAATGATTAGCAGCAGCTAATATTTAAAAGCAATAAGTCACATTTCAACCACAAAAGATCATAACATTATGCTATTAACATAAAATAGACAAGACATTTAGATCTAATAGTCCTTTGGGTATATTAAAATTACTCTTCAAAAGGGAGAATTACAAACTAATGGCCTCATTCAATTGCAATTTGGCCATTTGAATAGGGCTCTATATAAGCACATAGCATGTTTTTTTACAGAAGTTTTTAGTTAGTGAACTTCTATCCAAAAGCAAGGTCTTCTAACTAAAAACTGCTGTAAAAAAATATGGTATGCGCTTATTTAGAGCCCTACTCAATTGGCCAAATCGCATTTGAATGAGGCCCTAATTATTCTACTGAAGAGATCATGAGTGTTCAGACAAGTGAACACAACTGTTTGCTCACTCATTTTAACATTTTAACTGGCTTAATTGTTTTTTTTTTATGATAATAAGGCATTTTTATATAACAAAATAAATGTTATATTTTAGACAAGGGGATGTACAAGTGAACTTTTGTTTAGAAAAGGTATAGCTTTAGCTTTCTAGTGGTTTGAGTTTCTTTACTCGCACCCTAAGATTGAATATGTTATTCTCACATGTTTTAATTAGGCACGGTTTATGCATAATGTATATTCACATCTATGTAAAAGAAGTTTACATATATATTGTAACAAAACAGAGAGATAATTTCAGTACATAAGACAATTAATGAACACAATGCATACTATATTTTCTGCCCAAACAATGTTACACTATAAATTAATCTTCTCTAACATGTATGTGTTTAAGAAAAAAATTGTGATTATCTATACAGGATATCACTGAATGTCATTTGTTGTTGTATTTTGTTGTTAGTGAACCATCATTTCTAACTTACTCCATATGAATAACACAAAGCAATCCTTCTTTGTGCCATATATGAACAAAAAAAAAAAAAAATCATTCAATTACATGATAAATTAAATATAAAAAAGTTAAGAGACTAATAAATAATTTTATTAAATGTTTACCATTTTCTGGGAGATACCAACATTGCTACATAATGTTATTTAATTTGGTAGCATAATATTAATGTTTGCATTTGTTTTCATATTTTACATTTAAAGTTTTGCAGAACCACTTCGCTCAGATTCCTTTTCCTACATACAGCCACATTTAATTTGAAGATTGTATGTGCAACATGAAGCTTGCAACGGCTTGAAATTTGGCTGAGTTACTGTGCTATTAAATTTGAACGGTCTGCGAGTTACGAGCTTGAGACGTAAACCCGTAAACCATTTGTTGAACGTTGGAGGTGTGTGATCAATTAGTCAAACCCGTAGTTACGGGTTTAGATGGAGCCAATGGAAACAGATATTGTCATCATAGCATCACAGGAAAATGGAGGTTGGATTTCAAAGTCTTAGGGTGTTCAATTACGTGTTACGATCGGACCCACATTAGAGCTATAATGCAATATTCAAAAAAGCCATAATTATGATATTTTATCACATGCAAGTTACAGTATATGTATTAACACATTGATTGACGGGATCGATATAACACAAAAATTAACATGAAATAAAGTATTTTTCGGGACTGATTTGCAAGTTTGAGAATGTTGTGCTATTAATTCTAAGACCTCACATCACTTTCGCTTTTAATAAAAGTACAGTAGTGTGGTGATATTTGCATTTAAAGTGCTACGGATTGGACTTGTTGGCCTTTGGGCTCCATTTGCATGTTACAGGGTTGAATGCAAGTGAAATCGTTGCAATTTAATAGCTTGATTGGAATTGTAGCGGTTCCGGGCTTGAGAGAACAAAGGATTTGCGGCTGCGAAGTTCAACGATCCACGTCGATAGGCTTTTTTCGCTCCAAACCCGCAGATTGGCAGCAGCTTACTTTACTGGGCTAATTTAATAGCTGTAAGTTTTACTGGCTACATTACGAGCTACGGTTTAACACATAGGTGAAATTTAATTGGGCTGATGGTGTTTTAACCAACTAAACTTATAATTGGCAAAATCATTTTAGAAAAAAAATAAACACAGCCTTTACATTTTACAACTTTTGTATGCAATTATTCTTTACTGTGTAGTTGAAATAATCCTCCTCCTCAGAATTTTACCTTCTAAAGCCACAATGGTAGATTTTACAGCAGAATAATTTTATATGAAAGATAATAAATTAGAGGTGGTATTTTTTATGTTGCTTTTTTTAGTATAATTATTTAAAACAGTAAATTTAAAAAAATGTGGCAACATTGGTACCCTAACAATAAATAATATCTCATAGCATGTAATATTATTTGCTTGCATAATTTGTATTACAAATATCATTGTGTAACACCATTTTTAAATTATAAATATTTTTTTGACATAGGATTGAGATTGCCTTATTTTTTACTTTGGCAGAGCACTGCAGTTCTTCTCTTGGTATACTACTTCATTAAAAGCATAGTGGTCTCATGATCTTCACAAAGACAAGCATGAATAACTGTACTACATCATAAGAATAGTACCTTCATTGAGACACCCCATACTCCTGTTAATCTATGTCTCCCATGAATCCGCCTTCTTAAGCTCAGAACTGATTGGACCATGGTTGAAGAGCCCCCCTTAAATCTGTGTGTTTTGGTGGGGGGGGGGGAGGCAAAGGTTTAAAGAGACAAAAAAAATGTGGCCCTGATTGGTGCAATTCATGCTGCCTGCAAGGGAAGAGAGGACAGGCCAACCAACACATATGAAGAAAATATACAATGGTGGCACATTACACAATATAAACAGAATGTGTTAGAATATCAAAGGAATGGTACTAATTCACCACCAATGAAAGCAATGTTCCAGGCAATACAGATTCTCCCTCAGTTCTAATAGTTTCAGTCCAAGGCCAAGTATGGATGTATGATGAGCTGCTATCAAGAAGATCTTGAGACCTCCCGGCAGAGTAAATACCCAGATGAAATGAAATGGGAAGAAAAAATGAAAAAAATGATGGTGAAGTCAGTACTTACAAAACATAAAAACAGGTTTTCTGTTTAATACTAAAAACGTGAATTACTTAGAATAAAATGTATGTATTATAGCAGTTTATGTACACTTTTTTTAATTTTAATTTAAAAAAGGAGGTTGTACATATGTGTTATATCCGATAATCTACTTTCTTAGTACTAAGTAGACATTTGATTAATCTCATACTGTTTATTTTAACAAAACTTTTATGTGTACTGTCCGAAGTTGATGACATGTTTCGGCTGTGTTTATGTTTTGTATGTACAATTTTTCATGTGTTTATTAAACTAACCCAAAATTACCTTACCATATATTGTTGCTGTTTTTAAACATTATTTTGTGATTTCTCTAAATTCTTTTTTTTAACAAACTAGTATAATAGAAAGGCAAAGATAATATCTTGAGTATCTGCATAGAGCAGAGATAATATAAGAAATGAGAAATTGAGAGTAGAGAGAGAAATAGATAGAGAAAAAGAAAAGAAAGTAGTATTTTACAGAAAGAGTAATAGATAGCTGGAATAGCCTTCCAGTGGAAGTGGTTGAGTAAAACAAAGGTAAAGGTATATCTAAGTTTAACAGTTCTTAACTTTTTCTAATCTATTACATACTGCTTATACCAGAAACATATATTACATTTATTCATTATATACACATTGTTGTGCCTAGTGCGCCCCTGTACTGTTGTGGACTATAAAACAGGGTGGCATGTCCTTCACGCACAGCAGAATAGCGTGCCGTCATCAGCGCACCGAGAACTGTGCTCTGATGACGCTCTGCACTCCAGCCTGGTGCTGTATGATCTGCCCCTGTCTGGTGCCCCCCATTATACAAGCAATATACATTATTGTAAGCTCTCTGTAACAGGGACCCTTATGTATCAGCTTATTTCATTTTGTAAATGCCACACACATGATATATTTATTTTGTCTCAACCTAGTAATTAAAGTAAGGGGCAATATTGAAGTCCCTGTTACAGAGAGCTTACAATCTAGAAGAAATGACTGGGCATGTGAGACTCAGCAACGTATCCATTGGAGGTGTCTTGTATAATGGGGGGCACCAGACAGGGGCGGATCATACAGCCGTATGATGTTACTCTATGTATTGTTATTTTGAGTGCAATGCCGATCATTACATGTATGTGGAGGGAAGGAGCCATATCCACATTTGGGGCCTCATTCTATTTTCGGCCGTAAATCGGCCGCAAAGCTGCGATTCCTTGCGGGGCTTCCGCTACCTTGCAATTCAATTATACGGCGCCGCAAGGCTATCCCCTTACAGCCGGCCGTATATCTTGCAATCGGCCGTAAGATCAGAAATCTTTAAATCCAAAAATAAATTCAAGACAGCACTGTAAAGCTCTGTAAATGCTAGGGATCATTATGGGGGACATGAGAATTAATAGCAACCCCCTTGCAAGCTTGCACATAAGCCCAAATCCGAGATTACATTAACTGTTTATTTTCCAGCCGCAGCGTGGGCGGGTCTGAGATGCTCCAAGCCCTCTGGACTTTTTACATGGATATGCGACATCAATTTTAAAAAATATATATTTACTGATTTGAGTGTAGGGGAATGTTGTGCTATGAATGCTAACACCTACAATCACTTTATAGTCTTATAAGAGTGCAGGATGGCTTTATTACGGCATTGTTATGTGCTTAATTGTGTGCCTGCGGGACCTTTTTTCTGCAAGTAAGCTGCGGCTCGGTTTTAGCCTTGCAGAGAGGGTTACCGGAGCAATTGAATAGCAAGTGGGGCTTTCTTGCGGCAGAAACCCTACGGCCATTTAAGATCAAATGCTTTCCTCCGGCGCGTGTGGCCGCAAGGGATAGCAAGGCGCCGGCCGCAAGCCTGCCGGAATCCCCGGCCGGAAGGGAATAGAATAGGCGAATAGCTTGTGGCCGGTCCTTGCGGCCCGCATCTCCTACGGCTTATAATAGAATGAGGCCCTTGGTATCCAGCTGCTGGTCTGTCAACGGGGAACCTAATAAAGTATAGGGATGGGGCCCCAGGGACAAGGAGAACCAGAGTGAGATACTGGACATGAGGGGTTCACTCATCACATAAAGTAGTTGTCAGACATAAGTATACCCATAGGAGATCAGATTAATGGGACAGGGGCCTAAGGAAGGGGAAGATAAGCAGGTCATGTAAACAGTGTCTCCAGCAATGTTCTACTTAAAATACCACTGGAAGGTCAATAACCCAAGATAAGTTAATTAACCCTGCTAATTAGGTTACTGCACCACAGGGGTAGATTAGAGGCCTGACATCTTGAAGCTAGGGTGGATCCCTGCTGATTGGACATCCTCATGTGTACAAAAAGATAGGGCCAGGTGTGACTGGCCAGCAGATGGTCAGAGAAATGTATAAATATGCATGCTGACCAAAAATAAAGGTGTTACAGTTTGAACTTGCATAACCTTATGTGTGAGTGTCATTCTGTGTAATAATTCTAAACTTTCATTGGGATTATGGTATTAATCCAGCTATAGAATATATTTTGTACACTTGGTAACTACTACTGCCTGGCATCCTGCCTTCTGGTGGAGGTCCTGAGGTGATTACCCTTGTACTGGCCCATCTACTGCTAAAGGGGTTGCAAAAGGGTAGGTTTGGAATAGGTTCTTATCAAGTGCATTGAAGAAGCAGATCGTAACACGCATACAGAATTATTTCATTAAAAAAAAATGGTTTCCATACTTTAGAGCTGCCTACATAGGCACCTTGTACCTACCAACAGAAACACAGCATTTTGCTAAGTTTTTTTAAACTTATACTAACCTTCAAGTCAACATCAGTAGAATGAAGTAATCCAATACCTGAACTACTCCTTGCTTCCCTGTGCAGGGGCAAAACAAGACTACATATTCCATGATGCTGTGTTGCTCAAACTGACTTCACAGATTGAAACCATGTTATAGCTGCCTGCGATTGATCAAAATAACTTATTAATGTTATCATAATTTTAGCAGGGGTGTTAACTCTCAAAATCAACTCTCTAGCAAACTCAAAAGATTTAGCAAGCTTTATGGTAAGTTTAAAAATGCTTGTTTTGGTATTTTTCATGGACATTTTTTTTTATACACTACTGATTCTCTTCTCTCAAATGCATTTATATTCCATGAAATTTAAATATGCCTTTAAGGAACTTAAGCCTGTTTAATAGAATGCTAGAAGAGCATTTTTAGTTATCTGTCATCAAATCAATGTTTCTATGTTTAAGGGAGGAGGCAAAACAAATAAAAAAGAAAGATAAACAAGAGAGAGAGAGAGAGAGAAAGAAATAGAAGGGTGAGGGTGAAAGACAATGGAAAAACAGAAAGAGACATGTAAGAGACAAGGGAGGGGAGAAGAAATAAATGAGAATTTAATGAGAGATAAGCAGACATAGGAAAACACAGAAATATATTTGTATTGTAGTCAAATATGGCTTGGAATCTGCTGGCTTGTTTTGCCAATGTATTATTCCACTATCATATTACTGCATGACACAGGCTTCCTCTTACCACACTATCATATCCTTTTATCACACAGGCTTCCTCCCACCTCACTATCACTTTACTTCATCACACAGGCTTTTTCCCACATCACAATAATATCACTGCATCACACAAACTTCCTTCCACCTCACATGCTTTCACTGCATAATCATCATATCACTGCATCACACAGACTTCCTTCCACCTCACCATCCTATCACTGCATAACCATCATATCACTTCATAACACAGGCTTCCTCTCTCCTCACTTCCCTTCAATTTGAATCCCTCCATGATATTTTCCCAGGGGAATAGTGAGTGTGAGAGTAGGTGGAATATGGTTGATGTGGGAAAAGAAGGGTAAGGGAAGAGGAACAAGTGAAGAGCAACATAGAAGGCTGAGTGGGGAGGTGGAAAGTGAGATGAGGAAAAGTGAACACTAGAAAAAACATGAAAAAGTACAAATGCAGTAGAAGTGAGTTAGAAAAGAAGTCAGGTGTTGTGTTGCAAAAATACATGATAGAAAAAATATACTAGTCATTTGTAATTACAATTTTGTGTGTACCTTTTTGCAAATATTCATTCTGCTTGTGCTTGGATGCCCATTGCATCCTCCAGGGTTGTTAAGAAAGTGGGGAGTCAAACTCTTTCTTGGGTCAAATCTTTATGGGAGACACATATTGGCCCATAGCACTGGCACCCTCTAGTGGAGCCCTCTGATAATGCATGCTTAAATTTAATTTCAGTATTTTGTGTGTCCACCAATCCATATAATCTGGTGGATTATTATTCCCCATACCCCCCCTCCCCAATTCCTATGCTCCTGGATTGAACCAATGACTAGATCTCTATTTTGAGACACCATTGTTATGCTTCAACTGCAACTGTACCAGTTTTGGTTAAATCCTTTAGAATGAATATGTGCAGTGTTGATAAAATGCACTTCTGTAAAAAAAAAAGGGGTATCCTCTTACCTATAATCACATATAGTTAACAAAGTGGCCCTCAAAATATCTTAGGAAAATACTAGTATGGTGTATAGAACTGTCAGAGGAAATCAGAAATAAAGTACACTAACAGCCTATTAATTTCCCCCAACATGTAAAGCCATAGCCCATAAAGGAGCCCGCAATACTTATGGCTATTAAATTGGCCTTGCAAAGATACCTGCAAACAATATGCAGGTTACATGCGGAAAAACCCTACGGGATGTCGAAACCTGAACTCCGTTCCTTTGATCTGTCAAGCCTGTAACTGTTATGTTCGAAAATTGCTATTAAAATGCTACAAATCCACTGGCGTTCAAACCCGCAACCCCTCAAATTGAGCCAAAAAGCCAAAGGGTACTAGAGAGGGGGTTAAAGTCCTATTCTTAGCACTGTAAGTGCAAATATAAACACACTACTGTACTTATAATTAAAGGGAAAGTGATGTTAGATATTTAAATCTGTAATATAAAATACTTTTTGTCTAATTTCCGTGTTATATCGATCCCAGCAATCAATGTGTTAATACAAATAATGGAATTCGCATGGAATAGAAAATCATATTTCCTGATGTATTAATATTGCATTATTTCTGGAATGTGGGTCAAATCAAAACTCGTAATTGAAACCCTTAAGGCTTTGAAATCTAACCTCCATGTTTCAGTGATGTATTGATGATGATCTCTTTTACTATTGGCCCCGTCTAAACCCATAACTAAGGGTTTGACTAATTGATCATGTTCACGGCCGCACATGCAACGTGCGCAAGAATGGTTTACGGGTTTGCATCTCCGGCCCATTGGTCGCAAAATGGTTGAATGTATTAGCTAAATAACTCTGCAGAATTTCAAGCCCGCAGGCTTTGCGGGTGTTGTGGTGCCGCTACAGGCTTAAAATTTAATGTGGCTGTAAATAAACTAGTATATTCCAATATTGACAGAGTGACCTTGGTAACTCATGATAATTATGTGTAAGAAAACAGCTTTTATTGGTAATTACTAAAAATAGTTTAATAAAATAAATGAATAACAACCAATTAAAAATGGTATTTAAAATAAATAAAACTGGTGATAATAAAATTCAAGGAGGTATATGATCCTAGGGGCTAATAATTGGGGAGAATATCCTTTATGGTTAATAGTATGTATGGGGTTCCTCTGACATGAAAATTCAATCACTATATAGATATCAATAATATACCAAACCAAAGGCGCCTATTGCCTTGCAAGCCTAGCAAAGCGAGGCGAGCTGTTGAGGCATTGAAGCACGTGGGAGTTATGCTGAAGTGAGCGCCGAAGGCGCTCCTGCGAGCCTTGTGAAGTGAGACGAGCAGTTGAGGCATGGAAACATGCAGGACTTAGGCTAAAATGAGCACCAAAGGCATGCAAGCAGTTGAGAAACGCAGGACAGGAAATTCCAAACTAACAAAAATGCGAATTTAATGTCCGAACCACGGAAATTGAATGACAAACCAAAAACATAAATATGTCTCAAATTAACTTAAAAACTCACACACAGCATAGGGGGAGAGCCAGAAAGCCTGTAAATGAGGTTTTAAATTATTTCAAGCCATATTTGGCATTTTTTAAACATTATAAATCGGCTACGCAGGGAAAAAAATGGCTGCTGAAAAAAATGAAAACGAGGCAAAACGAGGCCGTAGAGCGCAACTCACTGCCAAGCACGTATGACTTTCAAAATAGACCATTACAACGGACGCAAAATGCTCGCGAGGCAGGTAAGACTGAGACAATCGCCGCCATTTTACAACACTAACTTACAAATAACAATATTACAAATCTGAAATGGCTGTTTTCCTGCCTAAACTAATGGTTTTGGCTCGTGCACGCAGCCTATATATACTGCAGTTTGCAAATTTCTAACAACTCCTCCTCAGTTGATGAACTGCACATTTTCTGCTGCCGGAAATTCCAAACAGATTGTTAGCTGTTCAGGATATTGATTGCTGAATATTAGTTACAAATAGGTAAAGTATATTAATTTATTCATAAATTAATTATTAGTAAAAAAAAAAGTGCAAAATCTTATATTTTACAGTGCCCTTACTTTATGAATAAATACATGCTTAGCTCTTTCTAATATATTAATTAATTCATTATTAACATCCATTCATTTATTAATTAGGAATCATTATAAAAAAAGTATATTTTATAATGCACTAAAAAAAATGTACATTTTACACTGCAATTATTAATGTACATTAATTCATTACCTATTAATTATTAATAATTACAAAAAATATATATATTTTACACTGCACACTACACTTATATATCTCTATTACTGCTCATTGCCTGACAGGGATAGGACCCACAAAGCAGTTAAATATTTAAATCAGTTTATTATCATCTGAGACCTCCATTGGGGTAGGACTGTGGCACATTAATTAACAAATAATCTCTGTATCTGTATTACTGCTCATTGCCTGACATGGATAGGACCCTCAAAGCAGTTAAATATTTAAATCAGTTTCTTAGCCTCTGACACCTGCTACATTGAATATCTCATACTGCATTTATTTAAGAATATATTGATGCTTAGGCCTTTATGTTTTGCATATATGCCAATTACACATGATACTTTTAAATGATTAATCCAAATAATTGAATACAACAATTAAAAATGCTTTAATGTCATTTTATATATATGCTTAGCTCTTTAGGTTAGACATTGTTTGGTTCATTAATTAATTTAAAGAAACATTTACAAATGCGTTTCAGGAAATTTTACTGTTTCATTACTACATTGCATTGATGACAGTTAAAAACAACATGTACAATAAAAAAAACACATTATATCTTACAGATTGAAATAAATAAAAGGCAACAACTATAAGATCATCAGAAAGTGGAAAAGAACTTCTTCCATTAAGATTTCAGGTAAGTAAAAGATAAATCTTAGTAATGTGATGATTGCCATTGTTTGATATATAAGAAAACATTACAATTGAAACTAAAACGCCTGTATTTACAATTACAGATTACAATGGTGGACAATGCAGAAGACAAGAAAGAACAGAAAAGAAGAATGGCCAGGGAACGGAATCAAAGTTGGAGAGTTGCACAGTCCCCTGAGGCTTCACAAAGATTAAGAGAAGAAGACCGACAGAGACTTGCCTATAAAAGAAAAATGACTCAACAAAGACAAACTGAGTGTGACGGAGCTACTATGAAAAGAAAAAGTAAAAAACATAATGTCTGTGACACATTGCCTAATGACCAAATATTGCCTAATGACACCAATGTTGATATACATGACACCAATATTGATATACAAAGTAGTAGTGATATCTGTGTTGAGGAAGCTCAGGATAGTCCCTGTTTTACAGCACTACCAGTAGAGAGTCATTATTGTGGATTACTCAATGTTGGTTGTCAGTTTTGTGGAGCATATAATTTTCTTAAGGAAAGACCAACTGATGGAGAGTTTCTTAGTTGCTGTCAGAAAGGAAAGGTAAGACTTCCAGAAAGACACACATTTCCAAAATATTTACAAAGTATAATGAGTGATGCAACATTTCCAAATTATAGCAATTTAAAAAAAACATAAACATTGTGTCTTATAACAGTGTATTTGCTTCAATGGATGCTTCATTAGCAGAAACTGGGCCAGGACATAGCCCGTACTGTTTTAGAGTACAAGGACAAATTTACAACTGGACTTCACATTTATACCCACAAGCAGGAGAGCAAAGGAAAGTTATATGTCCTAGATAAAATGGAAGCTGTTGAACAACGGATGATGCCTCCTGAAAATAAACAGTGTTTATGCATAGTCTTTGAACAGCTGGATACAATTATGGCCAACAACCCATATAGTCAAGCATACAAAAAAATTACAGAGGTTGAAAAAGAAAAGGCACATGCTCAAATATACCCACAATCTACAGTACAACACAGAGACCCCTCCAATTGACTAAACAAATTGCATTCACATTGCCATTTTGTATTTTTCACCCTCTTGTATCACACCTAAACCCTTAGATTATACATTTGCGAGTTTTCAATTGTGTATCCGTGTCTTGGAAACAAGCACTATGTGCATTTGATTATATGCTCAAAAACAGGGCCCTCCAGTCTTTATAAGGTGTTAAGTTTGTTTTTTGCCATGTATTAAACCCCTGTACAGCGCTATGGAATATGTTGGTTTGATATACATAAAGATAATAATAATAATAATAATTGCAAATGCCAAGAGTAAATATGGTTCTCAAAAGAGACTGCAGTTCTGATCAAAAACGTTATAACTTACCAACAGTAAATTAGGTTGCTATGGTCTTTAAAAATGATGATGGTGAACCACCATTTCAGTGGGATATTAGAATATATCGACGCAATGAAGAGCAACCTTTTATGAACATAAATATATTAAGTTGTAATTTGGATCTAATGATATATCTCATTTTCTTTCCAAATGGTGAGCCAGGATGGGAACCAAAAATTACAATTGCAAAGTTATCCCAATAGTAAAGTTTCTTTGCTGGAATATAAAGTGGCACAAACTGCTATTCAGGATCATTTTAATCCTATTTTATGTGGGGGAAAACTCACACAACAATGGATTATGGATTCATATCTACAAGTCGAAGCTAATAATCTAAATTTTATCAAATTTCAACAAAACAAGCTTTGCATAGAACAATATTGTGGATTGATGGATTATGTCGCTGAATTGGCTACCAACGGAGACATTATAGCCGGAAGAACAATCATTTTGCCATCTTCTTTCCAAGGATCTCCTCACAATATGCGAGAAAAATACAATTATGCCATGGCTATTGAGACTAAATTTGGAAAACCAGATTTATTCATTACATTCACATGTAATCCACAATGGTCAGAGATGAAGGAGAAATTTAAACTTGGACAAAATACTTCTGATCGACCAGATTTAGTGGCTAGAGTATCCAAAATAAAACTAAATACATTAATATATGATATACCTAAATCACACTTATTTGGGAAATGTGTGGCTTTTGTTTATACTATTGACTTTCAAAAAAGCGGCCTGCCACATGCACATACACTTTTAATTCTACACGAAAAAGATACATTGAATATGCAGAGAGAGTCGATTCAGTGATTAGTGCTGAACTGCCACACCCAAAAAAATATTCCAAACTTAATGACATTGTTACACACCGAATCCATGTGGTCCATGTGAAGATATAAATCCAAATTCACCATGTATGGAAAATAAAAAATGCACAAAAGAGTTTCCAAAACAATTTCAAATGCAAACTTATGCTAATAGTGATGGATATCCTTTGCATAAAAGAAGAGGAGGACAAATTGCTATCATTCATGGCCAAAAGGTTGATAATACATGTATAGTTCCATACAATCCACATTTCCTTATGAAGTACAATGCGCACTTAAATATCGAAGCTTGCACTTCTTTCAAATCCATCAAATATATGTATAAATATATATATATAAAGGATATGATGCAGCAACTGTTGTTGTGCAAGGTGCACAAATTGAACAAGACAATCCAGTTTTACATGACAAACTTTCATCTGATTTAGATGCTCGCTATAACAGTGTTCCAGAAGGAATGTGGTGTTATCTGAAATTTGAGATGCATGATCGGTCACATGCTGTGTATCGATTAGCTGTACATTTGCCACAAAGTCAATGTGTTTGCTTTATTATAGGGAATGAAAGAAATGCTCTAGCCCAAAAGGAACACAGAGCAACAACACTTACTGCTTGGTTACAATTAAATGGCGACAATGAAAAAAAGATACAAATAAATTATAATTATAATAATTATCCCAAGAATTTATACCGTTAGTCCAAGAGACATTGAAAATTTCAGTTTAAGATTACTTCTTTTACATGTTTCCGGTGCAGAAAGTTATGAACATTTACGCACAGTCAATGACATAGTTTATGATACTTTCCAATTAGCTGCAAGACATCAAAACTTCATAGCAGATTATACAGAATGGGAGAGGTGTCTGGAAGAACCAGCACTATGTCAAATGCCAAAGCAAATGAGAGAACAATTTGCATTAATTTGCATATTTTGCAATGTACCTGATGCATTAGCTTTGTTTGGAAACATTTAAATTAAATATGTGTGAAGACCATTGCACTATTAAAAGCATTAATGGAAATTCAAGAAATATTTATTTGCCATGGGTTAAATTGTGCAACTTCTAATCTGCCTAATCCTGGATTTATATCACATATTATAATTGTCGAACTACGAGACGTCATCATGCTTTGCGTGGTGCGTATGACTTGTGAAATGAGGCGAGCAGTGGAGAAAAAAAAAAACACTTAGGAAATCGCCTTAGAAAGAGCCACTTAGAAAAAAAAATACAAGATAGGAAAAATACAAAGTTAACGGCCGTCCGCGCAAAGCAGAAACAAACAAAAAATAAAAATACAACAGGAACATCACACATAGCACGGGGGAACAGTGGGAGTGAGGTGGAATGCAAATTTAAGTCCATTTCGGCGAGTTTCAACACTCGAAAATCGCCTAAGCGACAAAAAAAATGGCAGACAAAAAAAATTCAAATGAGGCTACACTACCCTGGACCACGCAAAATACCGCCAACCGCGTACCACTTTATGAGAAAAATACGAAGTTAACGGCCTAACCATGCAAAGCACAAAACACGAAACACACAAAAAATACAAAAATACAAATACAACAAAAACATCACACATAGCATGGGGGAACAGCCAGGACGTCTGGGAGTGAGGTGGAACGCAAATTTAAGTCAATTTTGGCAAGTTTCGGCACTCGAAAATAGCCTAAGCGAGAACAAAATGACAGCCCCCCCAAAAAAATTATGCTACATGACCCTGGATCGCACAAAACACTGTCAACCGCATACTACTTTCACACAGGAACCTACGAGGTACAAAATACACTATTACAAAGGACGGCAAATGCTTGCAAACCGCATAATACATAGACAATACACACTATTTTACAATGCTAACTTGCCACTAACAACATAACGCATCTACAGTACCGCATTACAGAAATAAACCAACGGTTTGCCCTCGCGAACGCAGCCTATTTCTAATGCACTGTTACAACATTCATAAAACTATATCCTTAGGCCAGCAGCAGTTCCAGTGGACATTATATGCTGCAGGACAATAAAAAGAGTTTGTTACCTCTTCAGGCTATTGATTGTTACATATATTAATTAGATAAAGGTAAACTATATTAATTTATTATTCGATTTATTAATTAATTAGTATTTAAAAAAATATATAGACGGGCTAAAGGACATGTGAGGAGAGGCTCGCAATGAGCACCAAAGGTCCTTAGAGTATAAAAAGCTTAACATTGTGTGCCAAACAGCATTGCCATGGCTTAAAATTTTATTGACCGTAATTTTTTGATGGGCAAGTCGCTAGTATAAAATAAACTTAGAAGACTATGACACTGAGCTTGAAAACCAAAAAACACAAGAACAAATTGGAACTTTAAATGCATTACAATTGCAAGCATTTTATGCCTTCACAAATACAATGGATGATGACATGCCCAAAGAGTGTTATTTCTATCTAGATGGCCCTTTTGCATCAGGAAAACCTTATCTGTATAATTTATTGATGAGTTACATTCAAGCACAGGGTCAAATAGCACTGCCATTAGCAACAACTGGAATTGCCGCACTTTTGTGAGAAGGTGGCAAAACTGTGCACAGTGGATTTAAACTGCTAGTTCCAATTCTAAAATCATCAGTGTCGGATATTCAAATAAATTCTTTGCAAGCCCAAAAATAAAAAAAAGTAAACAATGATGTCCTGTCATGCCCTGCAATGTATTCATAGATTATTAAATGAAGTGATGGATAACGATTTGACATTTGGTGGAAAGGTGATGTTGTTAGGAGGAGATTTTAGGCAAACATTTCCTGTTGTGCTACACGGAAATAGGACTGAGATCGTCGAAACATGTATAAAGACAAGTAAACTGTGGAAAATATTTACACACCGGAAATTAGAACTGAATATCAGATCTGAAGGTCAAAATGAATGAATGATTGGCTAATTCAAATTGGAGAAGGAAAACATCCAAAGATAAATAATCTACCTGTTGATACCGTTGAAATTCCATCACAAATGATTTGCAACAAATCACTATTATCGGCAATCTTTCTAAATACTATCAATAACGACGATTACTCAGACATTGTAAACAAAGTGATATTAACATATAACAAAACATATAGATGCCTTGAATATATATTGAAAACATAGATGCCTTGAATCTAAAAATGAAGTTTTTAAATTTATCAATGCACCCCAAAAAATGATTACAGTACAGATTCAGTTTTGGCTCATGACAAAGACAGTGAATCTAACTTTACTATAGAATTTATAAATTCTTTAACACCATCTGGAATGTCACCATATGTTTAGCAATTGAAACGAGGGGCAATTGTCATGCTACTGAGAAATATGAATCCCAAAAAAGGACTTTGTAATGGGACCAGATTAATTGTGCAGGATTTAAGAGAACATTTCATACATGCAGAAATTATGAATGGTACCCATAAAGGTGAATGAGTTTTTTTCATACCAAGAATTGATTTGCCCTTTGTCCTTCACTTGAGACAATTTCCAGTTATCATGGCATTTGCCATGACCATAAATAAATCCCAAGGACAAACTTTTAAGTCTGTGGGTATTTTTTTTTACAGGAACCTGTATTTGCACATGGCCAACTCTATGTTGCTTTTTCAAGATGCAAAAATTCAGATGACATTAAAGCTTATATTGAAAAAAAACAAAGTCAGGGGGATTTATTAGATGATGGCCACATTTTTACAAAAAATATTGTCTAATATGAGGTGATGTAACTTACATTAGAAAAAAGAAAAGTGCTTTTATCTCAACAACGAATTCACAAAAAATACACCAACAAACATAGAGAACAGTGGTTTTATTTCAAGGACGAACTTTGGTGTCACTCAGAGTCTTTTTAGAGGACCAATAATTCACATAGGAAACTCTATAAAATGGCTAAAAACATAGAGAACAGTGGTTTATACTCCGTGCACGAACATAGATGTCTGGCAGGCTCTTTTTAGAGGAACACTATTTCACATATGAAACTCTATGTGCCTTTTTCAATAACAACAAGAATAAATAAAAATAAAAAAAAACAGCAAAGACAAAGAAACATATTGGAATGTCTTGAAAGTGGCATTTTGGCATGATTGTCCCTACAAAACAGTTACGTTGCATTTTATTACAATTCCAGTTTAAATGTTAGTACATTTAGTTACTGTTTGTAATGTTAAAATTGTATTTTAAAAGGTGTGGAATATTGTTTCATTGTATCAAATTAGGAGTTCATGTTAGTAGGACGATGATCATTTGTTGATAAATTGAAATGTACAGTGCATTGCAAAAGTATTCACCCCCCTTGGCATTTTTTCATGTTTTGTTGCCTCACAACCTGGATTTAACATGGATGGTTTGCATCATTTAATTTACAGAACATGCCCTTAACTTGAAAGAACATTTTAATTAATTATTTTTTATTTTATTGTGAAGCAAACCACAAATAGGACAAAATATCAGAAAAAAACTAAATGTGCATAACTATTCACCCCCCTAAAGTCAATACTTTGTAGAGCCAGCTTTTGCGGCAATCATAGCTCCAAGCTGCTTTGGATAAGTCTCTATGAGCTTGCATAGAGACTTATTTTTGCCCATTATTTTTGCCCATTCCTCCTTGCAAAACTGCTCCAGCTCCTTCAAGTTGGATGGTTTGCGCTTGTGAACAGCAATCTTTAAGTCTGACCACAGATTTTCTATTGGTCTGGGCTTTGACTAGGCCATTCCAACACATTTACATGTTTCCCCTTGAACCACTCAAGTGTTGCTTTAGCAGTGTGTTTGGGGTCATTGTCCTGCTGGAAGGTTAACCTCCGTCCTAGCCTCAAATCACGCAGAGAGTGGTACAGGTATTGCTCAAGAACATCCCTGTATTTAGCACCATCCATCTTTCCCTGAACTCTGACCAGTTTCCCATTCCCAGCTGGTGTTCTTTGGATGATGTGATGTGTTGGGTTTGCACCAAACATAGCATTTTCTTTTATGGCTGAAAATTTACATTTTAGTCTCATCAGACCAGAGCACCTTATTCCATACATTTTGGGAGTCTCCCACATGCCTTTTCGCAAACTCAAAATGTGCCATTTTGTTTTTTGCTGAAAGTAATTGCTTTCTTCTGGCCACTCTGCCTTAAAGCCCTACTCTATGGAGCGCATGGTCTATTGTCGTCCTATGTACAGATACTCCAGTCTCTGCTGTGGAACTCTGCAGCTCCTCCAGGGTTACCTTAGGTCTCTGTGCTGCCTCCCTGATTCATTCCCTCCTTGCCGGGTCCGTGAGTTTTGGTGGGTAGCTGTCTCTTGGCAGGTTTGCTGTTGTGCCATGTTCTTTCCATTTGGTTATGATAGATTTGATGGTACTCCTGAGGATCATCCACGATTTGGATTTAATATTATAACCTAACCCTAACTTGTACTTCTCAACAACATTGTCCTTTAATTGTTTGGAGAGTTCCTTGGTCTTCATGGTATTGTTTGGTTAGTGGTGCCTCTTGATTAGGTGTTGCAGCCTCTGGGGCCTTTAAAAAAAGGTGTGTATATGTAATGACAGCTCATGTGACACTTAGATTGCACACAGGTGGACATCATTTCACTAATTATGTGACTTCTAAAGGTAATTGGTTGCACCAGAGCTTTTTATGTGCTTCATAACCAATTTTCTGTTTTCTATTTCTAAAAAATAGTTTAATGTATATATTTTTCTCATTTCACTTCACCAACTTAGACTATTGTGTTCTGATCCATCACATACAATTCAGAGTAACAAAACATTGAACTTCAGGCTGTAATATAACAAAATAGGTAAAAAGTCAAGGGGGGTGAATATTTTTTATAATGCACTGTATAATACATAGAGAGTATTGATCCAGGGAGTAATCCAATCACCAGTTACTGGGGTCAGGAAGGAATTCACCCACCCCCCTTGACACAATTGGCTAAGTTGCAATGGGGTTTTTTACTGTTTGCCTTCCTCTGGATTCAATACCTATATGGTTTACCAGTAGCTGAACTACAAGTTGCATCACATATATAGTTGTCAGCAGACGAGCTTGGCAAAATCTGTTGCTAATGCAATGGGGAAACTGTGGCCGTACAACTTTTACTTAAACCCATACGACCTACAACATACACTATTAGCAAGGACGCTAAATCATCCAAACCTGCGTACCACATACACATTCGCTGCCATTTTACACTAACTTGCTGACACTTACACCTCGGCTCAACAACACTGTAAATCTACATTTGATGCTTGAGGAATATCAAAACAGATTGTTAGCTCTTGAGCACACTGCTTGCTGCATATATTAATTACAAATAGATAAGGTATATTAATTTATCATGTATTTAGTAATTAATTATCATTAAAACATACAGATATACAACACTTTAAAAAACACCACAATACACGATCGCAATAAACGTTGAAGGCACTCATTACAAGCCACACAATCAGCGCAAAAACTACTCACACAATCAAAACACTTAATTTGTGTGCCAAACACCATTCCTTAATTTACAATACTATTGCCGTAATTTTTTGACGAGCAATTCGCTAGTTATGTAATAGTTTACAATACTTATTCATCCAAAGTTGACCTATTGTTATATTACTGAGGCATAGCTCACAATTGAAAATGTTACTATTGTTAATACCAATTGGTACACTAGTACTTGCATTATAAGTTACATGTTAAAATGCATTATGTAATGGTTTACAAAACAAATTCATACAAAGTTATTATTATTATTATTATACTTTATTTATAACGCGCCAACATATTCCGCAGCGCAATACAGGGGTTAGGTACAAGTATAAACAATGCCCCACAATGAAAATAATGGAAGACCCTGTTATTGAGCTTTCAATCTGATATACACTGTGCTTTCCCTAAAGCACCTCACAAGATTAAAACTCGCAAACTTACATTCTAAAGGGTTCATCCATTGTTATATTATTCCTGCACAGATGACAATTAAAAATGTTAATATTGTTAAAAAGTGATGCTTTACCAGTTGTTGAACTACAAGTTGCATGTTAAAAAAATAAACACATTTATTAAAATTGTTGTACTTCTTTGTAGATAACAAAAAGCTTAAGAGTGTCAAAGACTCACATTGTGTGACAAACAGCATTCCCAGCCTTACAATTTTCTTGCTGTCATTTTTGACGGGCAAGTCGCTAGTTTGTTATATTATATGTCAGAGGAACCCCACGCATACTATAAGTTGAAGGATATTTTATGCAGTTATTAGCACCTGGGATCCTTGAGTTTTATGATAGTTATTTTTATTTATTTTAAGTACCATTGTTTAATTGTTCATTAATTTGTTTTATTGATTTTATTTCAATAATTACCAATAACATTTATGTTTTATTTTACAATCTTTAGTTATGAGTTGGTTTACTATGGTAATAGTCACTCTTAACTTCAATTAGCATAGGAATACAAAAGTGCACTTCTGTATTACATAAATTAACAGGTGATAAATTGGATAACATGGTGTTATGGAGCTTTTCTTTTTCATTTTTAAAGTTTGAGGAAAATGCATTCAACTAATTCTGAGTTAGAGTTTTATGAAAAATAGCCTTTTTTTTAAACAAAAGAATACTATAATGGAACACCTGGGATCCTCGATTTTTATGATCAGCATTTTTATTTATTTTAAATACCATTGTTTAATTGTTCATCAATTTGTTTTATTGTACTATTTTCAATAATTACCAATACCATTTATGTTTTATTTTTACAATGTTTAGTCATGAGTTGTTTTTGTATGGTAATAGTCACTCTAAACTTCTATTACCTTGGGAATAAAAAAGTGCACTTCGGTATTACATAAATTAACAGGTGATAATTTGGATAACATGGTTGTATGGAGCTTTTCTTTTTCATTTTTAAAGTTTGAGGAAAATGCATTCAACTAATTCTTAGTTAGAGTTTTATGAAAAATAGCCTTTTAAAAAAAAAAAAAAAAATACTATAATGGAACAATTCTCTCAGTTACTAGCAAAAATTAGCTAAAAGGTTAGGCCCCAAAGAGTGAAGCTAGGTAATATATCATTGAGATGAACTGCTTTAAAAATGCTGTTTTGTGAAATTTACATTTTTGAGGAGGAGTTTTGTGTTAACCTACAGCAAATTAGGTATTTATCATGCATTGCCATTCTACTTGCTACCCATAATGTGTGATTTCGAAGTAACAGGTAAGGTCATAGAATTAATGTTGCCTTTGTTTGATTGCCTCTCCGTCTCATTTGAAGTGTTCCTTCATCTTTGCTGCACATATTTAAAGTAGGACAAATATATAATTAGTGCAAAGCATAAATAAAACATAATTTTTTGAATATGTGTGCACTTCATGTGCTTTTGCAATTTTATACTATTTATATAATGTGCGCATCTAATTAACTGCATAATGGGTAGCAAAAAGATTTAAAATGTCTACTGATACTCCTATAACAATATTCTAGAAAACATTTTCACTATTTAATTCGTAAGCTGTTTTCATTAAATAGACCAATGTGTATAGGACTTAATTAAAACTAGTTCAGTATTGAAATTTGAAATGAATGAATACTCTAAAATGTATGATTCCATTGATAAGTTTGGACCTTAAAGTGTTGACGTTTATTGAATTGCTTCAACATTAGTTGCTGACAGGGAGCCAAAAAGAAGGCGTCTTTGGAAGCACATATAAATCAAAGTCTGCATTCAATGAAAATTTAGCACATGTGTTCAACACTGCTTTTGCTAATAAAAGTTCCTATACTATTGCCCAGTTTGTAAATTTATACACACTTAAAATCACTCTGCCACATATTCTATTAGCTACTCGTTACCCGCCCACAATCACTATGGGTCAGCCAAAAACTGAGAACTCCTCTGGTTTTAGCACAGTTCGATTATTACAAGCTCTAAATATTTAAAGTTACGCTAAATTGATATTCTAATAGACCTGTAGTTCTAGCTCGCAAATAAAGGCTGACCTGTAACTGAAAAAAAGTATCATGTTTCTGTCAAAAATATTATGTGCACTAAATAGGACATACAAGGGCTTTTTCAAACACTTATTAGAACTTTAGAAGCAATGAAACACACAATACTGTACTTTAAGCATGGGAGGGCATAGAAATACATTAGAATGAATTGCAGAACAGTCTCAAACCCACAAATATGCAATAAAAAAAATATTTGTAACTGTTATTTCTGAGTAATATCGATCCTGGGACTTAAGTTGTTAATATATATCATGAAACACAAATGGACTTACACAGATGATCTAATACCTTTTATAGAATGCTAGATTGCTTGATGCGAGCCTGATCGGCACATATTACTTATTGGCACTAATACATTTGTAGCCGCCAATTGCAGATTATGTCTAACTTCCATGTTTTACTGACCTCATGATGATGGACTCATTTACTATTGGCTGTATCTAAGAAGTAAATTACAGGCTTGCTTAAATATTGTCAGATCATACACCCCCTGAAATCCTAATTAAAAAGTCAGGGTTTACAAGCTTAGGCTTAAGTAGGTAAATTGCGGGATTGAGTCAATAGAATACATCTAAACATTTAGAGAAAAAAACATACAGCAAAAATTATGGATTAGAGTAATTTGCAGACTTCTAATAGAATAAGGCTCAAAGTTACATAATACTTTTAGTTAATTAATTGAATTCACTATAGCATGTATTGCACTTTCTAGAAATTAACTGTTATTTTTGCCAATATCAGTTTCATTCACTAAGCTATGAACAGAATAGGGTAATCTGTGCAAACATAACATTTCACTTTATTCTCTTTTTCTAGGCAAGATCAGCAATGTAGAAATTATACTTTTCTATTGGAGCATACAGAAGGTCATTGGTTAACAGCTGCCACTCCAGAGGCTTAAGACATAAGTGTTTAGTAGCATTTAAAGTCCCTATTACAGGTAAAGTCAAAAAAAAATTAAACACTTTTATACACACAAAAAAACTCCCATCTGGATTTCCTGTATCCCTCGAGGAATTAACTACCTACATGAACAAATATATTCAGCATTACAAGGTGACAAGGTTCACCCTGTTTGGTAGCTTTGCTGAAAAACAGTGACAGGATTTTCAAAGCAACACACTCAGTAATATATTTCAGAATCTGGTGTCATGTAGTATTTTGAAAGTTTTCGTCTTGCATTGGTTTCATATGACAAGACTAGAGATATCGATATTTTCCCAAGTTGTTAGTATATAGTGTAGTTAAGGTATTAATTGTATTTATGTCTTGTAAATAGAGAAAAAACATGTTTTCTTTATAAATAAAAGTTATTGCTAAGAATAACTATATTAAAAACTTACCTACATTCAAGATGACAAGTCAAGGTCAAAACTATAAAATTGCTACCACTAGAATTGCATAAGGGCATATAAGAGGCACATTCATGGTTGTATTCATAGTTACATAGAAATTGAGATTGTAAAGACACTTTTAGTCCATTAAGTTCAACCTTTTGAGATCTCCTCTGATCTGCAATATGAAGATTGTTAATTGTTAATTGTTCCAGAGGAAGGGAAGCAGAAACCCCCCCAAGTGAAACTTTGCCAATTGTCTCAAAGGGGGAAAAAATATAACATTCCTTCCTGACCCCAGATACAGGTGATCAGATTCCTCCTTGGATCAATACTCCCTCTCTAATTATCCAGGATAGCCCTGAATGCCCTTTTTATTTAAAAAATATATCCAATCCCTTTTCAAGGTTATTTATTGAATCCTCTGTCATTACCTCCCTTGGTAGAGAATTCTACATATTAACCACCTTTACTGTGAAGAACCCTTTTCTTTCTTTAAGGTGGAATCTTTTTACTTCTAATCCCAAAGTACATCATTATGTTTTGATTGCCTTGCACAACTTAGTGTCATCAGCAAAAATGGAGACAATACTTTCCAATCCTGCTTCTAAGTCATTAATAAATATGTTAAAAAGAAGAGGTTCTAATACTGAACCCTGAGGAACCCCACTTACAACATGAGTCCAATCTGAGTATGTTCCATTTACAACAACCCTTTGCTTTCTGTCTTTTAGCTAGCTCTCAACACATCACTAGATATTTAATACAATTCCTTTATTCCCTAGTTTGCTCAATACTCGCCCATGTGGCACTGTATTAAAAGCGTTTGCAAAATCCAAAAAGACTACATCCACTGAGTTGCCTTAATCCAAGTTCCTACTAACCTCTTCATAGAAACTAATTAGGTTTGTTTGACATTACCTATCCTTCATAAATCCATGTTGACTCCTACTTCTAATCTTGTTTAAATAGACATGTTCTTGTATAATATCTCTTATTAACCCTTCTAAAAGCTTTCCCACTACAGAAGTGAGGCTTACAGGTCTATAATTTCCTGGATTTGCTCTTGCTCCCTTCTTAAATATAGGTATCACCACTGCCTTTCTCCAGTCATCTGGTAGAGAGCCTGTGTTGAGTAAATCTTGAAAGATTAGATATAATGATTTTGCAATTACAGAGCGCAGTTCCCTCAGTACCCTTGGATGTATTCCATCAGGACCTGGGGCTTTATTAACATTTATGTTTTCCAACCTCTGTTTGATTTCTTCCATTTGCAATCCTTGCAGATTTTCTTATACTTACGTAAAGCAGTCTCTGTCCCCTCTTGTTTATATAATTTAAATGCTTGTTTTTTTAACATCATCTTCATCTTTAAGTGATTATTTAGCCACATAGGTTGTGATTTACTCCTTTCACTTTTATTTCCACATGGTTTATGGTGATAATATTAATTTTTCTTTATTGTGAAAAACTATTTTCCCATTATCAAGATCAGTGAAGCAAATTGTAAATAGTATACTTAAGTGTTCCTCAAAACACAGAACACATTCATAGATTTGCGTCAAATCCTCTCCAAATCGATAATTAGGGATAAATGCAGACAATGGGCTTCATACTAATCCCAGCAAAATCAATTAAGCGTTCCATAGTAGCACAGAAAATCCTACCTAGCTATGTTACTCACCCATCCCTAAAACATTGTAAGAGAACTGCTACATGTAACTGTGGCAAGCCGGAGTTGGAAATTACAGCAAACTTTTCCATTCATTTTTGGCACTGACTTAAAGGGTCAGGGAACCACTCTGCAACAATAGAAAATCATGCACAATCATCACAAATAAAGGGTTAACATTGCTATTGGCACATATGTGTAATGTAAAATTATTTAATTGTCACATGTGACTTACAAGATGTAGGGAAATAGGAAATATCTGCTCACAGCTGGATCTCTTAAAGAGTCAGCACATCCATAAATAGCTAAGAAATCATAGAACTCCATTACAAATAATATATTACAGTCACAGATACATACATTTTAAAAATATAATTTAAATATATATCAATATGTTTGGCCGATCACATATATATTGAAATACCAACTATTATAAAGATCACACCTCCACGTGACATAGTCCAATGTACAGGGGGACATAGGCCACAGTACACAACAGGTTAATAAGAATCAGCAAACACATGGACCACAGCAGATTCCATCAAGCACTCACCATTAAAGGAATAAACACATCACAGACAATACTCAGCAACGGTAGTATTCATCACTTGAGATGTCGCGAATAGTTCGCCGGCGGATTGTTCCCGGCGAACATAGCATGTTCGCGTTCGCGGCGAACAGTGAACATATGCAAGATTCGACCCGCCCCCAATACTTTATCATTGAGCAAACTTTGACCCTGCATGTCACAGTCGGCAGACACATTCCAGCCAATTAGCAGCATACACTCCCTTCCACACCCTTCTACCTCATGGACAGCAGCCATTTTGGAATCAGAACTAACTTGCAGTCTTAATGAGAGGAGGTAGAGTGTAGGTGATACTGCATCAATAGGGAAAACCATTGCTAGGCAAGTTTATTCAGTGTCCAGTGCAGTGCTGAAGGACTCATCAGATCTCTGCTGTAAACATAGCACCCCAAAAAGCCCTTTTTAGGGCTATAACATCATTTTTTTCCCGTTTATTTTCTGTGTAATCTAACTTCATTTGCCTGTCTCCCTGCTAGCCCCTGCTTGTAAGTGTGTGTGTCAGGCTCACAGCTTATACTGTGTGTGCACAACGCATACAATATAATATTGTTTACTAGTTGTCTACTTTAAAAAAAAAAAACTTTTATTTTCTTAAATCTAAGTGCATTTGCATAACTGTCAATCAAAGTTCATTTGCTTGACCGCTACCCATAGTGTGTGTCCTGCTTTCAAGTACTGTGCCAGAGAGCATGTTGTGTGCATGCTTGAGCTCCAAACAAAAGGCTTTTTAGGGTCTTAGTCCCTCAAATACAAGTTTTATTTTAACACCTTTCTGTTAATAAGCACTTTGTGCACGGTGTTGTTCATTTTTGGCAGTTTTTGTGGTTTTTTTCTTAGTTTAATTTAAGTTTTAGTTTTCTGGGGGTCAGGCTCAACTCTCTATCCCAGGAGAGTGAGCTGTCTCCTGGATATTTTGCCACACCCCTCCCTTAGCACTTTACCTTCACTCCTGAAACATTTTTTACTTTGACTTTTTTTTTTTTTAAGTTTTTCAGGTTTTGTTAAAGTTTTGTTTGTTTGGTGTTGGGTTTTATGTTTTGGGGGGAGAGAAGACAAGTAACATCTTTGTAGGCAGTGGGGGGGAAAACAATTTGAAGTTTTGTTTAAAAGGCTTTTTTAACATCTGACACAGAGACACAGAGGGGTTAAAAAGCCTCTGTATTCTCTGTGTTGTTGCAATTAGCAACACCTTGAAACAGGCCATTAACCCTTCCACTGCCAAGCATCATCTCTCTCTCTCCCTTAGTTTTGTCTCCCTTAGTTTTGTCTTTTTGTTTCTTTTTCACACTTTTATATTTTTTTAAAAAAGAAAACAAAAAAAAACATAAAACAAAAAATAAAAATAAATAAAACAAATAAAAAAAGGGTCTAAACATGAGGGATAAGACCACTAAGAAGCCTCAGGGGTCAAAAGGGGGAATAATGGCCCCTGAAAATCCTAGCTGCAGCACTGCACAGCATAGGCCCCAGGCAGATAAGGCAGCCCCAGCTCCTGGTGGTTCTGCCAGCAGACCTACCCCTGTGGCTAATACCTGGTCACAGGTGGTTTCTGCTGGCCCCAGTAATACCACCGCTGGGGTTGAGGGGCAGATCACCTGGAAGCATGGGGTTAAATGTCAGATGTCTGGGGTCTACAGCATTGATATCTATCTGCGTGCTGCAGCTAATGTCATCAGCCCCTCTGTTATAGAAGCAGCCAGCAAAATGTACGGGAAAGCAGTTTTCTTTACCCGTAAGCTGGCTGCTTCTCACATACTTATACAGAGAGGCATCACAGTGGGGGGATTATATGTCCCAATAGAACCCCTGGAAGGGTTGGGCACAAAAGTAACACTCTCTAATGTGCCCCCCTTCCTATCAGACTCCCTCCTGCGCCCCCACCTGCTAACCCTAGGGGAAGTAAAAACACCATTTATTAAAATTCCCCTAGGATGCAGAGAGAGAGCACTTCGTCATGTGCTCTCTTTCAAGAGGCAGGTACAAATGTGCCTGCCTCAGGGCGCAGAAAACATAGAGGGGTTTTGGGGTTCCATTTGAGGGGGTGCTCTACAGGATTTTTTACAGCACTACGGAGGTGCAGTGCTATCATTGCAAGGGGTTGGGGCATACACGTAGGAATTGTCCTAATGTAAAGCATCATGCCCCAGCCCCAGCAAAGGGCACCTCCGTCAGTACAGCACCCATGCCCGCTGAGCCCATAACAGCGGGGACCTCAAGGGTCATAGCCCCCCCCACAGAGCTCAGGCAAGGAGGCCGTTCCTCAAGCCACTACCACGGCCTCCAAACCCCCTTCTTCCCCAAAAAAGCCATCTGTGTCTGTGGTCTCTAGCAAGACTGCAGACATGGGGAAAAAGGGGAAGAATGTCACCGGTCCTCCCAGTGTCACAGCTGCATCTCCCAAGTCCCAATCTGCCCCCACCATAATTACATCAGTTAGTGTGGGGGCACAGTGTAAGCAGAGGGATAATAAGCCCTCTGCAGGGGAGGCAGCTAGTGGCAGCTCCTCTTCCAGGAGTGACGTCCCCAGGAAGAGGAAGCATAAAACCAACAGGGAGGTTGCTGATAAGTGGGAAGTGCTCTATAGTGGAGCACCTCCCTCTAAAAGCAAGAAGAGGAACAAAACATCTCCTCCTCATCCGGTGACATTGTCTGGCCCGGTTATTAAGCTCAGCCAGCCGGTGCCAGACCACAAATCTCTCTCTCCAGACCCTATTGGGGTTAATGTGGAAAAGGGTCTGGAGGAAAAGCAGGGGCAAGAGGGTCTCCCAAGTGAGGCAGGGGTAGACAAGAAAGATCAGGTTCTGCCTCTGGCCTTTGAGGGGGGTCCCAACAAAGCCCCTGCTGAATGGGTAGTCAGTGTCCCTGAGGTGCTGAGCTTCAAGGGCACCAGTCAGTCTCCTCCTCCAGTGTCACTCTCTAGTGACATACCTCGGGCTTTGTTAGAGCCCCTAGGCCGAGTCACTACTGGAGGGGGGAAATATAGGCATGACCCCCATTCAGGACCCCATGGATTTGTCTGTCAGGGGGGATGTGGCACAAGGGGAAGTGGAAATGGGGGAGGGTGATAAAACAGGTTTTCTTGTTAACATCATGGGAGAGCCTGTCTACCCTCCTCAGCCGTCCACTGACCCTAACATCGGTGCCATCCAAGCTGAGCAAGCAGCGGTGGAACTGGCAGAGGAGGCATATAAAGCCTCCAAGGCTTCCATTAAGGAAGCCATGCCAGCCACTGCTGTCCAGCCAGCTACCCTGAATGCACTCCTGAAGCTACAGGGGTGCAGCAGCAATCCAAGGGTCCATTATTTACCTTGAAGGGTGCTAAAGGGACTCCTTCTGTATCATCTAAGAGGGGGTCCCTGAGAATAAAGCTGAGGAAACTGACTCCAGCCGGGGAGGATGGAGTAAAAGCCCTCAGCCAAGAGGTTATCCCTGTCAAGGAAATAGATCTATTCCTTGAGAGCACCCTTCATGGACAAAAGAAAAGGACGGTGCGGCTGGCCTTGGAGAGGTGGAAGAATATGTCATTTATTCTCCACTCTCTCCAGCAATATCTAGTAGTCAGCACTAGGGCCAAGAATTCTGGGACTGCGGAGCATCTCCGCGTCCGGAAATTCTATAAAATGTGCGTGTCCTATCAGCAGTCTCAATGGTCTGAGGAACGCACAATTCCTGACACGCAGTAATGGCTTTGCACATCAGCACGCTAAATACCAATGGCTGTCAAGACAGTTTCCGCAGGTTCCAGGTACTCTCTTATTTATATCAGGGAGGGTACTCTGCGAGTTTCCTGCAGGAAACTCACACCACTCCAGAGGCTGAGGCCTCATGGACAACTGGAGTGGAGAGGCAGGGTCTTCTTCAGCCACTTCACATCGGCGTCATGTGGAGTGGTGACCCTGTTCTCAGAGTCTTTTCAGCCAGAGCTGCTGCTTGTGAAAGCTGTTATCCCAGGCCGTCTAATCCACCTCCGGGTCCGAGAGCAGGGTAGCATCATTAACCTAGTTAATATATATGCCCCTGCTGGAGGGCCCGAGAGAGTGAGGTTCCTCGCCAGACTGTCCCAGTTTTTGGAGACGGTTGACGCAGATGAGTGTTTGGTACTCGGGGGTGATTTCAATTGCACCCTCGACGCTCTGGACCGGAATAGTCCAGAGCCGTACCCGCCTTCTGCGTCAGCGCTGCGGGAGATCATCGCCCGCTTCTCCCTGGAGGACATCTGGCGAGAGCAGAACCCAGGGGCATCAGACGGTTTCACCTACGTCAGGGTGAGAGCCGGTCTGGTGTCCCACTCCCGGATCGACAGACTATATATATCTAGTCACTATATGTCACGAGTCGGTTCTTGTGCCATTAGGCTGGCTCCGTTCACAGACCACAACTGTGTGTCTGTGACGGTGGCGCTGATGCCAACAGCGCCACGAGCCGCCTATTGGCACTTCAACAATGCTTTGTTGAAGGACCAGGGACTCGTGACATTGATCCGGGAGTTTTGGACGGACTGGAGGGGTTGCAAGGGGGACTTTGCCACGTTAAAACTGTGGTGGGACGTGGGCAAGGTTCATTTGCGACTTCTGTGTCAGGAATATACCAAGGGTGCGAGTGGGCAGCGCGAAGCTGAGTTGGAGTCACTCCGGGGGGAGGTACTCCATCTGGAGCAGAGGCTGTTCACTTGTAGGGACCAATCCCTGCAGAGCGAGTATGTAGAGAGGAAGGGTGTCCTCTGTGACCTGGAACGACACAAGGCCAAGGGGGCATACGTGCGCAGCCACTTAGGTTTTCTCAAAGATCTAGACCGCTGCTCGCGCCTCTTCTACTCACTGGAGAAAAAGGAGGGTAACAGTAGGCACATCACCTGTCTTCTAGATGAAGACGGTGCCCCCCTTACAGATCCGGAGAGTATCCGGGATAGAGCCCGGAACTTTTATAAAGATTTTTACTCTCCGGATCCCATTTCTCCAGACGCCTGCAGGGTGCTATGGGAGGGGCTCCCCACAGTCAGTGAGGGCGTAAGAGAGCGGCTTGATATACCACTATCTTTTCAAGAGCTCTCTGAAGCCCTCCGTGCCATGTCCTGTGAGAAGTCTCCAGGACTGGACGGACTGACTGTAGAGTTTTTCCAATTTTTCTGGGACACTCTGGGACCTGATTTCCATCTGGTCCTTGGGGAAGCCCTGGAGACCGGGGAGATGCCCCTGTCTTGTCGCAGGGCAGTACTTGCCCTGCTGCCCAAAAAGGGGGATCTCCGGCTTATTAAGAACTGGCAACCGGTCTCTCTGCTCAGCACTGAATACAAGATTGTAGCTAAAGCCATTTCGCTTAGACTTGGGTCTATGCTGGCAGAATTGGTTCACCCTGACCAGTCCTATGCGATCCCGGGCCGGACTATCTTTGATAGTATCTTTCTGGTCCGGGATCTATTGCATTATTCTCGCAGGACTGGTCAGTCACTCGCCTTTCTCTCTTAGATCAAGAGAAGGCGTTTGACAGGGTGGACCATGGTTACCTCATAGCCACTCTGCAAGGCGTACGGCTTTGGCCCACAGTTTGTGGGCTTTATAAGAACGCTGTACGCCTCAGCAGAGTGTTTACTTAAAATCAATTGGTCCCTAACAGCACCTTTGGTATTTGGACAAGGGGTGCAGTCAAGGATGTCCCTTGTCTGGAAAGTTATATGCACTGGCCATCGAGCCTTTCCTCTGCCTACTGAGGAAAAGGCTCACAGGGCTGGTGCTAAAAGATCCAGACATGCGGATTGTCCTTTCAGCTTATGCTGACGATGTGCTCCTCGTGGCCCAGGATCCAGTTGATCTTGAGCTGGCAAAACAGTGCCAGGAGGTATATTCAGCTGCCTCCTCCGCTCAGATCAACTGGTCCAAATGCATAGGCCTTTTAGAGGGTAATTTACAGGTAGACTCTTTGCCTCCCACGTTTCATGACATCACGTGGGAGGCAGATGTCATTAAATATCTGGGGGTCTACCTGTCTGCTGCAGGACGCTTCCGTCCCAGACAACTGGAGGGAGTTAGAGGGCAGTGTCCTCTCTCGTCTGGGACGATGGAGGGGTCTAGCAAAAATGCTTTCCCTTAGGGGGCGGACTCTAGTGGTGAATCAGCTGGTGGCTTCTCAGATCTGGCACCGACTGATTTGTCTGAGTCCGACCCCCGAGTTTGTCACCAATATCCAGAGGAATTTGTTAGATTTCCTCTGGATGGGAAGGCATTGGGTCTCTGCAGGGGTGGCAAGTCTGCCTTTGGTGGAGGGTGGACAGGGAGTAGTTTGTGTGTGCTCCCAGTTGTCCACCTTCCGCCTTCAGTACCTGCAGAGATACCTATATGCAGATCCCTCTCCGCAGTGGTGCGCACTGGCATCCAGCTTTTATCGCCAGTTGCGCAACCTGGGGTATGACCGGCAATTATTTCTGATCAGGCCCGAGGGGTTTGGGAGAGACCTCTCTGTGTTGCCGGCATACTACCAGGAAACCCTCAAGGCCTGGAGCATGGTCTCCGTGACCAGGCAGGGCGTGCCTTTGGGGGATGAAATATTCACGGAGCCCCTGCTATTTAATCCAGCAGTGGGGGCTCCAATGTTACAGTCCCCCAGTATCATCCGCCGCCTTAGTCATGCACGGATGACCCGAGTCGGGGATCTCTTGGAATACGGGCGTTCTGATTGGGTGTCACCCCAGGAGCTTGCGCTCCGTTTGGGATATGTGACACCCAAAGTCTCAGGGCGCTTGCTCCAGGAGATTGGGGTTGCCATCTCCCCCGACTCGCGCACCTTCCTTCGCGGGGCTTTGCAGGCCGGAGTGCCACATGCACCTTTCAACACCCCTGCTCCGGCTGTTTGCATTGGACACAAGCCCTGTGTTTCCCCTCAGGCTCCTCCTGTCCCCAACCTCTCGAAGTTGAGGGACATACCCTCGGCATGCTTTCGCGGCATGCCGAGGAAGAGCTTATATTCTCTCGTGCTCCATACAGTGCACTTCCTTGCCCTCGTGACCCATCCCGATACCATCTGGAGGCGGGTCCTACCAGCTGACGAGGGCAAGAGGCCCCGGTGGAGGGAACTTTATTCTGATTTAGTTCCACGACCCACCGGGGACTTGAGTTGGAGAGTGCTCCATGGTGCACTGAGCACGGGAGAGTACTTAGCTAAATTCACGGACTCTCCCTCCACTTGTCCATTCTGTGGCAAGGGAGAGTCCGTGTATCATATTTATTTTAGTTGCGCCAGACTGCAGCCCCTCTTGTCACTCTTGAGGGGCCTCCTCCTGCAGTTCTGGCTGCATTTCTCCCCTAACATTTTTATTTTTGGGCGCCCGAGTGTCCCGGGACAATAAGGCCAGGGACCTCCTCGTCAACCTGCTCCTGGCATTAGCCAAATTGGCTATATATAAGTCCAGGAAGCAGTGTTTGGTAGGGGGTGGTTCCCTTGTCACCTGAGGCCATGTTCCGGGTGCTGGTGCGCTCCCGTATCCGGGCAGAGTACCACCTGGCTTTGTCCACTGGGGGAATGGATGAGTTTGTCTCCCAGCGGGCTTCAGATGGTGTGCTCTGCTCGTTATCCCCCCATCCGGTTTCTTTATCTCTCAACCTCCTAAAATGATTTTTCTTTAGTTTACAGAACAGTTTTTCTCATAATTTTAAAATACACTGTGCCAAGTTCAACCAATCCAGTCTAGTTGGGGTACCAACAGTCCACATTTAAAAAAAAATGACAGGCAGAGGCAGAACACCCCGCAGAGGCCGTCGTGGTCGTGGTGCTGTGATTCCCTTTGGCCCTACAATAATGCTCAGTGTTCAGAGACCAGTTATCCTGAACTTGAAAAGTTCAGAGGACGTAGTTGACTGGCTAACACAGGACACCCAATCTTCTACAGCTTCCGCTTGGAACATTGACGCACCATCCTCCTCCCGCCTAGCTTCGGGCACCTCTCAAGTTACCACTCACCTGCCTGCAGCCACCACCAACACTATTACCACAGCCAACTCAATTGATCAGTCAGAAGAGTTATTTACACATCAGTTTGAAGAAATGAGTGATGCGCAACCATTATTGCCAGAGAATGTAGATAACAGGGATATGTCTCAGTCAGGCAGCATTACACGATGTGATGATGATGATGATGATGTACCCGCTTTTGCTTCCTTTGTTCAGTTGTCATATACAAGTGAGGCGGGTGATGATGATGACGATGCGTCCGTGGATGTCACGTGGGTGCCTGCTAGAAGAGAAGAAGAACAGGGGGAAAGTTCAGATGGGGAGACAGAGAGGAGGAGCACACTAGTTGGAAGCAGAGGGAGGTCATCGCAACGAGCTAGTGGCACAGTCAGACAGCATGCATCAGCACCCGGGGTCAGCCAGACAGCCCGCCAATCAACGCATGCTGTTGCCACCACCAGAATGCCGTCACCGCCGAGCTCAGCAGTGTGGCATTTTTTTTGTGTGTCTGCCTCTGACAACAGCAATGCCATTTGCAACCTGTGCCAAAAGCAACTGATTCGTGGGAAGTCCAACACCCACCTAGGTACAACTGCTTTGCGAAGGCACATGATGTCACATCACAAACGCCAATGGGATCAACACATGAGTACAAGCAGCACACAAACTCAAAGCCGCCATCCTCCTCCTGGTCCAGCATCTTCATCCACATCAACCACTGCTGTCCTCCTTGCCCCCTCTCAACTCTCCACCACTCCTGTCTCTCGCCTCTTGCTGTTCCTGCTCATCTCCTCACAGTCAGGTGTCTGTCAAGGGCATGTTTGAGCGTAAGAAGCCAATGCCACAAAGTCACCCCCTTGCCAGCTGGCTTGTCTGAACTCTTGGCCCGCCAGCTTTTACCACACAAGCTGGTGGAGTCTGGGGCGTTCAAAAAGTTTTTAGCGATTGGGATACCGCAGTGGAAGGTACCCGGCCGAAATTTATTTGCCCAAAAGGCAATCCCCAACCGGTACTCAATTGTGCAAAAGGAAGTAATGGCATCTCTGGCACACACTGTTGGGGCAAGGGTCCATCTGACCACTGATACCTGGTCTGCAAAGCATGGTCAGGGCAGGTATATCACCTACACTGCGCATTGGGCAAACCTGCTGACGCCTGCCAAGCATGGAATGCGTGGCTCTGCAGAGGAGTTGGTGACACCGCCGCGACTTGCAGGCAGGCCTGCTGCCACCTCCTCTACTCCTCCTACTCCATCCTCTTCCATAACCTCCTCAGCTGAGTCCTCTTCTGCTGCGGCTATGTCTTGCTCCACATCAAAGGCACGCCCCCCAGCTCCCCAGATACTATTCCACATCCCGGATACGGCATTGTCATGCCGTCTTGGGGTTGACTTGCCTCAAAGCAGAGAGTCACACCGGGCCAGCACTCCTGTCCGCCCTGAACGCAAAGGTGGATCAATGGCTGACTCCGCACCAACTAGAGATTGGCAAAGTGGTTTGTGAACACAGAAGAAATTTGTTGGCGGCATTTAATTTGGGCAAGTTGACGCATGTGCCGTGCATGGCACATGTGTGTAATCTGATCGTACAACGCTTTGTCCATAAGTATCCAGGCTTACAGGACGTCCTGAAGCAGGCCAGAAAGGTGTGAGACCATTTCAGGCGTTCCTACACGGCCATGGCTCACTTTTCAGATATCCAGCGGCGAAACAACATGCCAGTGAGGCGCTTGATTTGTGACAGCCCCACACGTTGGAATTCAACACTCCTAATGTTCGACAGCCTGCTCCAACAAGAAAAAGCCATTAACGAGTATTTGTATGACCGAGGTGCTAGGACAGCCTCTGCGGAGCTGGGGATTTTTTTGCCACGTTACTGGACGCTCATGCGCAATGCCTGTAGGCTCATGCGACCTTTTGAGGAGGTGACAAACCTTGTCAGTCGCACCGAAGGCACCATCAGCGACATCATACCATTTGTTTTATTACTGGAGCGTGCCCTGCGAAGAGTGCTGGATCAGGCCGCAGATGAGCGTGACGAGGAAGAGGAAGAGTTGTGGTCACCATCACCACCAGAAACAGCCTTATCAGCATCGCTTGCTGGACCTGCGGCAACGCTGGAAGAGGATTGTGAGGAAGAGGAGTCAGAGGAGGAATGTGGCTTTGAGGGGGAGGAGGAAGACCAATCACAACAGGCATCCCAGGGTGCTCGTTGTCACCTATCTGGTACCCGTGGTGTTGTACGTGGCTGGGGGAAGAACATATCTTCAGCGAGATCACTGAGGATGAGGAGCGGGACATGACTAGCTCGGCATCCAACCTTGTGCAAATGGGGTCTTTCATGCTGTCGTGCCTGTCGCAGGACCCTCGTATAAAAAGGCTGAAGGGGAACGACCTGTACTGGGTGTGCACGCTACTAGACCCCCGGTATAAGCAGAAAGTGCCTGATTTGTTACCAAATTACCGCAAGTCAGAAAGGATGCAGCAGGTCCAAAACAAATTAACAAGTATGCTTTACACAGCATATAAGGGTGATGGCACAGCACAAGGGCAATATAACAGGGGAAGAGGTGAAAGTAATCCACCTCCCACGACCACGCCGGCAAGGACAGGACGTTTAAAAGACGTGTTGTTGATGGAGGACATGCGGACCTTTTTCAGACCTACGCATCGCATCAGCCCTTCGGGATCCACCCTCAGAGAACGACTTGACCGACAGGTAGCAGACTACCTCGCCTTAACTGCAGATATCGACACTCTGATGAGCGATGAACCCCTTGACTACTGGGTATGCAGGCTAGACCTGTGGCCTGAGCTATCCCAATTTGCAATTGAACTTCTGGCCTGCCCCGCTTCAAGTGTCCTGTCAGAAAGGACCTTCAGTGCAGCAGGAGGTTTTGTCACCGAGAAGAGAAGTCGCCTAGGGCAAAAAAGTCTAGATTGCCTCACCTTTATAAAGATGAATGAGGGATGGATCCCGAAGGGACTGACACTGGGCGATACATTCGACTGAAAAAGGCCTGATGAGATGAGCTGCCTTCGGCTATAAATGGTCCACATGCTGCAGTATGTTATCTGTGAATGCCGGATGACTTGCGTGAATTATCCGCCACCAACTAGGGTTCAAGAAGAGGCAATGTTTTATGGCACTTTCTGCCTGGGGAACAAAGGTCAATTTTACTGGCCGCTGCAACAGCAGCGGCTGCAACAATATCTAATTTTTGAATTTAAATTTTTATGCCAGAAGGTGTACGGCATGTAATGGAAAAGAAAGCATATTGAACAGTCTTGCATAACACAACAGTTGTGCAAAAATACATATTTACAATGAAGACATTTTGTTAAAATTAGGTGGCTAGGCCTTCTTTTTTTTACTTTTTTGGTTAATACATTTTCTTTTTTTTTACTGTGATTGCAATTTTTAAGAGAAACCTAAGACATGGTAAAACAGACAATAGTAAAGTCCTATTATCTATCATCACTCCAGCAGTAGCTTATTATTTACAATATCTAACCTGCTCAATCGCCCTTGGGTTACCCTAGGGCAGGCTTCAGTAGGCGACCTCTCCTTTCCTCGGATGATTTTGCCGCCGGTTGCTTCTGAAGGGTCTTCTCCAGGGCTCCCCCACTCCGGTCCTTCCCCCCGAGTCGCTTCAACCATTAACAAATGTTTTATTATATTAGGGGGGCACTAAATGGGGATGTTATCCAGGGATCCCAAATTGTCTGGAACTGGGTGATTCTATCCAAGACTACATGGTTAAATCTCTCGTTGAGCAGTAAATAGTTGATTTTTTTTATTAATTCCTGAAAGTTTTAATTTGGGGTTTTCCAACTACTAGCTATGTGTATTTTTTCTTTCAAAAAATATTTTATTAGGTCAATCTTAAACATTTTAGAAGCTAGTAAGCATGTTTCTTCCCATAGTCTTATGACTGCCGAACACTCCCACCAGACATGAATAAATGTAGCCTCATTACCACTGTTCCTAAAACATGAGCTGCTCCATTTTGGATCCCATTTATTAGCTTAAAAGGAGTAATATATGTCCTGTGTAGGACCTTTATTGAAGTCTCAAGCAGACTATAATTTAAAAATCCCCTACTTAAGCCTTGCCAACTTTTATCCCATGTGCTATCTGCCAACTCGGTGACAAAACCCTCTCCCAGGCTTTGGTATAGTCTGGTTTGTTTGCCCATGAGTTTTCATTAAATAGTTCATACATGAGGCTAATAATACCAGGCTGAAAGGGGGAATAATTTTTTGAGTAGCCAGGTGTTTCTTTGGGGGGTTCCCCTACCACTTATCGTATATATAAAATGATGTATCCTGCAAAAATTATATTGTTCAGCCAGGGGTAAATTGTATCTATCTCTCACCCACTCAAAGGTCATTATTTTGTCATCATGCCACCATGGACCAACCCTTAGTAGGTTCTGAGACTTCCACCAACTGAGAGAGCTTTCCGGAAGATGTATCTTAAAGTGGGGATTGGGTACGATAGGGGTAAGATCTGATACCCGAGTGTCCAGTTTTTGTGTCCAGTTCATCTCCGTCCATATTTTTAATGAGTGCTTAATCAATGGGTTTTTCAAGTTTTTCAAAAAAGTATACAGGCCTGGAATCCATATTACTGTATCCCATGTATAAGGTGACATGCTTACATTTTCCATAAATACCCAGAGCGGCTGATGTGTTTTGTAGAATGCGCCAGAGGAATGAAAGCCAGCTGCCTTGTAATACAGTTTGAGATTCGGGTCCCTACCCTCTTTTGGAAAGACTATGAGGTCGGCCTGATTCAATTAAGGGGGCATAGGTTCTCCATTTAGAATAGCATTAAACAAAGATGTTAGGTGCGGGGGTAAGCAAGGGCTCAAATTTCTTATAGTACAGATGAGTAAAACCGTCTGGCCCTGGGGACTTGCCAAATTTAAGATCTTGGATTGTAGATTTAACTTCCTCTTGGGATATGTCTATGTTCAAGCTGTCCAATTGAGGTACAGGTATTTTGTGGACTTCTTGCTGTAGTAGGAAGGACTCTATGTCAGATCAGCTGCAGCGGGATTGGGATGAATATATGGTCTGATCGAAGTATTGAAATGTTTCTTGGATAGCATTGGGGCTAAAGAAAGTTTGGCCATCAGGTAGTCTAAAGATACCGTATATTATGTCCTCTCTTGGGGGGTAAAGACACTAATAATTCCTCCAATAAAATACTGCTTTTTTTTTTTGTGGTCAAGGTCCCTGGTTAGCCACTTGGGTTATCTGTTAAAAAGAATCAGGCCTACCTTCTTATCTGCTCGCTGCAAGATCAACAATACCTAATTTTTCAGGCATGTGTACATGCCTAATTTTTCTGGCCTCTGGTGCTGCACTGTGGCTTCAACAACCAAACCCCCAAAAAAGGCACATAACAGGGATTAAACTGATAGGAGTAGTACTACTTAACACACCACTCATATCTGGTGTAACAGTAGTGTACATTTAAAACAAAAAAAAAATTCTACTGTAATAGATTGCATAGCAGTTAGTTGTCTGCAAGCGTGTGTGTCAGACCTACAGCGTCTACTCTACCAACTTCTGCAAGTGCACAGTGCCACTCATATCTGTTGTCACAGTAGCTTGGACGCATAGTACCGATCTGTCAAAACCTGTAATGATGAATGAGGTCTAGAGTAGCCTGGTTCCCTTATCCTCTACAGGTTGAGACCTAATGTTTGGGTGACTCCAGACCAACACATGAGTACAAGCAGCACACAAACTCAAAGCCGCAATCCTCCTCCTGGTGCAGCATCATAAGCCACATCAACCACTGCTGTCCTCCTTGCCCCCTCTCAACAATCCGCCACTCCGTCTCTCGCCTTGAGCAGTTCCTGCTCATCTGCCCATAGTCAGGTACCTGTAAAGGACATGTTTGAGCGTAAGAAGCTAATGTCACAAAGTGCCCCAAAATTGAAGTGATACGACCAACAAAGCATCTTTTTCCATCTCCTGGTTCTAAAAATCCAGGCCTTATCCACGCCCCCTGATAGGTGACGTAACAAGTATTAAACTGATAAGAGTAGTACTTACAAACACGTCACTCCTATCTGGTGGCACCTTTGATTGCACGTGCCTTGCCCCAAAATTGAAGTGATACGACCAACAAAGCATCTTTTTCCATCTCCTGGTTCTAAAAATACAGGCCTTATACACGCCCCCTGATAGGTAACGTAACAAGTATTAAACTGATAAGAGTAGTACTTACAAACACGTCACTCCTATCTGGTGGCACCTTTGACTGCACGTGCCGTGCCCCAAAATTGAAGTGATACGACCAACAAAGCATCTTTTTCCATCTCCTGGTTCTAAAAATACAGGCCTTATACACGCCCCCTGATATGTAACGTAACAAGTATTAAACTGATAAGAGTAATATTTACAAACACGTCACTCCTATCTGGTGTCACCTTTGACTGCACGTGCCGTGCCCCAAAATTTAAGTGATACGACCAACAAAGCATCTTTTTCCATCTCCTGGTTCTAAAAATCCAGGCCTTATACACGCCCCCTGATAGGTGACGTAACAGGTTTTAAACTGCTAAGAGTAGTACTACTTAACACACCTTATAAAAATGCAGAGAGAGGCAATGCAGTGAGAGGAGTCTGAAGAAGAGGAGTCAGAGGAGGAAGGTGGCTTTGAGGAGGTGGAAGACCAAACACAACAGGCGTCCCAGGGGGCTTGTTGTCACCTTTCGGGGACCCTTGGTGGCTCGGTGGAGGAAGAGACCTTCAATGACATCAGTGAGGACAAGGAACGGGACATGGCTAGCTTGGTATCCAACCTTGTGCAAATGGGGAGTTTGCGGTTGTGCAAATGGACTGTTTGTGGTTGTTTGCGGTGCGTTAAACGGGGAGTTTGGTCTGTCACTGTGAAGCGGGCCTAACCCTTACACTACCTGATCGATACAACATCATACCTGATGTTTTAAAGCACGTTATTCCAAACAATTTAGGAATGTTAGGTAATTTATGCCCTTTATGGCTTAAAACCAGACTCTGCATCAACTATGTAATTTTCCATGGGAGTTTTGCCATGGATCCCCCTCCGGCATGCCACAGTCCAGGTGTTAGTCCCGTTGAAACAACTTTCCCATCACTATTGTGGCCAGAAAGAGTCCCTGTGGGTTTTGAAATTCGCCTGCCCATTGAAGTCTATGGCGGTTCGCCGATGTTCGCCGGTTCGCAAACATTTGCGGCGGTTCGCGAACCGAAAATTTTAGGTTTGCGACATCACTATTCATCACTACTGCACCTTACTCACAGAGATCATCTGTGGCAAATCCATGAGAAGATATGGCATCTGCACATTAACCTGGGGGCTAAGACACTAGGGGGTATGTAATCATGGGCAGCATGAAACCTGAAACATAGGATTGTCTGGCAACGATGATGGATAAATGGCAGAGGTGAAATCTACAGGTAGATCAATAGATAGCATAGGCCAGACACTGGATCTTCACATGGAGCATTTAAGGAACAGGCTGTTATAGATACATGGACATGGCCATATAGGTACATATCATTGCAAGAGGGATTACACTAATGTGATGACACTGTTCACGAAAGCCTATAAACACAAAAGGAGGCTGTGGAGAGGCACATGAAGCACTAGGAATCAAACCTCCATCAATGGGAATCGTGTCTACACTTGTCCTGGCTAGTCTCACACCATTGCGGTGTGCAAGTGGCAACATGTATACCAATAATGAGCATCTGACAATTAGTGATAGTCTTAATGCATCAATTAATCATTAATTACAAATGTTACATAGCATTGTAATTTAGGTTGAAAAAAAGAATTTAGTCCATCAAGCTCAACCTTTTTAGATCTCCTCCGATCTGCAATACCCAGATTTATTGTTAATTGATCCTGAGAAGGCAAACAGATGCTCCCTCTCTATTTATCCAGGATAGCCCTTAATGCCCTTGTTATTTAAAAAATATATATCCAATCCCTTTTTAAAGTTATCCATGAAATACGCTGTCACCACCTCCTTTGGTAGAGAATTCCACTGATTAACCATCTTTACTGTGAAGAACCCTTTTCTTTCCTTAAGGTGAAATCTTTTTACTTCTAATCTCAAAGGATGTCCCCTTGTCAGTTGAAAACCTCTTGGCACAAAAAGTCCCCTTGACAAAGCCTTGCATTGACCCTGGATATATTTATATAAGGTAAGCATATCCCCTCTTAGATGCCTTTTTTCTAGAGTAAATACGTTTAATTTCGTTAGTCTTTCTTCATAACTTATCCCCTCCATTCCATTTATTAGTTTTGTTGTCCTTCATTGTACTTTTTTCCAGCTCTAAAATGTCCTTTCTATGTAGTGGTGCCCAAAATTTGACTCCATATTCCAAATGAGGGCGTACTAGGGATTTCTATAGTGGGAGAATTATATTTGCTTCCCTTGCTTCTATACCCTTCCTAATACATGCTAAGATTTTACTTGCCTTTGCAAATGCTGCTTGGCATTGAGCATCTCATATTCCACTTAGATGCTTATTCCTCTTATTTATGCAAATCCCTTTGGAGGGAAAGTACATAATTTTCTGATTTAATTACCTTGCACAACTTTGCGTCATTAGCAAAAATGGAGACACCACACTCCAATCCCACTTCTAAATCATTCATAAATATGGTAAAAAGGAGAGGACCTAATACTGAACCTTGAGGAACCCCACTTGCCACATTAGTCCAATCAGAGTATGTTCCATTTACAACTACTCTTTGCTTCCTGTCTCTCCAGCTCTCAATCTATAAGCAAATATTTATGGCAATTCCTGTATCCCTTAGTTTGCTCAATAGTCTCCCATGTGGCACTGTATAAAAAGCCTTTGCAAAATCCAAATAGACTACATCCACTGAGTTGCCTTGATCCATGTTCCTACTAATCTCCTCATAGAAACTAATGCAGTTTGTTTGACATGACCTATCCTTCCTAAATCCATGTTGGTTCCTACTTATAATCCTCTTTGAATATACATATTCCAATATATTATCCCTTATTAACCCTTCTAAAAGCTTGCCCCTGCCAAAGTGAGACTCACTGGTCTATAATTCCCTGGATTTGCTCTTGATCCCTTCTTAAATATAGGTATCACCTCTGCCTTTCTCCATCTGGTAAAGACACTGTGTTGAGTGAATCTTGAAAAATTAGATATAATGGTTTTGCTATTACTGAGCCCAGTTCCCTCAGTACCCTTGGATGTATTCCATCAGGACCAGGGGCATTATTAACATTTATTTTCACATGGAGCATTTATTTTTTAACCACTTTTGGATTTCTTCCTGAATTAACCAGTTATGTGGTGAAGGTAGTGTAGCCCCATTATGTTGCAGTGACCCAACCACTGGCACCTCCCTTGTGTATACCGAAGAAAATACCCTATTTAGCTCGTCTGGCTTTTCCTGTTCACTAATTATCAGACTGCCTGTGTCACATTGTAATGTTCCTATAGCGTCCTTCCTGGCCTTCTTCCCATAAATATATTTAAAAAATACTTTGCAACTAACTTTTCATTTTCAATTTTAGCCAGTTTAATATCCCTTTTGCAAGCCTTGTTGATTTCCTTGTACTTATGTAAAGCAGTCTCTGTCCCCTCTTGTTTGTATAATTGAAATGCTTGTTTTTTACTCCTGATCGTCTACTTCATCTTCATCTTTAACCCATTGCTAAGCCACATGGGTTGTGATTTACTCCTTCTACTTGTATGTTGTCCATTTATGTTCACTATTTTTACCTGGCAGTTCTCTGTCCAAGTCTATATGTTGTAATGCTGCCCTTAGACTGTTAAAATCTGCCCTTTTAAAAGTAAGAGTTTTCATTAGCCCCTTACAGTTATGTTTTTTAAATGAAATCTCAAATGAGACTGTGTTGTGATCACTGTTTCCCAAAGGTTGCCCTATTTCAACATTTGATGCCATATCAATATTATTTGTGATGACTAAATCCAATATAGCCTCATTTCTAGTAGGCTCTTGTACAACCTGGGCCAGATAATGATCCCTGAGTGTACTCAAGAACCTGCTCCCTTTAGCTGAACTGCTGGTCTCATTTATGCAGTTTATTTCAAGCTAATTCAATTCTACCATTATTAGAACTTTACCATGCTTAGCTGCATTTCCAATCTGTAAAAATAATTGCATTTTCTCACTTTCAATTATATTTGTGGGTTTATAGCATACTCCTACTAATATTCTTTTAGAATGTGCTGCTCCGCTTTTTAACTTAACTCGCAATGTATATGTATCCATGTATTAACCCACAATAATGTGAACATGATCTTGTTCACCCACAATTTAGATAATAGGGATAATAACTTTTAAATTAGTGTGTGAACACATATTGGATTTATTAAGACATGTGATCACTCGACAACCACGGTTGTGTCACTGGAATGTTCTGAAATCATACAATGCAAGAAGAGATGCCTATACAGGATGGTGACCAATATCCTAAAACATAATAGTGAAGTAATTGTTATATATGTTATTGTCCCAAATCACTTAACATGAGCGACACACAGAAACATGGATAACGGTATAACAATATCATAATTTATTGTATACACAGAACAAAGTCTGAAACATATTAGACTGTGCATTAATACCATGGGTGTGGTGTGGGTGGATCCAAAACTATAAGAGGCTTACAAAAATGGCAAAACCCAAAAGGGTCAAAGACATTCTGTAATAATGATTAAAAGCATCTTCTAGGGTCACATGTGGCCATTATACCACAGTACTCAGAATCAGATCAAGAAAAATATCAAAATTAAAACTCCATATAATAGAAGTAACCAATAATGCACATAGCACATGCATCATTTCTTAATCTGCTCCATTACACAGATGCCTAAAATCCTGGATTATGTAATCCAATTCAATTACACACATACAAAAATGAAAAAAGGAGGTCATAAGCTAAAAAAAGCAGAGGAGGAGAAAAACTCTAAAACAAATCTGTATGTACAGGATAGTGAGAAATGCTGTAGACAAGTTACCTGAACGTCATCCACAAGCAGTGCAAACCATTCTCTATCTTTCATCTGTACTCACTTGCCATCTCATTCCATATTGGAATTGTAGAGTGATGTCCCTAACAGTTCGCCGGAGAACTATTCGCTGCGATTTTCGCATGTTCGCATTCGCAACAAACGGCGAACCTATGCGCTTTTCGGTCCGCCCCCTATTCTTTATTATTGTGGAAACTTTGACCCTGCACCTTACAGTCAGCAGACACATTCCAGCCAATCAGCAGCATACACTCCCTTCCAGAGCCTTCCATCTGCATGACAGCCTCCATTTTAGAATCATTCTGTAGGTGCATTCGTGGAGAGAGGAGATATATTCTACCTGGTCTATTTTAGGGAAATAGATAGCCAGGCTGTGTATTTAGCTTTAACTACACACCTGAAAGACTCCTTTGATATCTGCTGCAAGGACAGCAACCCAAAAAGCCCTTTTTAGGGCTAGAACATCATTTATTTTATTTTATTATTTTTTTCTGCTGATTTAATAGGGAAATAGATAGCCAGGCTGTGTATTTTGCTTTAACTACACACCTGAAGGACTCCTTTGATATCTGCTGCAAGGACAGCAACCCCAAAAGCCCTTTTTTAGGGCTAGAACATCATTTATTTTATTTTATTATTTTTTTCTGCTGATTTAATAGGGAAATAGATAGCCAGGCTGTGTATTTAGCTTTAACTACACACCTGAAGGACTCCTTTGATATCTGCTGCAAGGACAGCAACCCAAAAAGCCCTTTTTATTTTATCTTATTACTATTTTCTATGTAACCTAATTGCATATGCCAGCCTGCTAGCGTGTGTGTGAGGCCTATTGCATCTAGTCTGCCAACTTTTGCCAGTGCGCAGTGACACTCATATCTAGTGCCACCGTAGTGTGCAGTGAAATAAAACAACCCTTTTTTTACTGTAATCGATTGAATATCAGTAGCCTGTCTACAGGCATGTGTGTGAGGCCTATTGCATCTAGTATGCCAACTTTTGCCAGTGCACAGTGACACTCATATCTAGTGCCACCGTAGTGTGCAGTGAAATCAAACAACCCTTTTTTACTGTAATCGGTTGAATATCAGTAGCCTGCCTACAGGCGTGTGTGTGAGGCCTATTGCATCTAGTCTGCCAACTTTTGCCAGTGCACAGTGACACTCATATCTGGTGTCACAGTAGCTTGCACGCATAGTATCACTAATCATAAAAAAAATGACAGGCAGAGGCAGGCCACCCCGCAGGGGCTGTCGTGGTCATGGTGCTGTGATTCCCTTTGGCCCTAGAATAATGCCCAGTTTTCAGAGGCAACGTACCCTGACCTTGAACAGTACTGAGGACATGGTTGACTGGCTAACACAGGACACCCAATCTTCTACAGCTTCCGCTCGGAACCTAGACGCACCATCCTCCTCCAGCTTAGCTTCGGGCACCTCTCCAGTTACCACTCGCCCGACGGCCGCCACCACAAACACTAGCACCACAGCCGCTTCACTTGATCCATCAGCAGAGTTATTTACACATCCGTTGGAAGAAATGAGTGATGCACAAACATTAGTGCCAGTGGATGTAGATAACAGGGATATGTCCCAGTCAGGCAGCATTACACACGTGGACGTACGGTCTGATGATGATGATGATGTTGTACCCGGTGCTGCTTCCTTTGTTGAGTTGTCAGATACAAGTGAAGTGGTTGATGATGATGATGCGTCCGTGGATGTCACGTGGGTGCCCGCTATAAGAGAAGAAGAACAGGAGGAAAGTTTAGATGGGGAGACAGAGAGGAGGAGGAGACAAGCTGGAAGCAGCAGGAGGTCGTCGAAAGTAGCTAGTGTATGCATCGGCACACGGGGTCAGCTAGACAGCACGCCAGTCAATGCATGCTTTTGCCACCACCAGAATGCCGTCATTGCAGAGCTCAGCAGTGTGGCAATTTTTTTGTGTGTCTGCCTGTGACAACAGTGATGCCATTTGCAACCTGTGCGAAAAGAAACTGAGTCGTGGGAAGTCCAACACCCACCTAGGTACAACTTCTTTGCGAAGGCACATGATGTCACATCACAAACGCCTATGGGATCAACACATGAGTACAAGCAGCACACAAAGTCAAAGCCGCCATCCTCCTCCTGGTCCAGCATCTTCAGCCACGTCAACCACTGCTGCCCTGCTTGCCCCCTCAAAACCATCCGCCACTCCGTGTCTCGCCCTGAGCAGTCCCTGCTCATCTGCCCACAGTCAGGTGTCTGTCGAGGACCTGTTTGAGCGTAAGAAGCCAATGTCACAAAGTCACCCCCTTGCCCGGCAACTGACAGCTGGCTTGTCTGAACTCTTAGCCTGCCAGCTTTTACCATAAAAGCTGGTGGAGTCTGAGGCGTTCAAAAAATTTGTAGCTATTGGGACACCGCAGTGGAAGTTACGCGGCCAAAATTTATTTGCACAAAAGGCAATCCCAAACCTGTACTCGATTGTGCAAAAGGAAGTAATGGCATCTCTGGCACACAGTGTTGGGGCAAGGGTCCATCTGACCACGGATACCTGGTCTGCAAAGCATGGTCAGGGCAGGTATATCACCTACACTGCGCATTGGGTAAACCTGATGATGGCTGTTAAGCATGGAATACGTGGCTCTGCAGAGGAGTTGGTGACACCGCCACGACTTGCAGGCAGGCCTGCTGCCACCTTCTCTACTCCTCCTACTCCATCCTCTTCCATAACCTCCTCAGCTGAGTCCTCTTCTGCTGCGGCTATGTCTTGCTCCACATCAACGGCACCCCCCCAGCTCCACAGGTACTATTCCACATCCCGGATACGGCAGTGTCACGCCGTCTTAGGGTTGACTTCCCTGAAAGCAGAGAGTCACACCGGACCAGCACTCCTGTACGCCCTGAACGCACAGGTGGATCAGTGGCTGACTCCGCACCAACTGGAGATAGGCAAAGTGGTTTGTGACAACAGAAGAAATTTGTTGGCGGCATTGAATTTGGGCAAGTTCACACATATGCCGTGCATGGCACATGTGTGTAATCTGATTGTACAACGCTTTGTGCATAAGCACCACGGCTTACAGGATGTCCTGAAGCAGGCCAGGAAGATGTGTGCCCATTTCAGGCGTTCCTACACCGCATGGCACACTTTACAGATATCCAGCGGCGAAACAACATGCCAGCGAGGCGCTTGATTGTAGGCTTATGCGTCCTTTTGAGGAGGTGACAAACCTGGTCAGTCACACCCAGGGCACCATCAGTGACATCATACCATTTGTTTTCTTCCTGGAGCGTGCCCTGTGAAGAGTGCTGGATCAGGTCGTACATGAGCTTGAAGAGGAAGAGTTGTGGTCACCATCACCGCCAGAAACAGCCTTAGCAGCATCGCTTGCTGGACCTGCGGCAATGTTGGAAGAGGATTGTGAGGAAGAGGAGTCAGAGGAGGAATGTGGCTTTGAGGAGGAGGAGGAAGACCAACCACAACAGGCATCCCAGGGTGCTCGTTGTCACCTATCTGGTACCAGTGGTGTTGTACGTGGCTGGGGGGAAGAACATACCTTCAGTGAGATCACTGAGGACAAGGAACGGGACATGACTAGCTCGGCATCCAACCTTGTGCAAATGGGGCATTCCATGCTGTGCAATGGAAGCCCCCAGACTCTGACCTGTGTATAATATTCCATGCTGGGCAGTGGTAGCCCCCAGACTCTGACCTGTGTATAATATTCCATGCTGGGCAGTGGAAGCCCCCAGACTCTAACCTGTGTATAATCTTCCATGCTGGGCAGTGGAAGCCCCCAGACTCAGACCTGTGTATAATATTCCATGCTGTGCAGTGGAAGCCCCCAGACTCTGACCTGTGTATAATATTCCATGCTGGGCAGTGGAAGCCCCAAGACTCTGACCTGGTTATAATATTCCATGCTGTGCAGTGGAAGCCCCCAGACTCTGATCTGTGTATAATATTCCATGCTGGGCAGTGGAAGCCCCCAGACTCTGACCTGTGTATAATCTTCCATGCTGGGCAGTGGAAGCCCCCAGACTCTGACCTGTGTATAATCTTCCATGCTGGGCAGTGGAAGCCCCAGACTCTGGGAGTCTGAAGAAGAGGAGTCAGAGGAGGAAGGTGGCTTTGAGGAGGTGGAAGACCAAACACAGCAGGCGTCCCAGGGGGCTTGTTGTCACCTTTCGGGGACCCTTTGTGGCTGGGTGGAGGAAGAGACATTCAATGACATCAGTGAGGACAAGGAATGGGACATGGCTAGCTTGGTATCAAACCTTGTGCAAATGGGGAGTTTGCGGTTGTGCAAAGGGAATGTTTGCGGTTGTTTGCTGTCCATTAAACCGGGAGATTGGTCTGTTACTGTGAAGCGGGTGTAACCCTTACACTACCTGATCGATAAAACATCATACCTGATGTTTTAAAGCATGTTATTCCAAACAATTTAGGAATGTTAGGTGATTTATGCCCTCTATGGCTTAAAACCAGACTCTGCATCAACTATGTAATTTTCCGTGGGAGTTTTGCCATGGATCCCCCTCCAGTATGCCACAGTCCAGGTGTTAGTCCCGTTGAAACAACTTTCCCATCACTATTGTGGCCAGAAAGAGTCCCTGTGGGTTTTGAAATTCGCCTGCCCATTGAAGTCTATGGCGGTTCGCCGATGTTCGTCCGTTCGCAAACATTTGATGCAATTCGCGTCCGTGGTTCGAACTGAAAATTTGATGTTCGCGACATCACTAGAATTGTAGTTTCCTTGCAAATTTTGGTAATCAACCATTTAGCTACCAGTAAAATATGTATCTTTATGACTCAAATCTTGGGAGTCAATATAAAAAAGAATAAGATCTGGAGACAGAACTAATTATCTTAGAGATATACATAATACACATCACCCAAAATTTGTTAACTAAGCTGCAAAACCACCACAGATCCAAGCAGCCTCTCCAGCAACTGCTGAATTGAATGCCTGGAGCCAGTATGTAAAAAAATGCAGGAACTACATACCATCTTCAAATAAGTTTAAAGTATATCTCTCTAAAATGAGCACATTTAATACTGTTATCAGTTTTATCAAATGCTCTAAAACAGGATCTTTTGTCACATACCACATTTAATTCCCTCTCCCATTTCTGCATTGCTAGAGTCTTTTACATCAACTCTCATAGTTTTAAAACACTTAGAGATGGTGCAATCCTAATTAACTTTACACTTATCCTCAAAATAGGTGCGATCTCTTTGATTTAATTGGTTAAACTATGATTTTCTAACTTGTCTCAGCAAATTATAGTTTAACCACAAATCTTCTGGTATATTATCTGTTTTCCTAAAATCTTCGAAATATTTAAGTGAACCATTATGCTATAGATATGCCAAAGTTTTCATATCCCACTGTTCCCAATTTGCATTTTGTGTAGGCAGCAATTTGTTGCATAATAGCAGAATTGGAATGGTGGGAGAAGGAAATGACAACAAACTATTGCAGCCTTACCACCCATTTAAAATGATTTGAATTAAAAGGGGAAGTTCCTTTCATTTATTTTTCCCCATTACATTATACCATAGTAAATAATACAGTCTAACATCTTGAGATAAGATCTTCTCAATTTGAATACATTTCAGGCTCTGATCTGAGTTACTAATCCTCAGTAAATGCGACATAGTTACTGCATCTATGACTCTATAATGTGAATAGATATCCTAATGATTTCAAAGGATTCATTATGGTGACAATAACATCATCGGTGAACAGGGTAATTTGGTTTATTTGGTCACCAATTTCTATAAAAGAGATAGAAATCTCCTCTCTGATCAATCCATTAAATGCTCTATAGAGAGAACAAAAATTAAGGGTGGAACTGGGCAACCTTGTCTTGTCCCATTGCTTACTGCTAAATTTATGATCTGAAACATACTCCTTAAACAGATGCTGTGACGTTAGTGTATAATGCCTTAATCTCATGAGAGTTGAACCTGCCTAAACCAAAAGTTTAAAACACCAAATCCAGGTAGTCCCAGTTGACCCTATCAAAAGCCTTTTTAGCATCTAAAGACAGGGCTACAACAGTGACTTTCCTGGTCTTCGAAAATGCAAATAGGTCTATAAGCTTTCTAGTATTATCAGTGCACTACCTGTTCATAAAAAAGCCTATCTGATCAGAGTCTATTAGATTTATCATTATCTGCTTTAGGCTTGTTGCAAGTATTTTTGCGTAAATCTTAATATATGTGTTAAGAAGCTAGATGGGCCTAGAATTTTTATATTTTGTCTCATCTTTTCCTCATTTTGGTATGGTAATAATTTTTGCCTCCAAAATTTCTAAAAGGGCTACACCCAAAAATTTAATTTTGTTGAATGTATTTTTTTAAATGACCTACTAAAGAAGGTGAAAACATGTTTTAATAGATGTTTGAAAGCCATCAGGGGATGGAACTTTAGAAGACTTAATACTTGTAATACAAGCCTCTATTTCTTTATCTGAAATATCTTCTGCAAGAAATTTCAGTTGAGATTCAGAAATGTTTCTTGTAGCTAAACATTCTCCTTTTTCTTTTGTTGGTTTACTAAATTTAGGCTTTCTTCTAGGTTATAGAGATTTATAATACTGAGCAAATCACCAACCTATGTCTTTAGGTTTAACATATAAGACTCCTTTCTGGTCTAATATTTTTCTCAATTCTCTCTAAAACAGGGTCAGGGCACATATTTAAATTGCAGTAAATTTAATTTCATTTTGAACTTTTTAAATACATGCATTTTCACCGAAAAAACTAATTAAAGAAAATTGTTGTTTACATGTGGGAAAGCATGCCCACAGCCTACTTCACATCTGAGACAAGGAGGCTCAGTCCAGCTTCATTTCTGCAACCAGTCAGGTTGCAAGTGTGTGTCCCCCTTTCAACTCAACTCAAATTTATATTTCCAGTTTGAAGTGGAAATGTTGGTTCTTCAGAATTTGACAATATCCCTGCCAAATAAAAGGTGCAAGTAAACAAGCTGTAAACCTTAATCTGATACCCCTGGGGACACTTAAACAGAGTCCAGGCTTAGAACCTAATCTAAACTGTTATCATATACATATATTATTATTATTTCTCTTCAAAATTCATTGGCTGTGGCTGTTGACTTAAAAATATGTTATGTGCTTATTTAGAGCCTTATTCAATTGGCAAAATTGCAATTGAATGAGGGCCTATGTATCTAAATAGTGTAGATAATAGCCTTATTGTCATACCTGCCTTATGTCAGATCTGTTTGACCCTGCCACTTACACTGGAAAGCTGTGCAAGTTATGTGCTACTCTATTATCAAGTAGTGTTTTCTCCAAACTTGACATGAAGACCTTATGTCCTTGCAACTTTTTTCAGGAAACTAGCTCAATTATTTCTAGGGTAGGAGCCCTTTTCTTTCTGTCCTGTAAGCTATACAAATTCAGGTAAAAAAGACTTTTTTGTTTAGATAATCTTCTCCATATAATGTAAAAGGTTTTTATAAAAGTGAATATAGTTTTAGTTGTGAGTGATTGTTATTTTATAGTATAACATTTTTTTTTTTGAAATTTTAATTTTGAACTATTTTCTTTTGGTATATTCACTTCCCATACTGGCAAATATTTGCCAAAGGTGGTGTGTCAATATATTTTTTTGTATTTTATTATTGCAATTTGTTTTTAAACTACATACGGTAAGTAAATGTTATAATGTTAATATTGGGTGCATGTGAATTTTACTTAAACACTGGGGAAAAGAGAAAGAGCAACAGACCAGACCATTTTTTTTTTTTTTTTTAATTCTTTAATTTTATTTTTCATACAAAAAGACAAACAAAAAAGTTTCAATTCAAATAATCACAGCAGATTTACAATTATTACATGTCTTTAAAAACACGTAACAAAACCCATACATACCACATACATTTCACATATGCCTATACAGATCAGGAATGAGGAGAGAGAGAGGAGAGATGGATACTATTGAACATTAACTCCTTTGATGGAGTACCAAATTTTCCATTTAAGTTCATCTCTACTTATCAATCCAGTGGAAACAAAATCTTTTTTCCAAATAACGGTTACGGTTTATTGTTAAAACAATTTTGTTCCATGCAGGAATAATTTCACCTGAAAGCTATTATCTATTTAATGACCATGAGAATCTGAATAATGAAGTTTTTTTTTGTTCCATATTATAACCTTTCTGGAAACATATAAAAAAGGCTACATTGAACTGAAGGCAACATATTCTCTTTCAAAATACCTGATATGTACTTAAAACATTCTGTCCAAAGTGGTTTTATATATGGTCAGTCACACCATACATGGATATGATTGACAAACATTCCAAACCCCACAGGTTTTAATGTTAATAAATAACATTCACTTGCCACAGTGAATGTGCTCAATAAACGGTGAACAAATGTACAGACAAAAGTTACAATTTTAAAAAGTTATTAAGAAGGTGTTAAAGGACACATACAGCATAGTGAACCAGAATGGATGCATAATGAATGGATGCATAACTAGTTATATTGTAAGCACTGTGTATTGTAGGCATGGCCGGATTACCCATTAGGCCAATTAGGCAGCCGCCCAGGGGCACTTCCCTGTGAGGGGCACCACTTTAAAAAAAAAGTACTGCAGTTCATAAACTGGCTACTAGGGGATAACCACCAAGAACAAGAGAGTCACAACAGAAAAAGGAACTTACAATCATCTCCTATTTTTAAAAGAATGCTCACAGTCACAAATATGTATTATTTTGGTTTCCTTTATTCAGCCAGTCAGTGAGCCACAAATAGATGAAAGGAGAAACTTAAAAAGATATATAGGATTACTCACTTTATAAAAAAGTCAGTAAATCTTCAAAAACGTCTCAAGGGACATTTAAAAAACATACATATGCAAAAATTCTACTCAGCAATTTCTACACTAGTATAAGGCCTCCATTCATGTGTGTAGGAGCCAAAGAAAATCTGGGGGGGGGGGGGGAATACCATATATAGTAAAAATCTGCTAGGTGGGTTTTTCCCCTCGTCCCCACCAGTTCCTATACCTATGCCTCTATTCCAAAAAAAATTGTAGTAATAAGAAATGGCTATTTTTAAAAAGTGGGAGAATCATTTCTTACATCTAAAACACATACTATTTCAAATACTTCCAAACTGGTGTTTCCTTTGTTATGCCACATACAATTAGATAATACATAAAAATATAGATAGAACAAACATCTTTTATGTTATGATATATACACATCAAACACTGTTTTATCTTTTATACACAGATTTTGGTTTGTGAGGATGGAGGGAGGTGTGAGGAGGGGAGAGAAGGAGGGGAGACGAGAGAGGGTGGGGTTTTTGGGGAGAGGCAGAGAAGAGGAGTAGAAATTGGAGTAGTGGTGGAGTAAGGGATGATTACCAGAGTGCAAGGCACAAAAACTGCAAGAACAGCAGGGCCAGGCCTCAGGACACTATCAGGGAGTAGTCAGGAGAACAGGAGGCTGGAAATAAGAGTAGGGCTCCTAATTATACCCATGAGTAGTTCATGGGCCCCCTAAATGCCATCCACGATAGGGCCCACGTCCTACATGGGGTTAGGGATGTCATCCCTGGCCAGAGAGCTTGCCAAAGAGGGGATATTTCTATGCAATGTGAAAAGTGTTAAACATCGCTATGATGGCTCCTGGGGGAAGGTGAAGAGGAAACTGGACAAATTGGGACAAGAGGCAGCCAGTCCTAGGGCTACAATGAGTGGTCTACTAGCAGTTCATCACTACAATGAGTGAGATCAATTACTCAAGGACAGAAAGACTGCAATTAGCATAGTGGGAATAACAAAGCTTGTGACACGGACCTTCCTGAGACCATAAAAGCAGAATATCAACACCACTTACTATACCGTCACATCCTTACACATACAATGCATATGCTGCGCATCACTTAAATGGACACTGTCGACCCTGTTGGGAGATTTCTTAGTTAAAAGCATTGGAATCTGCATATACATTGTACTTTCATGGTCTATCTTCAGTAGATGTGTTTGTAATGCATTGATATTTGCTTGTGATGCACCTATCCTATTTAAGCCTCAGAATTCTTGGTAGGGGTTAATGGAACAGAAAGAGAACATAAAGGCTCCTATATTTGCAAATGTACAGACAAACAAAGAGACTGTAATGTTAATTAACACATGAAAGGTTATAATTAATAATTTTGAAGGTTATCAATTGCATATATAGGCAGCAACAACCACATTAAATCTACAATGAGTTAATCTACTCAGAAATATATGGATACATAACATATAGCATTCTATCATACGCTGTGAGAATGAACTAGAAAATCACTTTATTTGATATAACACTGTCATTTCAACATTAATTATGACATGAACTGGCATTATATGTATAATGCTCTCATCACAATAATGACCATCATGAGACATATCCCTCATGTTAAACATATAACACTTTGTTATAATGCATATTTAACAAATACAATAATATCCATACAAATCCATCAGCTGAGCACTGGTTGTGAGAAGGATTGGAAATATTAGTGATAAATAAAATGAGCACCTCACATAATCAAACAAGACTATGCATGTATAAGATAACATCAAGAGTATATAACAAGTATAAAATACCATACAGAAGATATTGAAAACAAATGACATCCATATAATTCTGTCTGAAATCTATAATGTACTATGTACTGGTTCATATGTGTTAACCATGTGCAGCACATTATCTCAGAGCTGCCTTACAGTTAGAAGAAGTATTTTAATGGCTAAAAACATTAGGTATACATTTGAAATTAAAGATCACATTACCTGAAAGAGTGTTTTCCATGCATAACTACACCTGGATTGAAGATTAACCGGTGACTGTAATGGCTAAGTTTAGCTATTACATGCCTTTTCACATTACTAATTTATTTTGTTTGTAACCCCTCCTCGATTATTAACACAGACTGTGAAGAGCCTCTGAGTCATTAGGATGCCTATGGTTATCAGATGAGAAATGCTACATAGTACATAACATATTAGACAATGATTCATACACATATAATTTCCTTCGTGCAATATGTGAGGTATGAAATATGATAGTTGATATAAATAATATTCATGATATTAATATTATTATCTTTTATTTGTAACATGCCAACATATTCCAAAGTGCTGTACATGGGATAAGATCAATGAAAATACAACATTAACAAATTGTAGAAGATGGAGGCCCCTGTTTTGAGCTTAGAATCTTTGAAGAAAGTGTTTTTTCCCGAAGCACCCTATGAGATTAGAAACTCTCTACTTACAATCTGAAGGGGATGAAAGAGGCAAAACCTGGGGTAGAGCAGGTAAGGAATAGCAAGAAAAAGAGTAAAAGCTGGCAAAGGTGGGAATGAGTGAACAGTTAGAATGTTTTTTTTTATTAAATGCAAGAGGAAAGGGGTGTAACAGAGTAATTTGAGGTGAATGGCTTTAGTATACAATATGCTATCTGTCCCCAGTATAACCTGTAAGTGGGAAAGTCCGGTGATAGTAATTTGACTACTATATAGCTGCAACAATTAGAGGTAGGTAGGCAGGTGGGTGGGTGTGGCTGGGGGGGTGGTATCTTGATCCAGGAAGAAGTTAGTATTGCAAAATTAAAAGTGGGGGGAATAGTTCCAGGTGAGAGACAGTGTTTGTAAGGTAAGAGGTGGAGAGACGTGTAAAGGGCCTTAGAGAGGAATATCCACACATGTTCTGGTTACATTGATGATATGAGCATATGTTATATATTACTAATTAGGGTTATGTTTGAAATCCCTTACTTAAACAATGCTCAGATTATTCCTTTGGAATTTGCTCAGAGATAAATGTCTGTTCTCCCTTTAGTAATGGTGTGGTCAGTGCATACAGCTACACAAATCATAGTCATAATTATGAAAACATCATGAAGTCAGCTGGGGCATAGGGGCAAAGGCGCAGACGCCCCCCCAAAAATGATCAATCACATTGTATTTTAAATGTATATAGATAATACAATTTAATTATATCTGTATATCAGCTTTCATGTCTTGTTTCATATGGTTTTGTAAAACATATGTATCTATCACTTTAAATTAAATTAACCCTTTGTGTGCCTTCCCCCTTGCCTGGTGTCTCTCTCCCTAGTGCTGATATATTACAGTTTGTGTGAGTGTTAGCAGTGAGCCCTAATGCTCAACTTCAGTGTATACAGATTCAGTGTTCAATTAAATGTATCAATTTTCCTGACTGGCAGCTTGCAGCTTAAACCAATCAGTGCTGTAGGCTGCCTGGTTGCTAAGAACATCCCCTCTGACTTTTCTCTCTGAGCGCCCACAAGCCTATAGAGCTCAATGTAATGATATGACATCAGGAAGGCTATAAAAGTCTTATAAAGAAAAAAGTACCCTTTTATAGTGCACACCTATTAATCCCAATTTGAATTATAAGACTTAAATATTTGATAAAACTTAACTTTTAATAATTTATTTAAAAAGTTTAAAATATTTAGACGCAGCAAAGTAGAACAGGAATTGTATAGATATTCTTCACTAGGACACGTTAAATATAAGGTGCATTATTATATTTAGTGCCATAAAAAAGTGCCTGTATGACAATCATAGAAGCTGAAAGTGTCAGTGCTTTAATAAATAAATAAGTGCCAGTGCTTTGTTACTAAATCTGGATACTCAGTTTAGTATCTTGCTCCAATTTAAACAATCTTATAAAAGTGCCAGAGTAATTGTTAATAAACCTGAAAGTGTCAGTGCTGTAGTTCATAAATCTAAAGATATTAGTATAGAGCCAGTTCAGTGTCTGACTCTATTAGGATGATATTTTAAAAATGCTATTGGTCCTTAGTTTGCTTGTCCAAAATCTCTGTATAATATCTATTATACTCTTAGCATTAGAGTTTGTTCCATACTGGGTGGATCATGGATTAATTCCTAGATATATATCTTTCTAATTAATATATAATATATCCATGAGGCATAACACAGCATAATTGTCTTTGGGATCCCAGTTTACTAATGCTATTACTACTTAGTTTACTTATCCTAAATATCTATACAGTTTTAGTTGTACTCTTGTCATTGGAGGCTATTCCTAGTGCACGAACACAACGTTATATTAATTATTAAGAGAGATATCTAGCAATAAATCCATGAGCCACCCAGCACTAGGAACAGTCTCTAATGACAAGAGTATAACTAAAACTTTTTTCTTTATAAGTTATCTAATATATGTTTTTTACCCTTAGTGGCACCCTATGAACAGTTCATTAAAATAAATTTACACCTAGAGCCACCAAATCCTTCCCTTTTTCAGGCTATAAAAGTCCCATGATTACAAACCCTTGCCACTTTGTTCCTGCTTTTTTCCCTGACTGATCCTCCCCATATAGGCCCTGCTACCCCTTCCTGCCCTACACTGACCACATCTAGGTCCCGATGGCCCCTCCTGCCGTACACTGCCCCCATCTAGGCCCTGCTACCCCCTCCTACCCTACACGGCCCCCATTTATGCCCCATGCCCACAACCTTCCCTACACTGCCCCCATCTAGGCCCTGTTACCCCCTCCTGCCCTTTGGATGCCTCCATCTAGGCCCCCGCTACCCTCCCCTGCCCTCTGATTCCCCATGTACACCCTGCTACCCCTCCTGCCTTCTGATGCCCCCATCTAGGCACTATACCGCCTCCATCTAGGCCCAGATGCCCACTCCTGTCCTACACTGCCACCATTTAGGCCCCAATGCCCCCTCCTGCACTCTGATGCCTCCATCTATGCCCCACTATCCCCTCCTGCCCTCTGATGCCCCCTTCTATGCCCTGCTACCCCCTTCTGCCCTACACTGCCCCATCTAGGCCCCGCTGCCCCCTCCTGCCTTACTCTGCCCCCATCTAGGCCCCAATGCCCTCTCCTGCCTTACCCTGCCCCCATCAAGGCCTTGATGTCCCCTCCTGCTCTACACTACCCCCATCTAGGCGCCACTACCGCTCCTGCCCTACACTACCCCATCTAGGCCTCGCTACCCCCTACTGCCCTACACTGCCCCATCTATGCCTCGCTACGCCTCCTGCCCTACACAGCCTCCATTTAGGTCCCAAAGCACCCTCCTGCCCTCTGATGCCCCCATCTATGCCCCACTACCCCTTCCTGCCCTCTCATGCCCCCATCTAGGTCCCTATGCCCCCTCCTGCCCTACACTGCCCCTATCTAGGCCCTGATGCCCCCTCCTGCCCTACACTTCCCCCATCTAGGCCCCACTACCCCCTCCTGCCCTACACTGCCCCATCTATGCCCCGATTCTCCCTCCTGCCCTACACTGACCCCATCTAGATCCCTATGGCCCCTCCTGCCGTACACTGCCCCATCTAGGCCCCGCTACCTCCTCCTAATTGCAGACACTTCAACCATATAGGCTCTGATGCACACAACCTTCCCTACACTGCCCCCATCTAGGCCCCGCTACTTCATTCTGCCCTCTGATGCCTCCATGTAGGCCCCCGCTACCCCCTTCTGCCCTCCGATTCCCCATCTACACCCTGCTACCCCCTCCTGCCCTCTGATGCCCCCATCTAGGCACTACACTGCCCCGATCTAGGCCCAGATGCCCCCTCCTGCCCTACACTGGCCCCATCTAGTCCCCGCTAACCTGTCCTGCTCTACACTGCCCCATCTATGCCCCGCTACCCCCTCCTGCACTCTGATGCCTCCAACTCGGCCCCACTACCTCCTCCTGCCCTCTTATGCGTTTATCTAGGCCCAATTACCCACTCCTCCCTGACACTACCTCCATCTAGGCCCAATGCCCTCTCCTTCCCTACACTGCCCCCATCATGGCCTTGATGCCCCCTCCTGCTCTACGCTGCCCCATCTAGGCCCCGCTACCCCTCCTGCCCTACACTGCCCCTATCTAGGCCCGGCTACCCCCTTCTGCCCTACACTGCCCCCATTAAAGTCCCAAAGCCCCCTCCTGTCCTCTGATTCCCCCATCTATGCCCCACTAACCCATCCTGGCCTCTCATGCCCCCATTTAGGTCCCTATGCCCCCTCCTGCCCTACTCTGTCCCCATCTAGGCCCTGATGCCCTTTCCTGCCCTACACTTCCCCATCTAGTCCCCGCCACCCCCTGCTTTCCTACACTGCCCCCATCTAGGCCCTGATGCCTACAACCTTCCCTATACTGCCCCCATCTAGGCCCCGCTACTCCCTTCTACCTTTTGATTCCCCATCTACACCCTGCTACCCCCTCCTGCCCTCTGATGCCCCCATCTAGGCACTACACTGCCCCCATCTAGGCCAAGATGCCCCCTCCTGCCCTACACTGGCCCCATCTAGTCCTCGCTAACCCATCCTGCCCTACACTGCCCCCATTTAGGCCCCAATGCCCCCTCCTACCCTACACTGCCCCCATCTAGGCCCCGCTACCCCTCCTGCACTCTAATGCCTCCATCTAGGCCCCACTACCCCCTCCTGCCCTCTGATGCCCCCATCTAGGCCCCACTACCCACTCCTGCCCTACACTGCCTCCATCTAGGCCTCAATGCTCTCTCCTGCCCTACACTGCCCCCATCAAGGCCTTGATGCCACCTCCTGCTCTACACTGCCCCATCTAGGCACCGCTACCCCTCCTGCCCTACACTGCCCCATCTAGGCCCGCTACCCCCTCCTGCCCTACACTGCCCCCATCTAGGCCCTGCTACCCCCCCCTTCCCTACACTGCCAACATCTAGGCCTCGATGCTCCCTCCTGCCCTACACTGCCCCCATAAAGGTCCCACTACCCCTCCTGCCCTACACTGCCCCCATCTAGGCCCTGCTACCCCCTCTATTATCCTCTACAACCCATCAACTCTTTCCCTCTCCCTCCTCTGTTTCTCTCTCCTTCTCTTTACCCCATTTCCCCTTCCTCCCTTTCTCCCCTTCTCTTCCTCCTCCTCCATTTCCCCTTTTCCTCCTCCTCCCCTCTCCCTCCCCTTCTTCCCTCTTCTTTCCGGCTTCTCGCCTCTTCCTTCCTTTCTCCCCTTATCTTCCTCCTACTCCATTTCCCCTTATCCTCATCCTCTCTATCCCCCTCTCCCATGCCCCCCCTCTCCCTACAATGACCCCCATTCCCCTCTCTTACCTTGATCTGCTTGGCTCCTGGTGCTCTGTCCCCGGCAGTGAGTGTTCTGGGTGTGTCCGGAACTGGCATATGCTAATGATGTGATGTCAAATGAGCATCACTTCATTATAATATCTCGGTTCCAGACAGGGGAGAGAGCAGCAGGAGCCTATTGGATCAAGGTAAGAGAGGGGAAAGGGACAAAAAGGCAATGTAGTGCATAGAGGGTTAGGGTTAGGGGATTAGGGTTAGAGGGTTAGGGTTAGAGGGTTAGGGGATTAGGGTTCTAAGCTTAGGGTTAGGGGGTTAGGTTTAGAGGGTTAGGTTTAGAGGGTTAGGGCATAAAGGGGTTAGAGGGTTAGGGGGTTTGGGTTAGAAATTTAAGGGTTTGGGTTAGAAGGTTAGGGTTAGAGGGTTAGGGGTTTAGGGTTAGAGGGATATGGTTAGGGGGTTAGGGTTAGAGGGTTAGGGTTAGGTGGTTAGGATTAGAGTGTTAAGTCATAGAGGGTTAGGGCATAGAAGGTTAGGGTTAGAGGGTTAGGGGGTTAGGTTAGGGTTAGAGGGGGGTTAGGGACAAAAATGCAATGTAGGGCATAGAGGATTAGGGTTAGAGGCTTAGAGGGTTAGGGGATTATTAGGTTAGGGTTAGTGGGTTAGGGGTTAGGGTTAGAGGGTTAAGGTTAGACGTTAGTGGGTTAGGGTTAGAGGGTTAGGGGGTTAGGGTTAGGGGGTTAGGGTTAGGTTTAGAGGGTTAGGGCATAGAGGGTTAGGGTTAGAGGGTTAGGGGGTTAAGGTTAGAGGGTTATGATTAAGGGGTTAGGGTTAGAGGGTTAGGGTTAGAGGGTTAGGGGGTTAGTGTTAAAGGGTTAGGGGGTAGGGTTTGAGGTTTAGGGTTAGAGGGTTAGGGGGTTAGGTTTAGGGGGTTAGGGTTAGGGGGTTAGGGACAAAAAGGCAATGTAGGGCATAGAGGGTTAGGATTAGAGGGATTAGGGTTAGAAAGTTAGGGTTAGGGGGTTAGGTTTAGGCAGTTAAGTTTAAGGGGTTAGGGCATAGAGGGTTAGAGGGATAGGGGGTTTGGGTTAGAAGGATAGGGGTTTGGGTTAGAGGGTTAGGGTTAGAGCTTTAGAGGGTTAGGGTTAGAGGGTTATGGGTAGAGGGTTAGGGTTAGAGGGTTAGGGGGTTAGGTTAGGGTTAGAGGGTTAGGGCATATAGGGTAAGGGCATAGAGGGTTAGGGTTAGAGGGTTATGGGGTTAGGGTTATAGGGTTAGGATTAGGGGTTTAGGGTTAAAGGGTCAGGGTTAGAGGGTTAGGGTTAAATGGTTAGGGTTAGGGTGTTACGGTTAGAGGGTTAGGGTTAGAGGGTTAGGGGGTTAGGTTTAGGGGGTTAGGGTTAGAGGGATAGGGTTAGGGGGTTAGGGTTAGAGGGTTAGAGGTCTGGTTGGGGCCTATATACTGCAGCTTGGTATTTTACGTTTTTTTAGGTACGGTTTGGGCCTATATAATCCTGATTGGTGTAATGTGGAGTGTAATGTTGGTTGTGGCCAATATAGTCCTGCTTCGTATAATATGTTTTTTTTAGGTATGGTTGGGGCCTAGATAGTCTTGCTTGGTTTCATAAGTGTTTTTAAGTTACCCCGTTGGGGTCTTGCACTCTCTGATTTGCTTGCTTGTTTTATATCACCCCTAGGTCCAAACACTCTGCGACTGCAGACTATTTTTGACTACTACACTTGAAGACACCCTGAGAAGGAGAGTCAACTGTTGATGAGTGTCATTGCATTTATGCAGAAGATAAATTGTATTATTTGCCTAAGACATCAGGGGTCAATATGACATCAGGGAAAGGAGTTTAAAAAATGGGTGGGGCCTGTGTAGGGGAGAAGCCAAGTCTTGCTCTGGCAACCCTCCAACTTGAATTGAGAATTGGTTCAGTTAAAAGGTAATCATAGTGCATAAAATTAATACCTCATCTGTATTGAAACACTGTCTAACTTATTCTCTAGTTTTATTTATACAGAGACCCAGGAATTGCAGAACAAACATGAGTGAGAGTGTGGAAGAAAATCCAGTAATTACCTCTCTTAATCTCTCACAGAGTTCTGTTAAAAAGAGGACCGCAAATAGAGTCCACATTCTAAATTATAGTTTTTTTGTTGTTTTATTTTATACACAATGGTTTGAGAAAAAGAAGATTAGGAAGAGCAAGATAATAATTATGAGGTTAATTTATATAATCTTTTTTAGGGACTTTGAAAAAGCGCTGCACTTAAAAAGAGGATAATATTCTAGTTTGTTACTATAGAATATGATATAAACGAGGAAATGCAAATGTCTTTACATAAAGCATATTGTGTAACCAATAAATATACTATTGTAGTCTAATGCTCCAACAAAATAACTATCAATTAACAGGCATAGATTCGTGTTGAAAGTAGTGATATTGTATAAGGTCAATAATAAGAAATAAAATAAAATAAAATAAAATATCAAATGGCTAGTGTGATGTACAAAAAATGATATGGAGTGCAATATATCCTTAGAAATGTGTATATACAGTTTAAAAAGTTGCAAATAAACTTGCTACTTATAGTGAATATAATCTGGTACAATGTGTTGAATAAGTGCACTCTTTATAAGTGAATAGCATACCCGGTTTATGTTATTCATAGTGAATATGCTATGATTCCGTGTGCTAAACAAATTTACACTGTATACCTAAGTGGCTTGCTCTGCTAATTGATACTGCGAGTATATACAAGTGCTATGTTTAATGATTGAAGGCAAATCTCATTTTAGTCGAGACAAATCATTGGTATGCCTAAATTAGAGGCTCATTTATTTTAAAAACAAGGAAAAAGGGAGGGGAGATGAATGAATAAAAAGTAATACTCCACACACTTACATGGACATCACAAAAGTAATCAAAATATGAGGACAAAAAGGAAGGACTTGTGAGAAGGTATATTAATTTATACCCAATCTGTAATACATTCCTCTTTCACAAGCCCCTGTATATATTGTTATAAGTAGGACACTGACTATCAGCAAGGCGAGTATTCTCATTAATCAAGAGCCTCGCGAACAGCATCATACAAATGTATTTGCACAAAAAACAGGGAGGAAAGATGTGTCTTAATTACAATACCATTCCTATAAAAATCAGTGGTCCATTGTTCCTCTTGTCCTGTGTGTGGATAGGGAGAGTCCGGACCGGTTTCGTCACTTAAGGTGGCTTTGTCAAAGGCTCCAAGAGTGTTTCCTTGTTGCTTTGGCGGGCTTTATAAAGTGGATAAAGCTTTAGGGTCATTATGATGTCACTTCCGGCGTGATATGTCACTTCCGGTTTCCTGTCTTCACACGTCACTTCTGGTTCCAGTTTAGCATTTTTATTTATTTGATTACAATTAAAAAATTTAACTTATTTCTTTTAGCAAATAATGTAAAGAATAAGGTTAGTGGGAAATATAAGTTTTTTGAAGGAAGTTTTTTTTCTTCAATATAGGGTAATCCGATATTCCTTGTGGAGAGAATGGCGATTAAAACTACCCGCTATTGATTACTACACAGCTGAATTTCACCCTCTTTCCAAATATAAGATAATTTGTAAAATGAAAACTAGCTCTAAATAAACAATCGGCACCATATCGGTATATTAGCTTTTTCCTTAGATCATGTGGGGATTTGTAATATGAATACCGGATTACCTTATATTGAAGAAATAAACATGGCCTGCTCATTGCCTGCAAGGTGAGCTGTTAAACCACTAAAACTCGCAACAAAGTGAGGTGAGCAGTGGAGATAATGAACACGGGGGACTTAGCATCCAGACACTTACAAAACGTGGGATCGCCTTAGGCTGCAAGCAGTTGACGAACTCAGGACCTAGAAAAAAAAATACGAGACGCAGCACTTAGAAAAAAAAATACATTACAGGAAGAAAACAAAGAAAAATGCAAAAAATACAAAAACAAATACAAGAAAAACATCACACACAGCACGAGAGTACAGCCAGGACATCTGAAAGTGAGGTGGAACGTGAATTTAAGTTGAATTTAAGCAGTTTCGGCACTTGAAAACTGGCTAAGCGAGAAAAAATAGTGGCCGAAAAAAATGAAAACGAGGCTACACGACTCTTAACCATGCAAAACACAGCCAGCGACGTAAAGGGTAGAAATATACTAATAGGAAGGACTCAAAATGCTCGGGAAACGTGTAAAACATAGACTAACGCCTCAATTTTACAACACTAACTTACACATTTAAACATTAAGATTTCCTGCCTAAACCAACTGTTTTGTCTCGTGCACGCAGCCTATATATATGGCACACCTGCCACAGAGCTGACAGCTGACTGTTAGCTCTTCAGGATACTGATTACTGAATATTAAATACAAATAGGTAAACTATATTAATTCATATTTCTAATCATTAAGAGATCATTAATACATTAATCAGTCTTAAAAAAAAGGTATATATTATTAGTCAAAAAAATTGAGCAACAAACTTATCATTTACACTTTCTTTAGTTTATCAATTTTTTCATGCTTAGCTGTTTGTAATATATTAATTCATTGAATAATTATTTAGTAATGTATATTAATTTATTAATTATTAATTAGTAATTATTATCAAAACAATGTATACAATTTTAAACTGCCTTCAGTTTATTAATACATTAATGCTTACTAGTGATGTCGTGAACCTCAAAATAGACTTCGATGGGAAAGTTGTTTCAAGGGGACTAACACCTGGACTGTGGCATGCCGGAGGGGGATCCATGGCAAAACTCCCACGGAAAATTACATAGTTGATGCAGAGTCTGGTTTTAAGCCATAAAGGGCATAAATCACCTAACATTCCTAAATTGTTTGGAATAACATGCTTTAAATCATCAGGTATGATGTTGTATCGATCAGGTAGTGTAAGGGTTACACCCGCTTCACGGTAACAGACCAATCTCCCCAATTAATGCACCGCAAACAACCGCAAACAGTCCCTTTGCACAACCGCAAACTCCCCATTTGCACAAGGTTTGATACCAAGCTAGCCATGTCCCGTTCCTTGTCCTCACTGATGTCATTGAAGGTCTCTTCCTCCACCGAGCCACCAAGGGTCCCCGAAAGGTGACAACAAGCACTCTGGGATGCCTGCTGTGTTTGGTCTTCCACCTCCTCAAAGCCACCTTCCTCCTCTGACTCCTCTTCTTCAGACTCCTCTCTCTGTGTTGCCTTTGTCTGCGTTATTATAAGGTGTGTACTATTCCTATCGGTTTAATCCCTGTTACGTCCACTATTAGGGGACGTGTATATGGCATTGATTTTTGGAACAGGGAGATGGAAAAAGATCCTTGGTCGGTCCTCCCACTTCAAATTTGGGGCACTGCGCGTGCAATCTAAGGTGCCACCAGATATGAGTGTCACTGTGCACTGGCAAAAGATGGCAGAGTAGGCGCTGTAGGCCTCACACACACGCCTGTAGGCAGGCAACTGATATTCAATCGATTACAGTCAAAAAAGTGTTGTTTTATGTCGCTGTACACTACGGTTGCACCAGATATGACGTATCACTGTGCACTGGCAAAAGTTGGCAGAGTAAATGCAATAGGCTTCACACACATGCCTGTAGGCAGGCAATTGCTATTCAATCTATTACAGTCAAAAAAGTGTTGTTTTATTTCACTAAGCACAATATAAGCTGTTAGGTGTTAGCCTGTCACACACACACGCTGGCAGGCAGGCATATGCAATTAGATTACACAGAAAAAAATTATAAAATAAAATAAATGATGTTCTAGCCCTAAAAAGGGTTTTTTGGGTTGCTGTCCTTCAGATGGAAGGCTCTGGAAGGGAGTGTATGCTGCTGATTGGCTGGAATGTGTCTGCTGACTGTGAGGTGCAGGGTCAAAGTTTCCTCAATGATAAAGAATAGGGGGCGAACCGAAAAGCGCATATGTTCGCCGTCCGCTGCGAACGCGAACATGCCAAAATCGCCGTGAATAGTCCGCCGGCGAACTGTTCGCGACATCTCTAATGCTTACCTCTTTCTAATATATTTAGACTTTGATTAATTAATTATTAATGTTCATTATTTTATTAATTAATTATTAGTAATCATTATGAACAACAAATATTCTATATTTTACAATGCTGTTTGTTTATTCATATATTAATGCTTAGCTCTTTAGAATACATTTATTCATTGATTAATTGATTATTAATCTACATTAACTTATTAATCCTTAATTAGTAACCGCCTCCCCCAAAAAAGAGGATGTCAAACAATATGTATATTTTACTATGCACTGACATATCCGTGTTGCTGCTGATTGCCTGGTAGGGATGAATCCAAATATTACGAATGCTTTCCATCTTATTTGACAGTTTTATCATCTCTGCACCTGACTGAACACAGAGAGTGACATTTGCAGCCTTTGAACAGCATAAAGATCACCTTTACAGGTATATAATTTAATAATGTTCTTATGGAACAAAAAAATTAAGTATTTTTATTTTAGATTGATGACAGTTATTAATTAATTGATGTATATTATATATTAATTAATTATTAATTAGTAATCGGTACAAACAAAAGTGTTAAATTTTATACTGCAATAAAAATAATACCATTTTTTAACCTGCACTTATATATCTGCCATACTGCTCATTCACATACATTGCTTTTGAAACTATTAATAATAATATAAAAAAAAAAACATTTATTATAGATAAAAAAATATGTACATTTTATAAACCACTTACATATCTGAAGTGCTTATAATTGCCTGACAGGGATAGGACCTTCAAAGCACTTAAATATTTAAAGCAGTTTCTTAGATTCTGACACAATATACATTTAATATTTTTTACTGCTTTTATTTATGAATATATTGATGATTATGCGTTTATGGTTTGCATATATGACAATTAAACATCATAGTTTCAATGAGTCACAAATTAATTGAATAAAAAATAAAAAATGATTTTCATGTATATCACAGATTCCTCATCTCTGCACCTGACTGAAGACAGAGAGGACATTCTGCAGGATTTTATCTGCAATAACATCAATTTCACAGGTATATGATTCCATGATGTTTTTTTGAATTGATGACAGTTAATGATTAATTAATTAACCTATATATTCATTTAAGGCCTCATTCTATTGCAATTTGCCCAAATGAATAGGGCTCTATATAAGGACATAGCATATTATTTTTACATAACTTTTTAGTTAATGAACATTGAAACAAAACCGAGGTCTTTAACAACTAACAACGTTGGTAAAAAAATATGCTATGTGCTTATATAGAGCCCTATATCATTGCACAAATTGCAAATGAATGAGGCCGTTAGTATTTATATCCTTACCGAATTAACTTAAAAGAATGCAAATTACACCTCATAAGTCCATTGATTTCAACATTAATAAAATGACAAAATTGTACATTATTTTAAGCCTGATCTAAACTTTGCTATTAGCTCTTTCTGTTTGCCCTTCTTTAGGAAAACATAATTACCTCTTTAGGTTTACCATTGATGTCAGTTCATTAATGTATTAATTAATTAATGTATATTCATTTATTAATGAATTATTGATTCCTTATTTTAAAAAAAAATCGTATTTATCAATATATGTTTGTGCAGCACTTTCCTTTTTTATGTATTCCAATAAAATAAATTAATGGATTAATTAATTTAATGGAATAATTCTAAATGCTTTTCAAATCATTGCATTTTTTCATTAATGCTATTTAGGTTTGGCATTGAGAACAGCAAAAAACAATATGTACAATACCAAAGAACATTACATCTTACACCTGTATTTACAATTACAGATTATAATGGCAGACAACGGAGAAGACAGGATTGAACGCAAAACAAAAGTGTCAAGAGAAAGGAAGCTAAAGTGGAGAGATGCACCTTCCCCCGAGACTTTCCAACGCTTAAGAGAAGAAGACTGACAGAGACTTTTAAATAAAAGAAAAATGAGTAAGAAAGCACAAAGTGAGTGTGTTGGAGCTTCAAAGAAAAGAAAAAGTAAACAAAAACATGTCTGTGAAACATTGCCTAATGATCCAAAATTGTCTCATGACACCAATGTTCATACACATGACACCAATGTAGATATAGAAAGTTGTAGGGAAATCTATGTTTAGGAAGCTCAGGATACTGCTTTCATGACAGCACTAACAGTAGACACTCATTATTGTGGAATACTCAATGTTGTTTTGTGGGGCCTATCATTTTCTCATGGAAAGACCAACTGACGGAGACTTTGTTAGTTGCTGTCAGAAAGAAAAGGTAAGAATTCCACAAAGACGCACATTTCAAGATTACTTACAAAGTATAATGAGCAATTGAACATTTCCAAATTATACCAATTTAAAAAAAAATTCAGGTCTCATAACAGTGCTTTTAAATTTGCTTCTATGTGTGCTACATTACCAGAAAATGTCCCAGGAGTTTAAGGACAAATTTACCACCGGACTTCACATTTACACCCACAAGAAGGAGAGCAAAGGAAATTTGCATCGTTATATGTCTTAGATACAATGGAAGCTGTTGAACGACAGATGACACTTCAAGAAAATAAACAGTGTTTGCGCATATTCTTTGAATAGCTGGATAAAATTATGGCCAACAACCCATACAGTCAAGCATACAATCAATTAGCACAGGTTGAAAATGAACAACAGCAACATGTTCAAATACATCAATTGCCAATGTCAAGAGTTAATATGGCATGGTATAATTTACCAACAGTAAATGAGGTTGCCATTGTCTTTAAAAATGAGGATGGTGAACCACCTTTTCAGCGGGATATTAGAATATATCCATGCAATGAAGACCAACCTTTTATAAACATAAATATAATAAGTTGTAATTTATATCCCAATTTCTTTCCAAATGGTGAAACAGGATGGGAACCAAAATTACAATTGCAAAGTTATCACAATAGTAAAGTTTGTGTTAGATGCAATATTTCTATGCTGGAATATAAAGTGGAACAAACTGCTATTCGGGATCATTTTAATCCTATTTTATTTGGGGTCAAACTCACACAACAATGGATTATTGATTCCTATCTAAAAGTTGAAGCAAATAATCTAAATGTTATCGAATTTGAACAAAACAAGCTTCGCATAGAACAATATTCTGTATTATGGATTATGTTGCTGAATTGCTTACAGAGAAATTCGAGCTGTAAGAGCAATCATTTTGGCATCCACTTTCCAAGGATCTCCTCGCAATATGCAAGAAAAATATAATGATGCCATGGCTATTGTCACTAAGTTTCGAAAAACAGATTTATTAATTATATTCACACGTAATCCACAATGGCCAGAGATCAAAGAAAATTTGAATCTTGGAAAAAATACTTCTGATCGACCAGATTTAGTGGCAAGAGTATTCAAAATAAAACTCAATTCATTAATACATGATATAACTAAAGCACAGTTATTTGGAAAATGTGTGGCTTTTGTTTATACCATTGAATTTTAAAAAAGAGGCCTGCCACATGCACACATATTTTTATTCCTGCAGGAAAAAGATAAATTGTCACATGTGACTTACAAGAGATAGAGAAATATTTCCTATTCCGATATGTCGTGTAAGTCAAATGTGACAATTAAATAATTTTAGATTGCACATATGTGCCAATAGCAATGTAAACCCTTCATTTGTGATGATCTTACATGCTTTTCTATTGTTGCAGAGTGGTTCCCTGTGCCTTTAAGTCATTGCCAAAAATGAATGGAAAAGTTTGCTGTAACTTCCAACTCCAGCTTGCCACAGTTACTCGTAGCACTTCTCTTACAATGTTTTAGGGATGGGTGAGTAACATAGCTAGGTAGGATTTTCTGTGCTACTATGGAACTCCTAATTGATTTTGCTGTGATTATTATGAAGTAACTAGCGAATTGCCCGTCAAAAAATGACAGGCGTAAAATTGTAAGCCAAGCAATGCTGTTTGCCACACAATGTGAGGCTTTTGCTTCTCTGAGCACCTTTGGCGCTCATTGCGAACCTTTCCTCCTGCCTACTGTACGGCCGCTTAGGGGTGTACTCACTTTTATTGCCAACAGTTTAGACATTAATGGCTGTGTGTTGAGTTATTTTGAGGGGACAACAAATTTACACTGTCATACAGGCTGTACATTTACTACTTTACATTGTAGAGAGAATCATTTCGTCAGTGTTGTCACATGAAAAGATATAATAAAATATGTACAAAAATTTGAGGGGTGTACTCACTTTTGTGAGGTACTGTATGTTTTGAATTAATTAATCAATTAATAAACATATTTGAAATGGTTAATGATTAATACCGTGCTAAAATACAGGTATTGCAAAATGTAGTAATGTATTTTTTTTTCTTTACTTTTTTATTTTTTTTTCTTTAATAAATAATAATAAATTAATTAATATACTTTACCTATCACTAAGAAATATCCATCAATCAATATCCTGAAGATTTTCCGGCAGCAGAAAATGTTCAGTCAGACTGTCATCACCTGAGGAGAAAGTGTCAGCAGTGTGGCAAGTGTGCCATATATATAGGCTGCGTGCGCGAGGCATAGCCGTTAGTTTAGGCGGGAAAGCCGCTATTTCAGATACGTTATTGTGTAGATTGTGTTAAAATGGCAGCTATATTGTATGTGTGTGTTACGCGCATCGGAATGATTTGGCGTCTTTAGTAAGCGATTTTCCGTCTTTAGTTGTACTACCTTGTGAAAGTGCTATGTGTTGGGCTCTGTTTTGCGTGTTTAGGGTCCTGTAGCCTCAATTTTTTTTTTTTGTTGGCCATTTTTTCTCTTGCTTAGGGCATTTTCGTGTGTCTAAACTCCTGAAAATGGTGGTGTAACTTCGCTTGCAGAGGTCCTGGGTGCTATTATCAGTGGCCAAAAGGTTGATAATAGATATGTGGTTCCATACAATCCACATTTGCTGATGAAGTACAAGGCACACATCAATGTGGAAGCTTGCACTTCTATCAAATCCATCAATTATGTGTATAAATATATATACAAAGGATATGATGCAGCAACTATTGTGCAAGCTGCACAAAATGAAAGGAAAATCTAATTTTACATGACAAACTTTCATGTTAATTCTTGAAAAGATATTTAGAAAAGAAATGACTTTAGGAGTTAAGTAAGGCTATATTTTTTAATTTTTCTCTTATTATTCGTATTTTATTAAACCTATAAATGCCAATCACTGGAAGGATGTAATTGTGACAATTTATTCAGAAAAGAGGGGAAAGAAAGACACCCTTTTGAATCCAGAAAAACTCCTCTATTTAGTAAATATGATAAATCAGAAAAAATAGTTTAAAACTTATAATTTTTATTAATAAATAAAAGTTTAAAACATATTTAAAACATTTATGACACAATGAGCTTCTTCCTTAATGCTGATTATAATAAATCTGACTATATATTCAATTTATTGTTGCTAATCTTAATGTAATACACTGTGTCCTTTTGTATCAAAACATCTTTGAATATACATCATATAACCTAGAGATGTAATATCTTAATAGATATTTGAATACTTTTGTTGCTTTGTGAGAGGAAAAAACAGCTTCAGGCAGTGAATATTAAAGTGCTAGTGCAATAATTGATGAAATATTAGTACTCGTCAGCGCTAAAGAAATATAAAATTAAATATTTCTTTAAATTAAATTAAATTAAAGCAGCAGTGAAACGTGCGCGTCGGCCACCATAGACACAGCTTAATTTCCTAATTGACGTCACTACAGCAGAGGAACGCTAAACAGCCGGGCCCGGCTTGTTTCAATCCATAGCCATCCAGACTCTGCTTGCAAGTCATTAAGACAAGAACACCATATACCATTTATCAAAAGACTCTACTACTTAAAAATTGTTATATGATGTCTAGATTTTGATCAAGGGATATGGTATTAAGCTATTAGAGAAAAGTGTGATCTCATACTTTTCCATAATAGCTATATGTGTCCTTAATATATGCATATATATTGTGCTTTTTTAGCTTTGGGATGTTATATATAGCTATAGTCAGAGTAGTTAGTTTTAAATTAATAGCCTAAGGGGTAAATGGTGGGCCCCCTCTGCTACCACATAGATAGTATCAAGCCACTATAATAGCACAAATAGCAGCACTGATTAGTAGGGGGTAAGTGGTAGGTCCCCAGCTCCACCATAATAGATAGTTAGGGACCATCCCCTTTCAATTTAATTTAATTTAAAGCAATCTTTAATATTATATTTCTTTAGCGCTGACGAGTACTAATATTTCATCAATTATTGCACTAGCACTTTAATATTCACTGCCTGATGCTGTTTTTTCCTCTCACAAAGCAACAAAAGTATTCAAATATCTATTAAGATATTTAATCTCTAGGTTATATGATGTATATTCAAAGATATTTGGAAACAAAAGGACACAGTGTATTACATTAGGATTAGTGAAAATAAATTGAATATATAGTCAGATTTATTATAATCAGCATTAAGGAAGAAGCTCATTGTGTCATAAATGTTTTAAATATGTTTTAAACTTTTATTTTTAAACTCATTAATAAAAATGATAAGTTTTAAACAATTCTTTCTGATTTATCATATTTACTAAATAGAGAAGTTTTTTCTTTCCCCTCTTTTCTGAATGAACTTTAATGTTATTTAGATGCTCGCTATGTCAGTGCTCCAGAAGCAATGTGGCGTCTTCTGAAACTTGAGATGCATGATCGGTCACATGCTGTGTATTGATTAGCTGTCCATTTGCCACAAAGTCAGTTTGTTTGCTTTACTGCAGGAAATGAAAGAACTGCCTTAGCCCAAAGTGAACATCGAGATACAACACTTGCTATTTGGTTTCAATTAAACTGCCAGGACATTAAGGCCAGACAATTAAAATTAGATCACAAATTTATAACGTCAGTCCAAGAGGCATTGAAGGTTGCAGTTTAAGATTACTTCTTTTACATATTCCCGGTACACAAAGTTATGAACATTTATACACAGTGAAGGACATAGTTTATGAAACTTTTCTATTAGCTGCAAGACATCAAAACTTCATAGCAGATGATACAGAATGGGAGAGGAGTCTGGAAGAAGCAGCACTATGTCAAATACCTAAGCAAATGACAGAACAATTTGCATTATTTGCATCTTTTGCAATGGACCTGATGCATTTGCTTTGTGGGAAACATTTAAATTAAATATGTGTGAAGACTTCTTGAAATGTTACAATGAGCCCATTGCACGCATAAAAGCATTAATGGAAATTCAAGAAATATTTCTTGCTCATGGATTAAATTGTGCAAGTTTTAATTTGCCTGATCCAGGACTTATAGATGACATCAACTTTGATGATTATGACTCTGAGCTTCAACAACAAAAACACAAGAAAAACTGGCAACATTAAATACTTTACAATTGCAAGCATGTAATGCCATCACAAATGCTACAGATGATGAAATGGTCAAAGACCATTATTTCTATCTAGATGGCCCTGGTGAATCAGGAAAAACGTATCTGTACAATTGTTTGATCACTTACATTCAAGCACAGGGTCAACTGGAATTGCTTCACTTTTGTTAGAAGGTGGCAGAACTGTGCATACTGGATTTAAACTGCCAGTTCCTATTTCAGAAGCATCCGTGTAAGATATTCAACTGAATTCTTTACAAGCAAAAAAAAATTAAAAAAGTAAATTAATTATCATAGATGAGGCAACAATGATGTCATGTCATGCCTTGAAATGTATTGATCGATTATTAAAACAAGTGATGGATAATAATTTGCCATTTGGTGGAAAGGTGATGTTTTTAGGAGGAGATTTTACGCAAACATCACCTGTTGTGCCACTTGGAAATAGGACTGACATCATTGAAACATATATCAAGACATTTAAACTGTGGAAAATATTTACACACCTCAAATTAGAATTAAATATGAGATTTGAAGGCCAAAATGAATTCAATGATTGGCTCATTTTAATTGGAGAAGGAAAACATCCACAGATAAATGATTTACCCAATGATACCATTGAAATTCCATCACAAATGGTTTACAAGGAATCACTCATATCGGCAATGTTGCTAAACACTCTCAATAATGATGATTACTCAGACATTGCCAACAAAGTGATATTAACATCCAAAAATATAGATGCCTTGAATCTAAATAACAAAATTTAAAAATTCATCAACGCACCCCAAAAGAACTATTACAGTGCAGATTCAGTTTTGGCTGACAATAAAGACAGTGAATCTAATTTTAGTTTAGAATGTATTAATTCTTTAACCCCATCTGGAATGCCACCACATGTTTTGCAATTAAAAAAAGGGGAACCTGTCATGCTATTGAGAAATATGAATCCAAAAAAAGGACTTTGTGATAGGACCAGATTAATTCTGCACAATTTAAAAGATCATTTCATACATGCAGAAGTTATGACTGGTACCCATAAAGGTGAATGAGTTTTATACCAATAATTCATTTGGCTCCAAGTGAGAGTGGTTTGCCTTTTGTCCTTCAAAGGAGACCATTTCCAGTTATCATGGCATTTGCCATGACCATAAATAAATCCCAAGGACAAACATTTAAGTCTGTGGGTATTTTTTTACAGGAACCTATTTTTGCACATGGACAACTCTCTGTTGCTTTTTCAAGGTGTACAAATGCAAATGATATTAAAGATTCAGTTGAAGACAACCCAAGTCAGGGTGATCTATTACAGGATTGACGCATTTTTACCAAAAACATTGTGTACTATGAAAACAAAAAGTATTGTAATGTCTGGGAAGTGGCCTTTTTCCAGGATTGGCTCCACAAAACAGTTACATTGCATTTTATTACTGTTATAATGTTTAAAGTTTAATACATTAACTTTATGTTTGTAATGTTAAAATTGTTTTTGCAAAGGTCACAAAAGTTGTTTCAGTGTATATAATTAAGGATTCATGTTAGTAGGAGGATGAACATTTGTTGTCAAAATTGAACGTATACCGTATATACTCGAGTATAAGCTGACCCGGGTATAAGCTGAGGCACCTATTTTACCACAAAATACTGGGAAAACTTAGTGACTCGAGTATAAGCCGGGGATGGGAAATGTACTGCACCCTGTTTCACTCTTGTGCCCACTGTGCCCCTTTCTTGTGCCCCCCTCTTTCTCCCCTGTGTCTCTTCTCCCCTCTCCCTCCCCTGTGTCTCGCCCCCTCTCCCTCCCCTGTGTCTCTTCCCCCTCTTCCTCCCCTGTGTCTCTTCCCCTCCTCTCCCTCCCCTGTGTCTCTTCCCCCTCTCCCTCCCTGCTTCCCCTATGTCTCTTCCCCCCTCTCCCTTCCCTGTGTCTCTTTCCCCCTCTCCCTCGTGTTTCTTTCCCTCCCCCTCCCTTATCACCCTCCTCAACCCCCCTCCTCAACAGCCCTCCTCATCCTCCCTTCTCATCCTCAACCCCCCTACTCATCCTCCCTCCACATCCACACTCCTCAACCCCCTCCTCATCCTCTCTCCTCAACCCCCTCCTCATCCTCCCTCCTCAACCCCCCTCCTCAACCTCTCTCCTCAACCCTCTCCTCAACCACCGTCCTAATCTTCAACCCCCCCTCCTCAACCCCCCTCCTCAATCTCTCTCCTCAACTCCCCTCCTCATCCTCCCTCCTCATCCTCCCTCCTCAATCCCCTCCTCATCCTCAACCCCCTCCTCTTCCTCAACCCCCCTCCTCTTCCTCAACCCCCCTCCTCAACCTCAAACCCCTCCTCATCCTCAAACCCTCTCCTCAACCTCAACCCCCTCCTCATCCTCCCTCCTCAACCCCCCTCCTCACTTTACCCCTCTCTAATTACCTCCTCCTCTCCCTTTCCCCTCACTTACCTTCCATCAGCAGCTGCTCCTCCACTCCTTTGTTCGTCTTCTGGCTGCTTCAGGACCCGGCCAATGCTAATGATGTGGCACTCAACCCTACGACCCCGTACGACTTAGGGAGGGAGCGCCTAAGGCGCTCACTGCGCTGGTGGAGATGAGTGATGTAGGCGCTCATCCCTATGAGCCCGTACGACTTAGGCACGGAAGGCGCTCACTGCGCTGGTGGAGATGAGCACGTAGGAAAAAGAAAAAGCCGTGGAAATAAAATTATAACTAGAATATATACTGTAAGAGATCTTCAAGAGATCTTTAAAGTTTCTGCATTTGTTTACTCCTTTTAAATGTTCCTGGTGCACAAAGTTTTGAACAGTTGAGAACTGTTACTGACACAGTTTTTGACACACTTCATTTAGCTGCACGACACAGAAACTTCCTGGCTGATGTTACAGAATGGGAAAGATGTCTAGAAGAAGCAGCACTGTGTCAAATGCCATGGCAGATGAGAGAACGATTTGCATTCATTTGCATCTTCTCAAATGCTCCCAATGCATTTGCTTTGTGTGACAAATTTAAAACAAATATGGCTGAAGACTTTTTGCAACGATACAATGAGCCTATTGCAGAATTAAAAGCATTCATTGAAATTCAAGAGGTCTTTCTATCTCATGGATTAAATTGTGCAAATTCTGCCAGATCCAGGACTCATAGATAAAATACACTTTGAAGACTATTATATTCAGCTTCAAAACCAAATAACACAAGAAAGACTTGCAACTTTAAATACCTTACAATTGCAAGCATTTAACGCCATAAAAAGTGCAATAGAGGATGACTTTTAAATGGCGTTATTTCAATCTAGATGGACCTGGTGGATCAGGAAAAATGTATATATATAATTTATTGATGATTTTTGATCGCATAGAAGGTGAAATAGTACTGCCATTTGCAGCAACTGGAATTTGCGCACTTTTGTTAGAAGGTGGAAGAACTGTGGGTAGGGGATTTAAACTGCCAGTTCCTATTCTGGAAACATCAGTGTCGGATATAAGAATGACATCTTTACAAGGAAAAAAAATTAAGAAAGTAAATTTATTATCATTGATAAAGCTACAATGATGTCATGCCATGCTCTACAATGCATTGACCGTTTGTTGTATGAAGTCATGGATAATGACTTGCCTTTTGGTGGAAAGGTGATGTTGTTGGTTGGAGATTTTAGACAAACATTACAAGTTGTTGCCCATGGAAATCGCATAGACATTGTAGAAACATGTATTAAGTCAAGCACACTATGGAAACTCTTTACTCACCTCAAACTAAAACAAAATATGAGATCACAAAAGGATAATTTCATAAATGCAGAAATTCTCAATGGTACCCATAAAGGTGAAAGAGTTTTCATACCAAGAACAGATTTGGCACCAAGTGAAAGTACTTCAGAAAAGACAATTTCCCATCATCATGGCATTTGCCATGACCATTAATAAATCACAAGGACAAACTTTTCAATCCATTGGAATCTTTTTAGAAGAACCAGTATTTGCCCATGGCCAACTGTATGTTGCATTTTCAAGATGCAAGAATCCACAGGAAATAAAAGTTTATATTGTAAACAACCAAAGTCAGGGTGATTTATTAGATGATGGATGAATTTTTACAAAAAACATTGTCTACTATGAAGTACTGTAAATTAAATTACACATAAAATCAAAATTGCAACTAAGCCACAAATAAATCCAATTCGGTAACCAACAGTGCTCTTATATCTACATCAAATTCACAACAAATATAGAGAACAGTGGTTTTATTTAGAGGACGCAATTTTATATCACTCGAGCTCTTTTTTGAGGACCACTATTTCGCTAAGGAAACTCTATAATATGGCAAAAGACATAGAGAACAGTGGTTATACCTCGCGGACGAAATTTGATGTCTAGCAATCTCTTTTTAGAGGACCACTATTTCAGTTAGGAATCTCTATGTGCCATTTTTAACAACTACAGCAATTTAAAAAAAAAGAAGAAAAAACAACAATAAACAGTGGTTATATCCCATAGACAAAATTACAAGTCTGCTGTGCTCTTTTAAAGGGAACCACTTTGACAGACAAAACAAAAAAAAATGGAATGTCTTGGAGGTCACTTTTGCCAGGATTGGCGCCACAAAACAGTTACCTTGCATTTTCTTAGCTTTATGGTTTCCATTTTAATACTTTAAGTTTGTGTTTGTAATGTTAAAATTCTATTTTCAAAGGAATGAGAAGTTGTTTCATTCTGTGTAATTAAGGTTTAATGTTAGTAGCAGGATTATCATTTGTTGCAAAATTTATTTTTTTCATGATATAATGGGTATTGATCCATGGAGTAATGCGATCACCAGTTAATTGGGTCAGGAAGGATTTTTTTTTTGCCCACTTTGAAACAATTGACCAAGTTTCACTGGGTTTTTATTTTGGTTTGCCTTCCTCTGGATTCAATATTCAAGATCACTATATTTTAAATAATTTCATTTTAATTGTTATTAACTTACATTAATATTTGCATCGTTAACATTGCATTTTACAAGGTTTGAATAGTTGATTTCTTCAATGTTATTAATGATTTATTTTAGTAGCAGCATAATCATTTGTTACAAATTTAAATGTATAATTAAGTAGAAAGGATTCATCCAGGGAGTAATCCGATCGCACTGTGGTCAGGAAGGAATTTTTTTTTCCCCCTTTGATACTAATGGCTAAGTTTCAATGGGGGTTTTTACTGATTGCCATCCTCTGGATTCAATACCTATTTGCTTTACCAGTAGTTCAACTACAAGTTACATGTTAAGAAGCATTCTGTCATGGTTTAAAATACTAATTTATACAAAGTTGACATATTGATGTTAGTATTGATAAAAATAATGAATTCAACACTGTTTACAATATAAGTTGCATGTTAGAAACCTTTATGAGATGGTTCACAATACCTATTCCTACAAACTTCATGTAGTGTTCCATTTTTACTGCATACATGACAATTAAAAAGTTTTAGATTGTTTAACAGTTCATTGTTAAAAAAATAAAAAACTGTATTATACATTTTTGTACCTTTTTGTAGATAAAAAAAGGTTAAGCATTACCAGCTTTAAAATTGTGTTGACCGTAATTTTTTGAATGTAGCTAGTTATTAATAAAAATGGTTCACTAATGTTTCAAATTTAACTTGTGTGTTGCAAAGCATTTATGTAATGGTTTACAACAATTTATTCATACAAACTTCATCCATTGTTACATTATTCCTGCAAACACGACGATTAAAGTTGTTGAAAGACAAGTTGACTGTTAACAACAAAAAAAAAAAAGTATTATTATTGTTGTACTTAACAAAAAGGTTATGAGTGTCACAGACTCACATTGTGTGGCAAACTGTATATACACGTTTCTAAGTATATATTGCACTCCATATAATTTTTTGTACATCACACTACTCATTTGATATATATTTTTTATTTTCTTATTTATTGACCTTATACAACAACACAAATTTCAACACAAATCTATGCCTGTTAATTGATAATTATTCTCTTGGTGTAACACTAGAGCATTAGACTCTAATAGTATATTTATTGGTTACACAATATACTTTATGTAAATGCATTTGCATTTCCTCATTTATACCATATTCTATAGTAATAAACTAGAATATTAGCCTAATATTGAGACTCTTTTTAAGTGTGACGCTTTTTCAAATTCTGTAATAAAGATTACATAAATTAACCTCATAATTTTTATCCAGCTCTTCCTAATCTTATGTTTCTCAAATCAATATAGAACCAGTGTTAAGCACTAACTTAAATAATTATTTTATACACACACATGTCCTAAAACACCTGCACTGCCTGCCAACCATTTTTGATGGAAAAACTTAGGACTTTATTTTTAGAAACTGTTGCCAGAATGAGGACTGTTCATGTAGGCAATCATTAACCACAATTTTTGTGAAGCAGTAACCTGGTCTTCATTTTGTATTTTGAAGCCTCATTAGGATTGTTTTTGTTTGCTAGTTTTTTGTTTAATGACAACAAGTGTTTATTTTATACAAATTGTATATGCTTTCTTTTGGTGAAAGTACAGAGAGCTTGGACTATTTTTTAATATGGTATTTGATTTTCTGAAGGAGGGGTGATACAAAGGAACCTCAACAGATATTCCTTTGTATATCTAGTAATTTCCAAAGCTACATGAATATGAGTGTAAATGTACCACTAATTGAATATTGTGTAGTACTAGGTATGAATTCAGAATAATACCCATTGGTTAGCTCTTTGAATTCAGTCATTTTAGCTCTTGTTCTATGTGATGATCTTTGTTAGGGACATACAGAATTTTAGAATCAGATCACCCTAATTTAGGAATGGCCAGGAATGTTTGAGTTATTATACCTCATTTTTATTATTTTCCATCTATTGTTTTAGAAAGCCAGAATTGAAAGTGATATGGAGGTACTAAGACATGCATGAGATGTACAACCTTAGTGAGCCCACTAATATCCTGCTGCTTTACATGTAGTTCTGGGTCTTATAATTTCTTGAGATCCCGGGTTATCACACACATCTCTTTTCAGAGTTAATATCTAGTCATATTTAATGTTTAATGTTTACCTAAGAAAAGTACCTACAAACAATAAAGTGTCCTTTAATGGTACCTTCTATACAAATCCTATACAATACAAAAGGCAAAATAAATCTTGTGGAAACAAGAAAATCTATGTGTAACATAAACCTCTCAATCAGATCCAGTAAAGGTCAGAGACAGGACATAATGGTGGAAGCAGAAATGGTGGCAGATGGATGAAACAAGTTGATATGGCAGAATAAACAGATTTGTGGCTGGGGATAAATGTGCAATAGTTCTGAGTGGGTGATGTGATGATGCACATAGTGGTTAAAGGAGTATACATTTATATCATAAAATGTTTACTATGCTTAGTCCAAATTTGCCTCACAAAACCCTAAACTAAAAAAGAAAGTATTGATTATTGCCAAAATCAAGTATTGATCGTTGCAAAATAATTTCTGTCTCAGTTTACTGTATTACTTTTAAATCTTGTACACACAGTGGGTCTACACACAGTAAGACATATTTATATAATGTGAGAGAGTTAATTCTTTACAAAATAATTCACTCTCTAGGGGGGATTTTAAAATATTGCTCATATGAGGCAAATATGTCTCTGGTTGTGCTTATTCATACGGTTTCCTCGGCAAAGATACTGGAGTGGGTAGCCACTCCTCCAATGGACTGCGGTTTTGTCTGACCTCTCTGCCATGACCTGCCCATCTTGGATAACCTTACATGGTATAGCTCACAGCTTCATTTAGGTGCACAAGCTCCTTCATCACGACAAGGTTGCAATCCAAAAGGGGTAAACAAGAGGTAACAAATGGCCTTTGTTCAATAAGGTAAGTTGTGGCTAAAGGAGCATACATTTATATCATAAATTATTTACTGTGAGTACTTTCATAATTAGTCCAAATTTGCATCACAGAACCATACATTTAAAAAGAAATTATCAATTGTTGCAACATTATTTGTCTCAGTTGACTGTATTGCGTTGAAATCTCTTACACATAGTGGGTCTACACACAATAAGACATTTGATATATTTGTATAATTTGAGAGAGCTCAATTTTTACAAAAATAATATACTTTCTAGCAGAGGATTTTTAAATATGGCTTATATAGGGGTCATTGTTAAACATTTTGACTTTAATAAGTGTACTTTATAACAATATAAGTACAATACTTATATAGACCCTTGAAAAATTATATTCATAATGTGAAATATAAAAAAACATGCTACCTATTATATTAATATATGGGCTAGTGCTATAAAAAACATAAAAATGTTCAGTTATTTCTGGGAGCTGTTGGGTATTCATAGATGAATTTCTTTGAGAAGCTGCCATCAATCATCAAGTTAGTGAGGCAATTTATTTTGCTTTAAATGTGCGAGATATCTGCTAAGAAACATTTCTGCTTCAGTGTGATAGAACACTTTAAGGAAAAACAGACAGGCACAAGTATTGCTTTCTTAACCATGCATACAAATGGATCAATACATTATTTAACTTCCTAGTTCTTAAATAAAAAAAAACTGTGTCAAATCATTGCTTTTGTAAGAGAAACAATAAACTGTGAATTGTAACAAAGGGAATATCTAAATCATAACTTAAAATAGAGTTTACAGTGAACAATTAATTATATATCCACTATAATAGGGCCATATAATAGGGCCATATGATAAACCTAGAAAAAGTAATTACAGTGCCCTAACTAGAGAGTAAACCCTACCTAGCTATGCTAATCACAGTGACCTTCATCATACAGACGAAAAGCAAGGCATAAATCTCCATTGAGTTTTGCACTGAAAATAAATTACGAGTTACTCCCTGACACTTTGACACTCACACCCTATGCTAATAAGATTTTATGGAACACTCGCAAATCAGGGCACTGCCATAACTGACAAAGCAGAATAAAGGTTTACAAGTACCAAAGACCACTCACAAGTGATTTTAAAACATTTGCAGGGTATCCCAGAAGCATTAAAAGTGACAGTATAGCACAAAAAGCACTACATAATTATGCCATTTCAACTTTATTTGACACTTAAAAATCTAATATCAACATATGTGTAATTAAAAAATATGATATGTTGGTATTAAGTCTGTTTTATGAGACAAAAAACAGGGTAACAAACAACCCATTACTCAAGGTGTTAATACACGTCACAAAACCACTTTGCCTAGGAACAAATACTCTAATTTATTGTCTATAAATATATAATATTTTAACACAAAATAAACACATCTTTATTTATTGACTCTATAAGTACAATTGTCACATCTTTTTATTACCCAAAAATATATATTAATAAATAAAAAACAATTACATATATATATATATATATATATATATATATATGTGTATATATATATATATATATATATATATATATACTAGCGACTTGCCCGTCAAAAATGACAGCAATAAAATTGTAAGGCAGGTAATGCTGTTTGCCCCACAAAGTAAGGCTCTCTCTTGGTCCTCTGAGTACCTTCAGTGCTCATTGCGAGCCTGCGGCACTCAGTACTTGCCTCTCCCCTTGTGTACTTTTTTTTTCTTTATATATATTTTTTAATGATAATAAATGAATTAATAAAATAATAGATTAATATACTTTACCTATTTGTAATTAATATATGCAGCAATCAATATCCTGAAGAGCTAACAATCTGTTTTGATTTTCCTGCAGCTTACAATGTACAGTGTCAAGAGTGCAGTATAAATAGGCTGCGTGGCGCGAGGCCAAACTGTTTGTTTAGTTGTGTAAATCGCCATTTTAGAATGGTAATGTTATTAGTTGCAAGTTAGTGTTGTAAAATGGCGGCGATTGTCTATGTTTTACACGGTTGTGGATCATTTTGCGTCCTTCCTTATAGTGTATTTTGTACCTCGAACGTTCTTGGGTATAAGTCTTATGTGCTTGGAGTTGTTTTGTGTGGTTACGGGTCGTGTAGCCTCGTTTTATTTTTTTTCGGCAGCCATGTTCTCGCTTAGTAGATTTTCAAATGGAGCAAAATGCTTAAAATGCGAGATGTGAGGCACCGTAGAGCTTCCACTTGGGCAAATGCGGCCCCTCGCTTTGCGAGGGTCTGCATTTGTGGCCTACAATGAGCCTTTATCTATGTCCCGGGGGTCATATTTTTTTTAAGTCCTGCTTATGTGGGTTTTTTTATAGCGAGTGAGGCACTGTAGATCCTCCACCTTTGCAAATGCGGCCCCTCTCTTTGCGAGGGCCCGCATTTGCAGCCTGCAATCAGCCTTCTGTTTGGTACACAATCTAAGGCTTTTGGTCCTCTGAGTACCTTCTGTGCTCATTGCAAGCCCCGGGCTGAGCACTCATTGCGAGCCTCTCCCCTTGTGTACTTTTGCTCCTCTGAGCACCCTCAGCGCTCATTCTGAGCCCGTCGGGTCTGGAGCATGTGTTACGCGGATCTGGAGCATTTTCTGTGTTTCCTAATAGTGTATTTTTTACCTTGTATGTTCCTGGGTAAAAGTCTTATGTGCCTGGAGGTGTTTTTTGTGGTTAGGGGTCAAGTAGCCTTGTTTTGGGGGGTTTTCGTTCGTCATTTTTTTTTGTCTCTTTGGCGATTTTCGAGTACTGAAACTCGGCAAATTGTGTTGAAATTGTCGTGCAACCTCACTCCCAGATGTCCTGGCTGTCCCTGCGTGCTGTGTGTGATGTTTATTCTTTTTTTATTTGTATTTTCTTTGTGCTTTTGGTTGTTTTGGATGTGCGTGGTTCGACCGTTAGCTACGTATTTTTTGACCTCGTATTTTTTCCCCTCTCGGCTCGTATTTGTTTTTTTCTAAGTACCGCTTTCCACTTTTATCTACCTGGTTGGGTTTTGCGTGCTTTGGGGTTGTGCAGTCTCGTTTTATCGTTTTTTTTGGGGCCGCCATTTTTCTTGTTGATTTTCGAGTGCCAAAACTGGCCAAATTGTGTTTAAATTATTGTGCAACCTCAATCCCAGACGTTGTGGCTGTCCTCCCATAGTGTGTGTGATGTTTTCTTTATGTTTTTTTTTTCTTTTCTATGTGTTTTTATTGTTTTTGTATTGTGCGCGGTTCAGCTGTTAACTTCATATTTTTTTGAACCTCGTATTTTTTTTCTAAGTGCCTCAGGTCGTATTTGTTTCTTTCTAAGTTATGCTTTTTTTTTTCAAAGTGTTATGGACCAACACTTTTCCACCTGATTTTTTCAAAGTGCTATGAGTTGTGTAATTGTGATTTCTGTTGATCTGTAGTGCCGCGGGTTGTATTGATGACAGGATTTACTGCTGTCAGCTGTCTGCTCTCTTCTGGGTAGAGAATGATTTGAATCAGTGTAGAATGTAGGGAAAAATGTTCCTGCAGCCTTTTTACTGCATTCCCCTAAGTTAGAGCATAGATTAGCATAGGGCTCATAGTTAGTAGCTTCCTAGTAAGGCCTGCATTGTGTCCAAGCGTAACTCACAAACTACTATCACTAAATTCCAGAAACTGTGCAATAATGGTTGCGTAATACTGGTTTATGCACAAATACGCAGCAAAATGCTTCATATTTGTGCATGCGCGATAGAAAAAGAGAGTGTGAGGACCGAGCAGGGGGGGAGGGAGTGAGATAGAAAGAAGGCAGTGCACTCACAGAGGGACAGGAGAGGGAGAGGGTGGGATGTAGTGGAGGAAGGGAGAGAGAGAGAGAGGGACAGAGGCAGAAGAGAGAGACACACATGAGAGAGAGAGCGAGAGAGAGAGACAGGAGAGAGAGACACAGACACAGAACATAGGCAGAGAGAGAGACGGAGACAGACAGGAAAGAGAGACAAAGAAGAGAGGCAGTAGGGAGAGAGACACAGGAGAGAGAAGAAGAGAGAGAGAAACAGCACAGACAATTGAACATCCACATAAAATTATAGGATACCGTCATGAGGGAGACTGCCAAAATGTATGGAGGAAGGTGCTCTGGTCTGATGAGACTAAAATTGAACTTTTCGGCCATCAAAGAAAATGCTATGTCTGGAGCAAACCCAACACATCACCCAAAGAACACCATCCCCACAGTGAAATATAATGGTGGCAGCATCATGCTGTGGGGATGTTTTTCAGCAGCCGGGACTGGAAAACTGGTCAGAGTTGAGGGAAAGATGGATGGTGCTAAATACAGGGATATTCTTGAGAAAAACCACTCTGTGCATGATTTGAGGCTAGGACAGAGGTTCACCTTCCAGCAAGACAATGACCCCAAACACACTCCTAAAGCAACACATGAGTGGTTTAAGGGGAAACATGTAAATGTGTTGGAATGGCAGAGCCCAGACCTAAATGCAATAGAAAATCTGTCGTCAGACTTTAACAATTGCAGTTCACAAGCGCAAACCATCCAACTTGAAGGAGCTAGAGCAGTTTTGAAAGGAGGAATGAGCAAAAATCCCACTGGTAAGATGTGGCAAGCTCAGAGACTTATCCAAAGCAACTTGGAGCTGTAATTGCAGGGACTTTAGGGGGGTGAATAGTTATGCACATGAACCTTTTCTGTTATTTTGTTTTATTTGTTGTTTGCTTCAAAATAATGTTAAAAAAAAATCTTCAAAGTTGTGGGCATGTTCTGTAAATTAAATGGTGCAAGTCCTCAAAAAAATCCATGTTAATTCCAGGTTGTGAGGCAACAAAACAAAAAAATGCCAAGGGGGGTGAATATTTTTGCAAGGTACTTTATATTTTAAAATCATACCACAGGCAATATTAATCAACTCATTCCACCAGGGCAATACCTGTCCATGTATCCAGATTGTGGGGTATATATTTGAAGAAAGGGACTAGTTGTGCCAATCTATCTGTGCCCACCCACTTACTATGCTAAGCCCTAAAAAGTCCATAGGCCCCCCCTGGATGTCAAAAATCATAAACATGCAATAGATGTATAGCAAGAGTTAGTTCACAGAACAATATCCTAAAAGCGTGATGTCACCTGAAGGTGATGCAATCCTACAGTCTGACACACGTTCCCCTAGATGGCTTCAACAGAGGCTATACACCTTCACCCTGACACCTATATGATCCCCATCTACAGTATTTATTGCATGGTAATACAAAATGGCTGAACTCCAAAGGAAGCAATGTCCTCAGAAATTAATGAAATGCTTACTGCCATCAACATTTTAGCTTTATGTTTATTTATACATTTGATTATTCCATTTTATCCACTAATCAGACAAATCATATCTGAACAATTAAACTATAATATCCTACCAGGCAACATGTAATTTTCTCTGCAGGTTAATATGGTTAATACTCGCTGCATATTTTATATGATATTAACAAATATATATATATATAACAAATTGCACTACCATTATGATATTACCATTACATGTTTTATTTTTGATTCATCTTGTCCCATGTCTTCTGAAGATTGATATAATGTTGTCTATCTAAGGGTTAATAGTAGTTGAGACAGTCAGGAGACATATTTGTATATTAACCTTAGGGGGATATAATTCTGGGACAATTGGTGGTATTTCAAAAAGTAATTAGGGCATTTTTGCTTTTCATTTAACATTTATAACTGCTCGATGTGACTATAATGTTAAATCCCACATAAAGCCATACATTTTGATTAAAGATAGACAGAAAATCAACTATGTAAATGAAAGTGTATCTCTCCCATTGGTGACTTATGCAATAAATGTATTCTGGTTTGTTATAAGTCTAAAAGCTGTACTGTATTTTTTACACTGTAAACTAAGATGTGTGAAACAGTATGAACCATAAGGTCAGATATTAAATTACATTTGGATTAATTAGTATGGATTGTTGAACTGTATATATATATATATATATATATATATATATATATATATATATATATATATATATATATATATATATATATATATCAGGATTTTGTATATAGTCTGTCTTTTAATAAGCAATGATGCATTCAGTCTAACATAGAAGGTAATGCACGTTGAGAGATTCCACTAAAATAAGAGGTGTACTCTAAGAACAGCAAGTGCAGAAGGTACAAAAAAACTGCATTCCACTACAGGTTAGATAACAACTGCTACAGACAGGAGTAATGTGGGAAAGCTTCATTTTATATATACACAAAGTTGCAAGGAGTGGGGGGAAAGGAGGGGAAAGCATTTTGCATCATCTTCCATTCCCTAGCTCCAAGACTGCATAAGCATGTCGTTTTTACAACGTATGTTTTAGTTTCCTTGGAAATCTACAGATTTCACATATAATTGGTTTATGAAAAAAATAAAGCTCCTTTGTAGGTCTTCAAAACGGCTGTAAAATATACTGTTTATTTAGTGCATATTTATTTTTACTTAGTTTAACTTCCTGGAGGTAAAATATTTTAAACTATTAATAACAATAGTTCTAAACATTATTATTAATATGATATTAATAATTATATACTAATGTATCTGAATAATATGACAGCTAAAAACATTACAATAACATTATCAGAGGGGGTTTATAAGCCAGTATAAAAATGTGTGTTTTTCACTGACTGAAACTGCAGTGGATTTAAAGGCACCAAATGTATCTGTATGACAAGGTTTGAAAAAGTGAATCTTATTATAGCAACATCAGAAGAGGCACAGGCTGAGTAATATAATAACTTCTCAGCCAACTTTCTCTTTTCAGAAGGCTTTTTGAGTATAAATGGGTTGGAAATGTAAAATGTAACTTGAAGGGTAATACCATGACACACTGTAATTGCTAATGATATACTCAAATACAGAGTGAGAATATCATGGGGTGCCTGAATATATCAAACATTTTTTATTCATGAGGAACTAATGACCTGATTAACTTAAAACTGGCAAAAAAAGTCATGAATATGTTAAAATAGTAATCAGACCATACAATGACTGCTTCTACGCATTTCTATTTCTTAATCTGAGTTTATGTTTTAGATGTTTTTTAGCATAAAAGCGGCTTTAAAATTATTATTAACATTCTTTGTCTTTTGAATTTAAAGTTAGAGTTCAGATGAAAGATTGTAGTCCATTAAGCAACAATATATTTTACCTTTGATGATTAGTCAAATGTGTTTTACAGAATTTTTGTTTTCATGTTACTGTAGAAAAATGCTCTGTAATATCTTGTTTAGTTGGCAAAATAGTGTTCTAAATGTTTTATGATCAATATTATTTGATAAGATAGGACCTATGGAAGGGCTAATAATAACATACATTACAATATTTTTTTGTGGTTGAGTGTTTAGAAGTCTGATATGTGATCATACTCACAATCCAGCAATGTAGAAATCAATAAAAATTAATGAAAATACTGTTCTTGTCCATGAGGGTTCCATGATATCTATTAACTCCTTGATTCCTGGGATCAATATAACACTGAAATAACATGCAAAACATGTAATTGCAGATATGCAAGCTTGAGTTGTGCAATTTCTTATAATTCCTTTCATTGCTATCCCAGTATTTTTAAGTTCATTAGTGTGATTTTATTTGCTTTTGCAGTGTTACGAACAAGTGTTTAATCCACTTGCGAACCCTATCTAGTACTCGTAAAAGTTTTTCCTACATCTGGCATTTACAGGTTTGAAGGCAATTGCGGGCTTGTTGAATTGTTGAAAATAAATAAGGAATTTGCTTCTTTAGCACTGGTAACAATTGCGTTTTTGACAACCTCATGGATTTTCAACCTGTAACTCGCAAATCGATTGAAGAAGAAGCAAAGTAAATATCAGTAACTTTTAAGGACTACATTACAGGCTTCTGTAATTGCTATTGAAACAATTAAATAGGGGATATTGTATGTAAACATTTGAGACATGCTACAATCTCAGCACCAGAATAAAAAAAACAGCCTAAAGAAGCATTTTACAGGACTGTAATACAATAAAAAGGAGGCCTATTACACATACCTGCTTCTCATAATTAAAACACTGACTAATGTTAAGTCATGTCTGGCTTATACAGAGCCATAGGGGTCAACGCTTACTCACCTGCCCTACAAATACACTTACAACCTCACCACCACTGGTTTATTGTATTTGCACAAAATAATGAGACCGACACAGTGAATCAGTCTCAAGTTTTAACTGAAATTATTTTTTTCTTACAATAATATGTCAAAATATTTGATCCATGAACACTGGCACAATTCATGTGCATTTATTTAATGACTTTTGGAGGGAATGAATTTGGTTTATACGGCCACATCAAACAGATATCCTTCATTGCACTGAAAATAATAGGAACCTATGACATAATAAATTTAAGATTCAACTTTCAAATAACAATACACATTTGTGTCATCCTATGTTTGTTAAAATGTAAACATATGTGAGATGTGTTCACAGATCAGATGTGGTTATGTAATTGTATGTTTGTGTGCACTGTAAATGGTTCATTTACAGTGTCAGGTAGCAGTGATTGGAGATCAACACTAACTCCCTGAAAAGAAAAAACAGAAGCCTAAAGAAAAATTCATAACAAAAAAGGGATTGCGTCAATGTTTCTCAATTCCAAATCCCAGATAAAATTTTAGGTATATCCCTGGTTGGTCACAGGCTATCTAATCAGAGCCCAAAAGTAAAGCTGATAAACCCAGGTTGTTTATAGGCATTACTGAGCCTCTGATTAGCTCATCTATGTTCAAGCAGGGATATGCCTAAAATGTGACCTATTGTTGGACTCTGAGGACTGGAGTTGAGAAACACTTAAGAGGATGCTGTCTCTATCTCCTTCCCCTTTCGGCCACAGGGGCCTCAACAACAGCACCACCATCAGTCTCCTGGTTGGCCTTCTGGTAGAAGCTACTAGGGGAGGTGATGGAGCAGCAGGTGGGGCAGGTGGGGAGACCTGTCTTTGGAAGTGGTGAATTGGGATACAGATAGGTGTTGAAAATTATACAGCTTGTCTTTCCTGAAGTCCCCCACTCTTGACAAGTTCCTTAAGCCTGAGAGCTGCCCTTTCATGGAGTGAGTAAAGTCTTGCTGAAGGAGGGGATTTACTGTAGCTGTAGTTCAAGGTTTCATTGATGCTTCCTAATATCTGTCTTTACTACTAAGCAACTGTCTCTGTATACCATCCACCTCCAGAAAATGCCTGCCCATCTCCTGTTGATACTGCTGTCTGTTGAGGTCCTCATCCACTTCCTATGCAGGAGAGAGTGCATATGGGGGAAGCTGCTAGGTATGGTGGTGTTGCAGGAGCCTGTGGTGGTGGCTATCAGGTGGAGGGGCAGCAGCCAGAGACCCAGGGAACAACTAGAAAGATGGTCAGTCTATGTGTGTGTGTGTGTGTGGGGGGGTGCTGTGGGGTCAACCAAGACCATGATTGTGGAGGGGCCTGGTAGAGGGTCCAAGTTCCACATAAATTCCTCCCCCTCCTCAATGTCCTTCTCTTCTTGTTGTGTTTGTAGCTGACTAGATGCTGTAGAAGGAAAACATTTTTATTGTTATGTATTTATTTTTATATTTTATATATTTATTTTCCAATTCTCATAAACAAAAATTCATTCTGTGTATGAATCTACAGCGTTAATTGTGGGTCAAAATTAGAGTTATGAGAAAGTGTGGATTTATCTCATTATATAAACGTTGCCTTTTTGTGTTTTAGTGTTAGTATGCATTCACACATTTTACCAAGGAGTTTATTTTTGTCCATAACACTTCTAGTCCACCAGATACAGTACACATCCTTTATATTTCCTGGAATCCAAAACCATGACATCTCAAATTCTTCTTGACTTTCCAATATAATTTTAACTGGTGTAGAAGATTTAGTGGAAATGCATTTTGGATGGCAAGCTTCCAGAGGGAGGAATGGAAAACAGAAGTAATCCTGAGAGAGAAGGGTAACTGTAGTTGGAAGGAAACTTTGCTAACTATGTGTGTGAATGAACCAATACATTTAGGACCCATTTTCAAAGTTTAAGATTGTGGGTGGGGAGCAAAACTTTGTTCCCTACTTAGGATAAACTTAGAAGGACTTCCAAGTTTATCTGATTCTTTATTTTGGCTCTCTAATTCTCTAATTTGTAACCAATGCTGAAGAAGGACTTGTCATGTGACATCAACTGCAGGCATATGAGATGATAAAGATTGGGAAGGAAAGACAGAAGATTCCTAACCCATGCAGAAAACAAATTGGGGTGCTCCAAGATCGTCATGTTTCATAGACCTGTGAGCAAAGTCGGCAAAAGGCAGCAACTGAGACCGGTCATTATGACTCTAGGGCACAAAGTAACACGGCTATTGTTCTAGGAAATAATTAGTGTGTTCAGTTATACCATTAGATTAAGTTTGGTATGCAGAACTGAAATGTAAATCAATTCTAAGTTTACTGCAAATGGTCCTCCAGAATCTAGACGCAAACTGTGATCCTCTGTCAGACACAATTACCTTGGGTATGCCATGAAGTCTTAAGATCTTCTTAATGTAGATAGTGGCTAGAAACACAGTAGAAGGTAACAGCCAGAGGGATAAAGTGGACTTGTTTAAGAAAATTATCCACAATTATAAAGATGGTAGTGAATCCTTGAGATAGAGGAAGACCCACAATAAAGTCCATAGTAATATGTGACCAAGTATGAGAGGGTACAGGTAAAGGCTGAGGCAGACCTTGGGGACATGCCAAAGATAACTTTTGTTTGGACATATATCAGTAAAACAGCAACAAAAGTTTGAACATGCTGGTGAAGTTCACGCCAGCAAAAAGGTATTGGAGATATAATTCAGTGTCTTGCTGACCGAAGATGCCCAGACAATAATAAAGGATGGTCCCACTTAAGGACTTTATGTTGGAACTCCTGAGGCACATAGAGTAGGTGTGCAAGAGGATGATTTTGAGGAGGCATATAACTCTGGGCTGCCTTCAATCTGTACAGAATGTGGTATGTTGGAGAGCAATCTCACACTGTTTAATAAACCCACAGCAGGCAGAAGGGCTACCAGAAAACATTTCAGGAGCTGATATGTGGGTTCATGTGCAGGAGCAAAAGGTGAGACAGGTACAGACAGTAGCTACTGAAGCAGTATGGGTTGCATCAATACTTAACGGAACAGAGTAGGAAAACTAATGAGGAGACTGGAAGTAAATGCACAAGGTCTGCACTGTGGGGGTAATATTTCCATTTTCTGATCAGTTTGTGCTAAACGTTCTTCATGAATAGAAAAATAGGAAAGAGGGGGGAAAGATGTATCTATGTTTGTTGCATTATTGCGCACACTAGTATATCATTGAGAAAGCCCTTATGGGGAACAAACTTGTTTGAGTTTAGTGACTATTATATAGACTTTTTATATTTTATGTTTTAATATTGTATAGCACTGTTTGGTTCAAATAATAGTGCACACGCATTTAGAATCAGTCAAATAGAGTGGTAAAAATACTAGAGAAGATGGATCCTTATATACACAGACCAAGGGCTCTATTAAATCCCAAGCCCGCAGTGGCCGTCATCTAGCCCGTATGTCTGAAGACTTGGAATTTGCGGTAGTTACAGAGTAATTAATTTGAACAAGGCCGCAACCAAAGGGCTGAAAGCCTCAAGCCCGTAATCCCTTCCTGCACCCGCAAGCTGTCAGTGGGCTGGAATAGATGAGGCCTGCAGTTACAATCCAATCCTGTAATTACAGAATGCGACACAGGCCTCAGAGTCAATGAAAAGTTGGATCCTGGAAAATGATTGACAGGGTGATAATAAAGCTGCGTTCCATACGCCAATGCGCTGACTGTGTCGTAGATTCTTCCAAAATAGCATGCAGGTCCTGGAGTTGGAGGTTGGATAGAGAGAGAGAATAAGTGATATTGGAGAGCACATATTCTTTTCTATTATCAGCAGAACTATTTTACACATACATTTTGCACATACAGTAAATTCACTTAGAGCCAGGTAAACATATAAACACCCCCCCTCGCCCTATACCCCCCACCCTATACCCCAACAGTTAGAAATAACACATAAACCATAAAATAAAAATTACATCACAAATATATACATGAATAATTTTTTCATTCATCCTTATTTTATTTTGGGGATTGAAATGGAGGGAGGAGAGAGGATGGGAGAGAAGTAGAGAGGATGGGAGGAGAAGAAGGGGAAAGGTGAGGAGGAGAGAGAGGAGACAGAGGTGGCAAGGGGAAGTGTTGGAAAGGAGGAGGGGGAGGATGAGGAGGCGGTGGAGGAGGAGGTAGAGGAGGAGGAGCAGGTTGAGGAGGAGGTGGAGGAGGTTTATGAGGTGGTGGAGGAGGTAGAGGAGGTTGAGGAGGAGGTGGAGGAGGTTTAGGAGGTGGTGGAGGAGGTAGAGGAGGATTAGGAGGAGGTGGAGGATGTTGAAGAGGAATTGGAGGAGGAGGTGAGTGGAGGAGGAGAGGAGGAGGAGGATGAGAGCGTGGGAGAGGAGGAGATGGGAAATAGTGTAGTGGGGGAGGTGGGTGGGCAGGTGCCAAAATTGGTAGGCACATCATCCTCAGGGTTTGAGGGGAGGGGCCTGATCCCAGGGGAGTTGGAAGTGGGGATGAGGGAGAGAGGACAGAATCCCCACCCACAGTCAGGTGGGCAAGAGGCTGAAGGCAGGCACAGGGCCCCAAACTTATGGTGAGGTCTGTGAAGCAAAGGTTCGACAACATCAGGGTCCTGGTGATGATGAAGATGGCCAAGGAAATGGCCACAGCCTCAGAAAAAAGTGGTGGCCCTGCAGTGACTGTCACCAACAATGAGTGGAGAGGGACCTCAAAGACCTACTGAGCCAGGTTCTCTACACAGGATCCAGCCTCCACATCAGGTGAATATCACATACACCAACATGCCACCACATGTACATCACACAAACTACACATGTACAGGATGACCAGCAAGGACACTGACATGTCAGCTCCATGGAATTTACAAGGGGTAGATGAATCAGTCATGCGTCATTAAATCCATGAGGCTGACAAATCACTGTCTTCAGAGGGCACAACAACATTAATCAACCAATAGTCAGTCCATGTATGGGTGTGTCCACTGCAGTGTATGCAGTCACAGACCACAGCAAGAATCAAGAGAGTATTAGGAGCCAAGAACAATCAAGATCAAGAACCCAACAACGATCTCAGCTAGCAAATGATAGCTACTCAGAGTTGCACTCAAAGGGACAGTTACCTCAATCTAAGTGAGATTCAATATGTGAAAGAGCACAATATTCTATGTTAAAGTGATCTATTACTTTATTGTAGAGATGTTGCGGACAGTTCGCCCGTGGACTATTCGCAGCGATTTTGGCTCTTTCGCGCTCGCATCGGACGGCGGACACATGCGCTTTTCGGTCCGCCCCCTATTCTTTATCATTGAGGAAACTTTGACCTTGCACCTCACAGTCAGCAGATACATTCCAGCCAATCAGCAGCATACACTCCCTTCCAGAGCCTTCCATCTGAAGGACAGCATACATTTTAGAATCATTCTGAAGCTGCATTCGTTGTGAGACGACAGATAGTGTAGCTGCTGGAGATTTAATAGGGAAATAGATAGCCAGGCTCCATTACAGACCTTAAGGACTCATCTGATATCTGCTGCAAGGACAGCAACCCAAAAAGCCCTTTTTAGGGCTAGAACATCATTTATTTTATTTTATAATTTTTTTCTGTGTAATTTAATTGCATATGCCTGCCTGCCAGCGTGTGTGTGTGACAGGCTAACACCTAACAGCTTATATTGTGCTTATTTTCACTACTCATACCTGGTGGTGTACCATACATTGAAAACAACCATTCTTTTCCTGTAATCTAATTTCAGTTGCCTGCCTGTGTCAGGCTCACAACTTATATTATGCTCAGTGAAATAAAACAACACTTTTTTGACTGTAATAGATTGAATAGCAATTGGCTGCCTACAGGCGTGTGTGTGAAGCCTATTGCATCTACTCTGCCAACTTTTGCCAGTGCACAGTGATACGTCATATCTGGTGCAACCGTAGTGTACAGTGACATAAAACAACACTTTTTTGGCTGTAATCGATTGAATATCAGTTGCCTGCCTACAGGCGTGTGTGTGAGGCCTACAGCGCCTACTCTGCCATCTTTTGCCAGTGCACAGTGACACTCATATCTGGTGGCACCTTAGATTGCACGCGCAGTGCCCCAAATTTGAAGTGGGAGGACCGACCAAGGATCTTTTTCCATCTCCCTGTTACAAAAATCCATGCCATATACACGTCCCCTAATAGTGGACGTAACAGGGATTAAACCGATAGGAATAGTACACACCTTATAATAACGCAGACAAAGGCAACACAGAGAGAGGAGTCTGAAGAAGAGGAGTCAGAAGAGGAAGGTGGCTTTGAGGAGGTGGAAGAGCAAACACAGCAGGCGTCCCAGTGGGCTTGTTGTCACCTTTTGGGGACCCTTGGTGGCTGGGTGGAGGAAGAGACCTTCAATGACATCAGTGAGGACAAGGAATGGGACATGGCTAGCTTGGTATCCAACCTTGTGCAAATGGGGAGTTTGCGGTTGTGCAAAGGGACTGTTTGCGGTTGTTTGCGGTGCATTAAACGAGGAGATTGGTCTCTTACTGTGAAGCGGGTGTAACCCTTACACTACCTGATCGATACAACATCATACCTGATGTTTTAAAGCATGTTATTCCAAACAATTTAGGAATGTTAGGTGATTTATGCCCTTTATGGCTTAAAACCAGACTCTGCATAAACTATGTAATTTTCCGTGGGTGTTTTGCATTGGATCCCCCTCATGCCACAATCCAGGTGTTAGTCCCCTTGAAACAACTTTCCCATCACTATTGTGGCCAGAAAGAGTCCCTGTGGGTTTTGAAATTTGCCTGCCTATTGAAGTCTATGGCGGTTCGCCCGGTTCGCCCGTTCGCAAACATTTGATGAAATTTGCGTCCGCGATTCGCGAACCGAAAATTTTATGTTAGCGACATCACTACTTTATTGTAAGTTCAATAAGAACAGTTAAACATATGCAGCCTAAGGTTTGCTTACAGACACAGTGATGATGAACAGCTTCTGCCTCAAAGAAAGTATCACATATTATGGTTTATTTGCTTACAAGAATGTAATCAGCCAGCAGTTAAACACTCAATTAACATGGAATCTTCTGTTCTGTAACACAATGAAGAGCACTGATAATGAGGTAAATGGCCCTGTAAGTGATTCATCCATGTTTAAGCTTAGATGTCAAATAGTTAGGAAGGAATTTAAAAAAAAAATTTCTTTTACATCATTAACACATATCCCTTTCTTTTCTTGTTTCTCTCTTTCAGCTTCACAAAGGTCTGGGTCCATTGGTAAGCCAGAGGTGGGGGCATTGGCTCCATCGAAGTAATAGGACACGGAGCAAGCCCCCACCCTGCAGGATCCGGTGCAGGGGGAGGAGTGACTTGCACAAGCCCCTTGCCCTGGTGTGGAGCTCCACCCCCAGCACCTGTGAGACGGCAGCCGCCAATGTGGGATTTGGGCCCTGATGCTAGGCGTAGGAGAACGTAGGTGCTGCACATATTTTTTTTCAACAGCACTCCTTAGTGACAATCTATTGGTCCCAGTGTTAACCTTATCTAGCCTGGCTACAGAGTCTTGGATCTTGACCTATGGGATGGTGATGTTATGTATGCAGATAGCTACCTCCCATCACATGGTCCATGAACCCCTTCTCTATTGACATGTAGGGTTCTGTAAACATGTCATGTCATTGATGGTCACTAAAGAATGCTGTTGAGAAGAAATGCGGCCATCCCTATCTTCTTTAAGTCCTTATTTTGTGTGTTATATTTTTGTTTTGTTTTGTTTTATTGTTTTATGTACAATTTAGGCATCTTTTGCATCTGCAAGCAATGTAAAGGAAGGTTTAAGGTTTTCACAGTGCCACTCAGGTAGACATTTCTCCAATGTGTGTCCCCCATTATCATGTAGCTCCAAGAATATTACAGTTATCATATAGTCAGATATCTGAGATATGATTGTTTTTAGCTTCAATGTAGACTAATACCGCTATGGCGGTGGACTTGCAAAGTCTCACAATGGCATGTTAATTACAGTTAGCATTCATATATGCACTAGTGATCCTGACCTTAATATCAGTCTGAGAACAGATCCTTGGGTCTGATGTAAGTAACATAGAATCTGGCTGTTGTCCTTTGTGTCTTCGTACTAATGGGTACTTCTCCTATTTCTGACATGAGTATCCTTTAACATGTGCTAACAGCTGTATAGCTTATGGATGTGATATCAATGTTGATTAACAATTTCATATGGCGAAGGTGATAGTACACCTTGACCACTGATGCTGGTCACAGCTAAGCATTTATTGTGAAAGGACACATACTTTTTATATCTACTCTGATCTGTAATATGCAAATTAATTGTTAATTGATCAAGAGGAAGGCAAAGAGAAAAAATCCCAAGTGAAACTGACAATTGTCTCAAAACAGCAAAAGAAATATAAATTTCCTTCAGTACTCCTTCTCTAATTATCCAGGATAGCCCTGAATGCCCTTTTTATTTAAAACTATATCCAAACCCTTTTAAAAGCTATGTATCAAATCCGCTGTAACCAACTCCCTTGGTGGAGAATTCCAAGATTAACACCCTTATGGTGAAGAACCCTTTTCTTTCTTGAAATCTTTTTACTTCTAATCTCAAAGGATGTCCACTTTTCAGTTGTAAACATTTTGGCACAAAAAAGTTCACTTGACAAAGTCTTGTATTGATTCTGGATATATTTATATAAGGTAATCATATCTCCTCGTAGACACTATTTTTCTAGAGAGTGTTTCTGCATAACTTAGCCCCTCCATTCTCCTTATTAGTTTTGTTGCCCTTCTGTGTACTTTTTCCAGCTTTAAAATGTCCTTTTTATGAAGTGGTGCCCACAATTGTACTCCATATTCCAAATGAGTGCGTACTAGGGATTTTTATAGTGGATAATTATATGTGCTTCCCTTGCTTCTATACCCTTCTTAATACATGCTATGATTTTATTTGCCTTTGCAGATGCTGCTTGGCATTGCACACTAGGTGGTTGTTCACAAGCACTCCCAAATTCCTTTTAATATCTGATACCCCTAGATTTGCTCTATTAAGATTATAAATTGCTTGGCTATTTTCTCCTTCCCAGAAGCATAACTTTACATTTATTCATGCTAAGTCTTATCTGCCATTTAGTTGCCCATTTCTCTAATTTATGTAATTCCCTTTGGAGGAAAGTACATCATTATCTGATTCAATTACATTGCACAACTTTTTGTCATCTGCAAAAATGGAGACAATACTTTCCAAACCTACTTTTAAGTGATTAATAAATATGTTAAAAAGGAGAGGACCTAATACTGAACCCTGAGGTACCCCACTTACCACATTAGTCCAATCCGAGTGTGTTCCTTTTACAACCGTTTGCTTCCTATCTTTTAGCCAGTTCTCAATCCATGAGCAGATATTTACTGCAATTCCTGTATCCCTTAGTTTACACAATAGTCTCCAGTGTGGCACTGTATCAAAAGCCTTTGCAAAATCCAAAAAGACCACATCCACTGAGTTTCCTTGAACCAAGTTCCTACTAACCTCCCATAGAAATTAATCAGGTTTGTTTGACATGACCTATCCCTCATAAATCCATCTAGTCTCCTACTTATAATTTTATTTAAAAAGACTTGTTCTTGTATAATATTCCTTATTAACTCATTTAAAAGCTTTCCCACTAAATAAATGAGGCTCACAGGTCTATAATTTCCTGAATGTGTTCTTCCTCTCTTCTTAAATGTAGGTATCACCTCTGCCTTTCTCCAGTCATCTGTGTTGAGTGAATCTTGAAAAATTAGATATAATGGTTTTGATTTTGCAAGGGCCCAGTTCCCTCAACAGCCTCAGATGTATTCCATCAGGACCTGGGGCTTTATTAACATTTTTTTTTCAACCTCTTTTGGATTTCTTCCTGCATTAACCAATTATTAGGTGAAGGTAGTGTAGCCCCATTTTTTGCAGTTACCCAAACACTGGTAGCTTCCTTGCGTATACTGAAAAAAATAATTGATTTAGCTCATCTGCCTCTTCCTGGTTACTAATTGTCAGACAGTCAGTTTCACATTGTAATGCTCCTATGGCTTCCTTCCGAGCCTTCTTCCCATTAATATATTAAAAAAATTATTTAGGGTTAGTTTTACTTTTCTTTGCAACTATATTTTCTGATTATGCTCTGTGTATGAAATAACGCTTTGTTATACCGTTCTCACCATGTCAGAGTGTTTCAACAGTTGGGGTTTTGGGACATCCACATTCATCACATTTGTGTCACATTCTTATATCAGTAAACTAATGAACCCTGGTACTATGAAATAGATTATTGCATACAATAATAATAACAGTAACATGATATGATATCATATAATACTATATATATATATATATATATATATATACATATATATATATATATATATATATATATATATATATATATCCAGGTTATTACCTGGTAATTGTGAGAGGGCCCCTCCCCCGTCTCACCCTTTATTAACCGGTAATTCCCTGCACATGGGTGCTCACGAATTCAGTGCTTGTCAGCAGAGTGTGTCTCAGCTTGCAGCACTGTCAGCTGTTCTCCAGACACGTTCGTCTTTTTTTCGCTTGTTTTCGGTCACATTCGGTTAGTCTGTCCTCATTTCATTGTGTCATATCATATATGCAGTTTAAAATTAAAAAATGTGGTTTATCTGCTATGGGGTTTTATGTTTGCTGCCTGGGTATTGTGGTTTTTAGTTCAAATTGGGCAGAAGTGTCGTCTCTCGTGAGATTTTGGCTATTGTTTAGTATTATGGCTCTTCCCCGCTATTTCTATATTATACTTACTTGTTGCTGGTTAATTTAGAAATATTTTCAACTTCTATTGTTTTATTTTCGTCTGACATTCCCAAGATGGCCGCTGGACTCTCGCATCTCGCAAGATTTCGGATTCTTTCTTTACCTTGTCTGTTTCACCACTTTTCATTAGCAGGAATTGGCCACCTAGCTTGGTAACATGATGCTCATATGGTTGTTCTACTTAATATGCCATTATGCTTCTACTGTTGGTCACTTCATTTCACATTCATATCTGCCACATCCAAGATGGCTGCCAAACTCTCGCATCTCGCGAGATTTCGGGTTTTCGTTATGGTAGCATTTTATACTGCTTTGTGTTAGCGGAATTAGTTACTTCAACCAAGGTACACTTGCATCTTACTGGATGTGGTTTTGGCTGGATTAGTAATGCATGAATACACTTCTTATCCTCGCTGTCTGCCACATTTCTGCAACTCTCTCGATCTTTAGCAAATTGGGTGTAGTAACACTGTCTTTCCTATTCCGCACATAATTAAAATATTCAGCTATGGTGTACAATTTTATTAGTTATCAGATATATGCATTTGTATATGGGTTTGCCGGTCTGTCATTCTCTTTTCTCTAGCTCTTTTTCCTGCTCCCCATATGTTCCATGTTCTATTTCTTATCTTTTACTTCTAGTTTCTGTGCAAATTTTCTTTCCCTTTCTTATGGTCACTATATCTTCATTTATAATTATGTGGTTCTGCATTGTTAACTTTCGTTATCAGATATATGCATTTGTATATGGGTTTGCGGTCTGTCATTCTCTTTTCTCTAGCTCTTTTTCCTGCTCCCCATATGTTCCATGTTCTATTTCTTATCCTATACTTCTAGTTTCTGTACAAATTTTCTTTCCCTTTCTTATGGTCACTATATCTTCATTTATATTTATGTGGTTCTGCATTGTTACCTTTCAAAATGTATTTCTTGTTTCCACGTATCCATCACTGTCAATCATTCCATTATACATTTATCCCCTACATTATCATTACCGCCAAATAGTCTGTACATATATTTTTATTACTGCTCGCATGTTGCACATTTTGTATTAAGTCGCTATTATTTACGTCATTTACATTTCATTTTATTAATATTAATCTTTGATATTTTCAGTAAGTCAATCTCTTAGCACCTGTCATAGGTTAACTCATTTCATAAATCACTACTAGTTGCTTTATTCGTCCCTTTCATCATGTCCCACTCTAAATATCTGAATCACATTGTCCGTTTTGTGGTACATTTTCACTAATGGATTCACGTTTCTTATCATTTCACTCAATTCATTTAAATCGTCGATTTCGGTCAGTACTTCGGCCCATCGTGGGTAATCATTCGTCCATAGTCGCTCTCATACGTATCGTTACAAACTTCTTCTTCCATATTCAATTATATGGTTAAATATGACTGATAATGTCCCAGCAGCACCGGGAACTCTGTCTTCGGACTCAGCATCCTCTCCTGGTAGAGCATCCTCATTGCAACATAGCATAACTTCTCCAAGAGTTTGGACCGTTCCAAGGCTCATACAGGAGCTTACTCAGAGGGGCATTTAATTCCCTGCTTCAGCCAGGAAGCTAGAGCTTTATAAATTATTACAGGAGGCAACAAATCCTGCGACTACTCCAGTAAATGTGCTTTCTGATAAGTTTCAAACCTTACATCAAATGATTAGGGAGTTAACGTCCACGGTACAGGCACTACAGGAGCGCGTTATGGGCGCTAGACAACCTTCACCGTGCACAGCACTTTTGCCGTTGCCAGCACCTCCTTCAGAAAGAGGTGAGACCAGAAACATGCCCTCTATAATTATGCCTTGTCACTATATTCCTCCTCAGCTGAGGAGAGACATAGTCGAGGGTTGGGAGGTTAATATGGTATCCATTCTGTTGTCATCATCTGATTCTTCTGACCCGTGTACATTTTCAAAAGGTGACATTTCGGTCACAGTAAAAGCCAAAGATCCTAGGCTGCAGCGTAAACTTACGGTTACGGAATTTGTTTTGGCCTTTGGCATTTTTCGAGACGTCATTTGCTCTGTCTTTCCTCACCGTCGGCAAGAATTGGATGACCACCTTCACCTCATAGTGGACTTGGCATACCGTTATGGTGGATTTGCTTACTATGACTATCACCGCTCATTTGCTGCCAAAGCAGCTGCTACACTTAGCCAGTTTAATCTTCATGTTAACTGGGCCCTCATGGACCATGATTTATTTTGTAGGCACTTTGCGGGTTTATGGTCACCTGTGTGTCACCATTGTCAGTCACCATTGCACCAGTCCACTTTCTGCCCCAATTTCACGCCTCCTTCCACTTCCTCTGCCCTTTTTTCCCTCCGTCTCTGTAATGGAACCACAGATGTAATCACATCCCACCAGAGATCGTCTGGGTAGACCCATTGTATATCTAGGCACTACCCCTATATGTAATAATTTTAATACTGGGGGGTGTAATTTTCCGGCATGTCAGTTACTGCATGTTTGCGCCCTGTGTCACCAGGCCCATGCGAAGCCCATTTGTCCACAAGCTAATAAATGACAATTAACAGTCAACACTCCCCTACTTTTGGAACTCCTTACTGGTCATCCTTTTCCAAATATGGTGTCCTATCTTATTTCTGGGTTTTTGATTGGGTTTCACACTGGGGTATTAGCATTTCCTCTGGCTTCCCTCTCCTGTGTTAATTTGTTATCCGCAGAGAGGTAACCTGAGGTTGTGAGAGACCTCATTGCCACCGAAGTCGCTAAAGGTTTTCTAATCGGCCCCTTTTCTATTCCACCCTTTCCCATTTGGCGGATCAATCCCATCAGGATCACCACGAGTAAATACGCACTAAAGAAACGTCTTATCATTGATCTATCTGCACCTCACGGCTCCTGTATTCCTAGTATTAATTCCATGATTCCATCAGACCAGTTCACAATGCAATATGCACGTTTGGACCACGCTATAGCTACCATTTTGGCTTTGGGCACGCTATGCTGGTTGTCCAAGGTGGATATTGAACATGCCTTTAAACTTCTGCCAATTCAGGCGGATCTTTGGCATCTTCATAATATTTCATAGGATAATAAATGTTACTTTTCTACTAGACTGACATTTGGCTCACGTAGCAGCCCAAAAAATCTTCGACCAGTTTGCTGAAGCTCTATGCTGGATTATCCTAAACAAAAGTAAATGCCCACACATCATTCATTATTTGGATGATTTTTTACTTCTGGAAAGTCCCTAAAAGCCCTGTTCCAGTCTGCTCAAGGTACTCAATCTATTCGACCACCTTAGAATTCCGTACGCCCTTCACAGAACAGAGGGGCCTACTCACAGACTGGAATTCTTAGGTATTATCCTGGACACTCAGCTTATGGAGTCCTCGCTTCCCCAGAACAAACTGATACATTACAAGAGGTTATTGGAGGGTGTAATCCCTACAGAAGGAACACCATCAAAGACCTTCAGAGCTTGTTAGGTCATCTGAACTTTGCTACTAGAGTTTTACCTCAGGGTAGATCCTTCCTGAATCATCTTCTGATGGATTTGGTTCAATGTTCTATGTACGATGAGATTCAACTTGGCACGGATTCACTAGAAGACTTGCAACTTTGGAAACATTTATTTCCATTTGGAAGGGTAGATCGTTTTTTCTCTCGCAACCCACACCCTCCTCTCCTGAAGTTTTGGAATTCACTGGCGCTACTTTTTTCAAAGTCCTCTTCAATCATCAGATTATCACTGCATTTTTTGGCCTCAAGCTAAATCCGTTGAATTACGGATAGAGTAATTTATCCTACCCTGATGGCTAGCAAAGCAAGGAAGACTCAGTGGGCTAATCAACCAGTTCGATATGTTACTTCATCTACAAAAACGTTCACTAAAAAAACAGAAATCTCCTGACCCCTTGACCGCATCATTTATTAGAGAACTAGCATTCCAGTCACCTCAAAACAACTTCTTCATCCATCCAATGGAAATGTTGCATTTACCTGATATACCTCATTTTAATCCACAGGATTAATCATCCATACCACCGCAGTTCACCATCATCAAAGTTGCAGACCTCCTTCCTCTAATCCAAACATAGATCGTCTCCTCAATCAAGCTAGGATGACTATGGAAGATGGACTGGCTCCCAATACTAAAATCACTTATGAAAGAGCTTGGAGTTTGTTTAATTCTTTTCTCGACAATTACCATATTTCTACACCCATAACAATTACTGTATTTTTAACTTTTGCTAGTCACTGTCACGAAGTACTTAAACTGCATGTCACTACCATTTGTACCTATCTCATGGGGGTGTAGTTTCATTTAGCTCGTGTTTACCTTATTAAAGCGTCCGTTATTTCTTCTCCACCCATTAAACTTTATTTAAAAGGTTTAACTAGGAATACACCAGGGCAAGAAAGCTCCAGCCTTCCTATTACCAGTGACATACTTAAAAGGATTATTATGTGTCTGTCCAGTAACCCGTTTGGTCCTAAAACTTCACTCACAATTCAAGCTGCCGCTTCCTTAGCCTTCTGTGGCTTTCTGTGCCCTAGCGAATTTACTATTTCATCTTCTCAATCACACTTTCTCTCTAAGACGGATGTCACCTTTACCTCTGATTCTTGCACCCTTCGCTTGAATTCCTCTAAGACTAGTAATGAACCAGTCAATATTATGTACTATCCTACTAGCGATTTCACTTGTCCAATTACCACACTTCGTAAATTGCTCCTCACTTTACAGGGTAAACCCACACATCATCCTCTACTAGGTATTTCTAGTCAGCCTCTGTCTACAACCACCTTTATGCACTATATTCGGATTATCTTAAGTCGTTTAGGTTTGGATCCATTCAAATTTTCAGGGCATTCATTTCGCATTGGGGCTGCGTCATCAACTTCTAAAAATGAAACTCCAGTACATATCATCAAAGCCATGGGGCGCTGGAAGTCCCAATGTTATAGTCGCTACATCCCAGATCCTCAAACAGAAATTTGACAGGCCTTTGCTAAAATTAGTAAATAATTGGTTTTTGGCCCTCTTAGCAGGCCTGATAGGGCGTAGCATTTGGGCATACTCAGCTACTGGTGAGAGGGGCCCGAACACAAATCCAGGTTATTACCTGGTAATTGTGAGAGGGTCCCTCCCCCGTCTCACCATTTATTAACCGGTAATTCCCTGCACATCGGTGCTCACGAATTCAGTGCCCCGCCTTCCCGCCCCTCTCTCCTCTTCTCATTCGGCCCTTGGCCCTCTTAGCAGGCCTGATAGGGCGTGGCATTTGGGCATACTCAGCTACTGGTGAGAGGGGCCCGAACACATATATATATATATATATATATATATATATTTAAATATACTAGCGACTTGCCCATCAAAAAATGACAGTCAATAAAAGAAAGTGTTGAAATGCTGTTTGTCACACAATGTGAGTGTACTGTGTGCCTCAAGTAACTAAATTCCTCAAAAAGCAGAAATCTACATTACATAAAATAAGAAAAACTAAAATCACCAAAAAATAAAAAATGTACATTACAGAACCAAAAAAAAAAACCTAAGTCACAAAAAATAAAAAAAGGAACATTACAGAAAATAACAAAATACATTACAACCCCCCCTCACTACAAAATTTTTAACAAAATTACACACCTGAAAATAAAACACATGTAATACATACATATGATACAATACAACAAAATGAAATAAAATACAATACAACACAATTCAATTAAATACAATACACCACTATCTAATATACATGCCACTATGTAATATACATGCCACTATCTAATATACATGCCATTATCTAATATACATGCCACTATATAATGCAATATACATCCCACTATCTAATATACAATACTATCTAATAATACATCCCCCTATCTATCTAATATACAATACATGCTATCTATATATATAGATAGCTACCCTAATTGTAAGCTACAATAAAATAATTAAGACCACTTACCTTTGAGATGTTTCTTCAGATCAGCAACCTACGGTAAAAAAGATTAAAAATATTAATACAACACGTTTACATGAAATAACTAAACATTCTAAACATTCTAAATATTCTAAATATTATACTCACCTTTCCAGCATGTCCCGTCGCAGCATGTCACGTCCCAGCATGTCACGTCCTCCATGTTCTGTCCTCCATCTTTGCGTCTTGTCCGGCGCTACTCCTGTAAAAAAAAACATTACATTAGTAAACATAAACCAAAGTTAAATAAACACAATCTACATTATACTTACCTTTCTGCGATGTTTCCGGCCTCCTCGTCTTCTCCGGGAATCATCCGCGCATAAAAAAAAAAAAAAAAAAAACGACACACATCCTCCCTGGCGGATGTCTCCGAATCTAATGACCTTTCTACGGAGTGTTCCAGAATAAAATTGGCAATGGCGGCTTCTGATTGGCTGAAAAGGCTGTCTATCAAATTCAGCCAATGAGAAGACCCCATTTGTGAACCAATGAAAAAAGTATACACCCCAAAATACAACGGTGATTGGATAACACACCTGTCAATCTTTATTTGAACCAATCCTAAGGCTTTATTGCCATCAGCCAATCACAATGGAATATACCCCCATGTACTGATTGGTGAAGACATCTGCGCCTTCCCATTGGCTGTAATATTGATTGATATTAACAGTTGCCAATGAGAATGTGCAAATCCTTCACCAATCAGTATGTGACGGTGTATTCCATTGCTATTGGCTATTGTCAGTGCAACCAATCAGAATGCGCAGAGGCTCCAACCAATCACCCTGTGGGGATGTATTCCATTGTGATTGGCTGAAGGCATCTGCGCCTTGTGATTGGTTTAAATTAAGATTGACAGGTGCATTATCCAATCAGAGTGGGATTTTAAGGTGTATCTGTTTGTGATTGGTTCACACATTGGCGCCTCCTGTCTGGGTGAATTTGATAGACACTGTTTTCAACCAATCAGAAGGCGCCATTGCTTATTTTCTTCCGGAAAAGTCTCCTGGAGCCTCATTAGCATCGGGGATGTCCGGGAGTGCGGATGTAAGTATATATATATATATATATATATATAGATATATTTTTTTTTACAGGGAGTGGCAGAAGAGGATCCGGAGTAGGCCGGAGACATTGCGGGGAGGTAAGTAGAATGTAGTGGGGGGGGGGGGTTGTAATGTTTTTTTTTTTTTTTCTGTAATGTTCCTTTTTTATTTTTGTGCCTTCGTTTTTTTTATTTTGTGTAATGTAGTTTATTTTTTTTGTGAGTTAGGTTTTTTATTTCATGTAATGTAGATTTTTTTTGTGACTTTAGGCTTTTTTATTGTCTGTAATTAGAGTGGTGGGGGTTAATAGGGGGTAGGTAGTGTAGGGTGTTTAGTTGATCTTTAATGTTTTATTGGGGGTGGTATAGTTCAGTATAGTGTTTATACTTAGTGTCATGATGGTCCTTGAGGACCATCATGGCACTTATGTGGTTAATGTAGTGTTGTAACAGGCCCATAATGGTGTTAATATACCCTTATGTGACTGATGGGGTTAAATAGAGGCTTATGGGGGTCTGTATTGACCCCCATGAGTGACAGGGTTAATGAAGGGCTTATGGGGGTCTGTATTGACCCCCATTTGTGACAGGCTTAATGAAGGGCTTATGGGGGTCTCTATTGACCCCCATGAGTGACAAGTTTAGTGATGGGTTTATGGGGGTCGGTATTGACCCCCATGAGTGACAGGGTTAATGAAGGGCTTATGGGGGTCTATATTGACCCCCATGAGTGAAAGAGTTAATGAGGGTTTTATGGGGGTCTGTATTGACCCCCATGATTGACAGGGTGACAGTGTATATTTTTTTCTTTTACAACGGGTCCTTTAAGGACCTTTACGGTCCTTTAAGGACCTGTAATGCGTGAATTTTGATTGCAGCGGGGGTCCCCGATCGCGTGCAATCGGGACCCCACTGCGATGGTTAATGTGGGGTTAATGCAGGGCTCGGATCTTATCTTGGATCCCCTGCGGTTAATGCGGGTTTCCGAGCTTATCTCGGATCCCTTCTTGGGTAAGTTGTAGGTGGCTGGGCGGTCCTGGGTCTTTGAGCCTCATTTTAATTTTTTTCGTCGGCCATTATTTCTCTCACTTAGGGGATTTTCGTGTGTCTGAACTCGGGAATTTTTACTTAAATGGAGGTGTAACTTAACTTTCAGAGGTCCTGGGTGCCCCCTTTGCTATGGGTAAGCTTTTTATGTAGTTTGTGTCAGTATTTGGTGTGTTTTCACTGTTTTTAGTTGCGCGCGGGTCAGCCGTTATAGTCGGATTCTTAGTGCGTGTGGGTGTTTGTTACGTTAAGGTTGGTTCCAAGGTGGGTTTAACGGCTCGCCTCGCTACTAGATGCTCGCCAGCAATGAGCGCCTGCATGAGGGCCGTATTTGTGGTGGTGGAGCATCCCAAGTCTCCGCAAATGCGGGTCCTCGCAAAGCACTTAGGGAATGAGGCAATGAGCGCAGAAGGCGGGAATGAGAGAACTTGATAAGAGAGGAGGAAAGAAGAAGCTCATTAGCAGAAAGGAGGGGGAGTATTTTGAGATGAGAGCAGAGATATAAAGGAGTGCATTATTTTTAAGTGGTTTATACCTTAGCTTTATTCCTTAGGGTTATGATTTTTAATTTTATTCTGGAGGTTATGGGGAAGCAGTAGTGATACAAATATTGAGCGTTGGGTATAATAGATGAGTCTAGCAGATGCATTCATTATAGATTAGAATTGTGATAAGAGGGTGATGAGGACGCCAGCAAAGAGTAAGTTGCAGTAGTCGAGACGAGATATGATGAGAGAATGAATTAGACTTTTAGTTGTGTCTTGTGTAAGATAGTGATGTATTTTGAAGATATTTTTTAATTGAAACAAGATTTTGTGAATGAATATATATGAGGAATGAAAGAGAGGGCAGGCTGAAGAAGAACCCCCAGACAATGGGCTTGGGAGGAGTGATAACTGCATTGTCAACAGTGAGAGATATTTGAGGAATGGATGTTGTAGTAGAAGATGAAAATATAAAGAGCTCATTTTTTGACATGTTAAGTTTGAGGTGGTGGGCGGTCATCCAGTAGAACATGCTAGAAAGTCAATTAGAAACTTGTGCTCAAATAGAGGGAGATGGCACAGGAGAAAGGCAAGGTGTATGGTGATGAGGTTTTGGTTGTTTCTACCCTTCGGTCTGAGATGTAGTAGATAGCAGGAGGAAAGTAATGAGGAGCATGGATTAGGAGGTATTTCTCCTGCAGCTAGCAAAAGAAGGATAGAGAGAGAGGTGAGATGGGGCTGGGACTTACAGAAGTGTGAGTGAGGAGAGTAGGTCATGGAAGTGTAAAAGAGAAAAAGAAAGAAGGAAGGTCAAATGGTTGTTAAGTTGGACACTATGAGTCCGATTCAATTGAGGTTGTAAGTTACTAGAGCCCGTAAGTGAGGCCGTAAGTCAATTTGCTATTCAATTTTTGCAGGCTCCAAACAGTTTATGGGTTACGGCTTTGAAGACTCTGCGGTTGTTAAACGTGAAACTTCCAGCCTCCCGAAGCCTGTGATCTTTTACATCTGCAAGAGTTCCAATCGCTAAAATCGCAAATTGCTATTCCATTGGAAAAATCTCTCAAAACAGCTCAAAGCCTGCAAATGGCAACTCCTAACTATTAAATAGTTAAAAAAAATAAAATGTAATTTTTCTCACATGTTGTAATGGTGATGCATATGCCAATATGAACAGTCATGCTGCAAGATGCTGAAAGCTAGCAAAGACAGACTCCCACATTAAACTGCAACACAAATGCATGAAAATGGCTGCCACAGTGCCAAAGATCATCTAATATACAGTACATCTCACCCATCTACATTGGGAAAACAAATAGTGGACAAATTACACCACCACATAGCATGTATCAAGTTCCAGGGAAACATTTTATTTATGATTGTTCAGTCCCTCTGTTGTGTCCGACTCTCTGTGACCCTATGGACTGCAGCACATTACTTATGGCTCTGTCTGTGCTTATCCCCAATGTTTGTATGCCAAAGATACTGGAGTGGGTTACCAGTTCCTTCTCTAGTGGACAGTGATTTGTCTGACCTCTCTGCTATTACCTGCCCACCTAGAGTGGCCCTACATGGTTAGCAATCCATAAGGGGATCAGGTAAACAAACACCACACTAATCTACTTTAACCTATCAGGAAGGTCCGCAAACAGCAAACTCACCTTAATCTCCGTTACGCACATCCTGGAAAGTCCCACCCCATTGCTGGTGGCGATGTTCCAAGATGTATACCCATTATCATTTGGTGACATCCCATTAAGTGCATTGCTAACAATCAATTCACATTATCACCTGTCATATTGTTATCAGGCATTTAGGAGAATGTTGATACTCCACAGTATCACAAATTGGATCTCTCATGTGCATTAACCCGATATTATTCTATTAGTATTATTATATGTATTAATCTATTGCACAGTAACTAGGGCTCATTAGTTTACTGATATAGGAATTTGACACAAATGTGATGTATGTAGATGTCCTAAAACCCAAATCATTGAAAACACACTGACATGGTAATAATGGTATAACAAAGCTTTATTTCAGATACAGAACACAATCAGAAATGGACAAGACTGTGCATTAATATCATGGGTGTGGTGTGGGCGGATCCAGGAAAGGCAAGAGGCTTTTTTGGGGAAAAAGGAGATATCTAAAGGGGGTAATGTCATAGTCTAGAATAAGCATGTGGCATAGCACCTCCCAGGGTCACATGTGGTCTCTACACCACACCACTGTGACCAGAATCTTATGAAAAAAAGGATCATCAGAAATCAGTCCATTCAATTGAAGAAACCAGTAATGTGCACAGCACTTATAACGTGTCTACATATGCTCAATTAAACAGATGAACATAATCATGGATAATGTCATGCAGATTGTTATGATCCTACTCTGCCACTGTAGAACCAAGGGTTCTTTTGAAAATCCCTTTAAGCAGCAATGAATTCAAAACAGCATAACAGTACCCAGGACTGGCAGGAATCCAAGTCAACAGAGTCCTCCCAGTGTGTAGGAGCAAAGTATTAGATAGGATCCATTGCCTTAGTGCTTTTATGTTGAAACTTTCTCTCTTACATCCCTTGGCTTAGGACACAAAAAGAACATCCATATCCTTGTATAGTTCAAGCAGACTCCATTTATTATTTAAGATCTAGTATATTTTACTCCACTTTCCCCACCCACAGGCTAACTCCTATCAGACTCATCCCTCCTTTCATAGACCAGCATTTTTTCTCAGGCTTGGGGAGGGGGTAATTGTTAGTTAGTTTATTATGCTTTGATGTGTTGCAAGAGCCTGTGTTTATACTATGTGACCAGCTTAGACCAGATAGAGGAGTCTAGAAATGTACTATGATTGGATCTGTTGCAAGAGCCTGCAATTATACTATGTGACCTGCTCTGCTCAGGTCTTGGAGGGTGAAGTGACAGGAGTGTACAGGAGTAATTCTTGTTGTCAAGACATCTGGGGAGTTTATGTAATTTGGGGTCAAGAACCAGTCAACATGGCCCCAGCTAGACAAAATGGTTGATGACAGTACATCAATAACAACACATACATCTTAACCCAGAACCTGCAACAGTACTTTATGCGCACCCTGTATAGCTGTCCATCTAGTTATGACACAGATCTATTCCACAAACAGTGTGTTTTCAGATATTAAGGAATAATCAGAAATTGATGAGCAGAATCTGTGACACAGAAAGAGGAGGCTGAGGAACATGCCTTCATGGTTGTGAGATTGGGCTATTAAGAACTACACAGACCAGAACAAGATATCAATCAGAGCACTATTTGGATTGACTTCAACACTTCATCTCAACGACAATCCACATTGTACATCAATTGCAGGAATATTCAACATAACAATATGTGAACACACTTTGCAGCCAGCCAATAGTATGTCAACATGAATACAAAATAATATTCATTGAGGAGTGTGGATGAGGAGCACTTAGGGCAGTGGTTCTCAATTCTCTCCTCAGGAGCCATGATTTCTGTGAAACTTGGGAACCAAAAGTTTGGCCACTAGCATTCAACAGGTGGTGGAGCCTCAAATTGCTTCACCTGTGTATTCACACAGTGTTTCACCTAAATCATGGTCTGTGTGGTGGGTCCTGGGGAGTGGTTTGACAACCACTGACCTAGGGTACGTTCTCACCTACTTCTTCTTTTTGAGCACTTGGCCCACACCTTCCATGCCCGTGTGCTTCCTCCCTCTACCACGGACAGTAGGTTTTGGATTGCATGGTGCATCCAACTGGGGTGGCTGTGTAGCAGCTGGCATTACGGGGTGAGATGAGAAGGCCACAGGCTCTGGTTGGGGTGGGGGAATCAAAGGCTGGAGAGTGTTGATTTGGGCTTCCGCCACCTGCACTAGCTGTGCCAAGTGATGTGTCTGGGCATTTCTGTCCCTAGGAGTCATTTGCTCATACCTCTCCATCTTTAGATTATGCCTCCTCACCTCATCATATATTGCTCTGATGCTTCAACCTGCTCTGTACCAATATCATTTTGCCTTTGAAGCTGATCTGTCAGCTGTTGCATTACTATATTGTCACAGTCATCATCCATGAGGATGTGCTGCAAGATGTTCAGGTGCCTTGTAAGGGGCTGTGAGTTCTGGGTCCAGACAAAGTTGTACTGTAGATGTGCTGTGGTGAGGTGTTGCCCATTGGAATGTTGTTGCAATTGTCGATGGTGTTTCCATTGGCTATGGTATTGCCATTGGGAATCATGTTGCCCATTGGAATGGTGTTGCAGATCCCTCACTAAGTACAACAAAGTGGCCAAGGATATTTCAGCAATCCTGAGGAGGCACTGGCACATCCTGAGAGAAAATGACATCCTAAAGGACAGGCACCCACTGTCACCTTAAAAAAAAATACAAACTTGAATAACCTCCTGGCTCCAAGTAACACAGATACTTCAAAGATACCTGGAACCCAGAAATGTGGGGCAACAAGATGTATCATCTGTGGCCATATATCAAAGAGGATAAAAACATAATAGTATCACATACAACCCAAAAGAAATACAAGATCCACCACATGACAAACTGCAACACCAGGTACATTGTGTATGTTATTACATGAATTTGCGGGAAGCAATATGTAGGCCGCACGAAGAGATCCCACAAGGAAATGTTCAGGGAAACCTTAATAATGCCACAAAAGGTGTACTTACAAATGGGTATTCAGCCCACGTCACAAATATGCACCAGAAAAACACCAAGGCAACCACGATCAAAGCAGTGAAACACATCATGCCTGCAGACCAAGGGGGTGACCTACTACTCACCTTTAGACGCAGTGAGACCAAGTTGAAGACTTTCAAACCAGAGGGTCTAAACAGAGACATTGATCTGGTAGCTTTCTTAGAGTCCTGACCCAAACACTTGAAGAATCAGGACATTTCAACTAGAGCCACGGACAACATCATGCATATTGCTGTCTCTCTGTGTTTTCTCTTTTCCTTTTTCCTTTTCTCTTTGTTCCACATAGTGGTTGTGTCTCACCCAGAAGCAATGGAGAATATGACATACTATATAGCCTTGGATCAATGTTTATATGTGCCCATAACCTTAGGTATTTGAGGTTGTATCTGTCATTGTATTATCACAGGAGGTTCTGACATTTCGGTTATTATAGTAATACATGAGGTCCATAGGTCTCCACCTACAGCATTCCCCACAGTTCCCCACCATGTCTCATCAATCATCGACTTATAGGTTAACCATTTACATATGAAATCTATTTTATTATACATCAGTTGTCATTCTATAGTTATAACCCAGTCATTACAGGGCATATCATTTATTATGTCATACCAATCATCCATCTATGCCCTCATTCATTATTATGTCCATGAACCCATTTAGTGTTGACATTATTTTTTCATTATTACTAAATATAATTATTTAACATCTCTTTCCCTCCATTCATTTATTCACTTTACACTAGTGGTATTCTTGATTCATTTATCATTAATATTTATTACTGGCGACTTGCCTGTCAAAAATGATGGGGCAATAAAATTTGAAGTGGAATGCTGTTTGACACACAATGTCAAGGTTATTGTACTCTGAGGATATTCGGCGCTCATTGCGAGCCTCTCCTCTCGTGTACGTTTGCTCCTCTGAGCACCTTTGTCACTCATCAGAAAGAGAGATTTATATTTATGTATATTTAGTTAACTAAAAATTAATGAATTAGTTCTTGAATACATTAATATACTTTACCTATTTGTAATTAATATATCCAGCAATCAGTAGCCTGAAGAGCTAACAATCTGTTTGTATTTTCCAGCAGCATTCAATGTACAGTTTGAGTGTTGGTGCCCTGATGATAAAGTGTAATGAATATCCCAACTGTGCATTAGAAATAGGCTGCGGAGGGAAATCCGTTGGTTTAGTTGTGTAAAGCGGCATTGTAGATTCGTAATGTTATTAATGTATTACGCGGCTCGGGAGCATTTTCCGTCATTTGTAATAGTGTATTTTGTAGTTTGTACGCTCCTGTGTGAAAGTGCTACGTGTTTGGCAGTGTTTTGCGTGGTCTGGAGTTTTTTTCTCGCTTAGACGATTTTCACTCCCAAATGTCCTGGCTGTTCCCACTTGCTGTGTGTGATGTTTTTGTTTTTTTATTTTTATTTTTGCGGTTCAGCCGTTAACCTTGTATTTTTGCTTGCTCGTATTTTTTTTTCTTCAAAGTCCTGCGTCTCGTATTTGTTTTTTCTAAGTCCCGCGTTTGTCAAGTGCTTGGAGGCTAAGGCGATCCAGCATTTACTAAGTGTTTGGTGGCTTAGTCCCCCGAGGCGAGCAGGCAATGAGCTCCTTTGGCGCTCTTTGCCTTTGTGCTGGGAGTTTTAGTGCCTTAACATCTTGCCTCGCTATGCGAGGCTCGCAGCGATGAGCGCTCATCGTCTAACTCGTACGCACCGCGCAAAGCGTGACTACGTCTCACAGTTTGACAACTATTATATGTAATTATTATTTTCCATAATTTTCTCTCCTTAGTATTAAGTTGATTCCCCCTTTTATTTGGCTGAGCGCCATATTGGAAGTGGGCATCCACCCCTACATCACCAAACCAACATCATCCCCTCCATTTTTGGTATGGGCAAACAGACCCACGCAGGCCCTTCCATGACGTCACTACATGGTGCCGGATATAGCGCGTCATTACCAGCTGACTTCCGGTTGAGTTTTAGTTTCGGTTTCCATTCGGAAACAGTTCCAAATATCCAGCCAGAGGTAAATCCAGATCCCTTTCCTCCCACAACAGCTGCGATTAGGCCTGTATTAAGGAAGGTAAGCCAGATAGACAGAGCAACATTTCACGCACTCCACAGCCCACAAGAGACGCTTATCTAGACACCAGGCCCAAAACAATTGAGACAATGAGGCCTACACTCCCCGTTTACTATACCCAGGCCAACTTTACACCTGAGTTCAAACTCACCACACCCAGGCCCAGTGTATAAGCCTACACACAGAGCTATACATCACAATGGGGCCCACCACCACCCACAAGTTGCCTCCTTGGGGTGCATTAAGTATAAGGGCAAATACATCTATCTATGTCATGGTATCCCCCACCCCCTCACACATTTAAAATACATAGACAAGCCTGTACACCAACAGGCCTTCTGTTTTATACTGCTTTTACAGTATTTTTAAACAGTTTTCATACTGTTGTACACTGTTTTATACAAACCACTAAGAACAATTTATGGTTACTTTTGTAGATCACCCATTCTATAACTTGCTTCTCAAATAACATGTTGTGCATGCCTTTTTATATATATACTAGCGACATACCCGTCAAAAATGACGGGGCAATAAAAAACTTTTGCAATGCTGTTTGTCACATAATGTGTGTACTGTGTGCCTCAAATATATAGACCCCTATAACACACTAATGAATGCATGTAATAACACTATAAGTGCCATGAGGGCCATCCAGGACCCTCATGACCCAAAGTGTAAGCACTACACCATTTTAACCCGGTCTCTTTTGGGGGTCTATGCAGACCCTCATAAGCCTCTATTTAACCCCATTAGTCCCATAAGGGTATTTAAAGACCCTTATGGGTCAGTTAGAAGCCTAACATTACCCCCTAAGTGCTATGAGGGTTCTCCAGTACCCTCATGACACTAAGTACAAACACTACACTGCACTATACCCCCCCCAATAAACCATTAAATCTAAACTAACACACCTCTACACTAACCTATTAACACCTATACTTCCTACCTAAACTACCTACCTACCCCCTAATGAACCCCCCACCACTCTAATTACAGAAAATAAAAATCCTAAGTCACCAAAAAATAAAAAATCTACATTACAAAAAAGAAAAAACCTAAGTCCCAAAAAAGAAAAAAAAGGAACATTACAGCAAATAAAAAAATACATTACAACCCCCCCACTACAGAAAAAAAAAATTACACACCTCAAAAGAAAAATACATAGAATACATAAAATACAATACGATACAAAACAAATAAAATAAAATACAATACCCTCCTATCTAACATACAATCAATACTATCTATCTAAAATACATCCCTCAATCTATCTAATATACAATAAATCCTAACTATCTAAAATACATACCCCTATCTAACATACAATACTATATAATATACAAAACATCCTATCTATCTAAAATACATACCCCTAACATACAATAAATACTATATAACTCGTGGATCTCCCTGATTCTAATGAGCCTCCTACAGAGTTTACCAGAAGAAAATTGTCAATGGCGGCTTCTGATTGGCTGAAAACGCTGTCTATCTAATTCAGCCAATCAGAAGGTGCCAATGTGTGAGCCAATCAGAAAGGGATACACCCCAAAAACAAACTCTGATTGCATAATGCACCTGTCAATCTTTATTTAAATTAATCATAAGGCTTTATTGCCATCAGCCAATCACAATGGGATACAACCCCACTGGGTGATTGGCTGAAGACATCTGCGCCGTCTCATTGGCTGTAATGCTGATTGAAGTGACAAGAGCCAATCAGAAGGTGCAAATGCCTTCAGCCAATCACTACGTGGGGCTGTATCCTATTGTGATTGGCTATTGTCACTGCAACCAATCAGAATGTGCAGATGCCTCCAGCCAATCATCCTGTGGGGGTGTATTCCATTGTGATTGGCTGAAGGCATCTGCACCTTATGATTGGTTTAAATAAAGATTGACAGGTGCATTATCCAATCAGAGTGGGATTTTTTTCTATTATCTTCCGGAAAAGGCTATAGGAGGCTCATTAGTGTTGGGGCGTTTTTAGAGCGCGGTTCCAGGGCATGGCAGAAGAGGAGGAGGCCAGGGACATGGCAGGAAGGTAAGCACAATGTATATTATGTTTATTTATTTTTTTTCATGTTTATGCATGTTGTACTAATGTAATGTTTTTTTTTTAACAGGGGCCGCGACGAGGAAGAAGAAAAGAAGAAGGACGGAGACATGCTGGAAAGGTGAGTAGAATATTTAGAATATTTATAATGTTTATTTATTTTCTGTAAATGTGTTGTACTTAGTGATGTCGCAAACAGTTCGCCCGCGGACTATTTGCGGCGATTTTGGCATGTTCACGTTCGCAGCGAACGGCGAACATATGCGCTTTTCGGTTTGCCCCCTATTCTTTATCATTGAGGAAACTTTGACCCTGCACCTCACAGTCAGCAGACACATTCCAGCCAATCAGCAGCATACACTCCCTTCCGGAGCCTTCCATCTGAAGGACAGCAACCCAAAAAGCCATTTTTAGGGCTAGAACATCATTTATTTTATTTTATAATTTTATTCTGTGTAATCTAAATGCATATGCCTGCCTGCCAGCGTGTGTTTGTGACAGGCTAACATCTAACAGCTTATATTGTGCTCAGTGAAATAAAACAACACTTTTTTTGACTGTAATAGATTGAATATCAGTTGCCTGCCTACAGGCGTGTGTGTGAAGCCTATTGCATCTACTCTGCCAACTTTTGCCAGTGCACAGTGATACGTCATATCTGGTGCACCCGAAGTGTACAGTAACATAAAACAACACTTTTGGACTGTAATAGATTGAATAGCAATTGCCTGTCTGCAGGCGTGTGTGTGAAGCCTATTGCATCTACTCTGCCAACTTTGCCAGTGCACAGTGACACTCATATCTGGTGGCACCTTAGATTGCACGCGCACTACCCCGAATTTGAAGTGGTAGGACCGACCAAGCATCTTTTTCCATCTCCCGCTTCCAAAAATCCATGCCATATACACGTCCCCTGATAGTGGACGTAACAGGGATTAAACCGATAGGAATAGTACTACTTAACATTACACACCTTATAATAACGAAGATAGAGGCAACGCGTATAATCTTCCATGCTGTGCAGTGGAATCCCCCAGACTCTGACCTGTGTATAATATTTCATGCTGGGCAGTGGAAGCCCCCAGACTCTGACCTGTGTATAATCTTCCATGCTGGGCAGTGGAAGCCCCCAGACTCTGACCTGTGTATAATCTTCCATGCTGGGCAGTGGAAGCCCCCAGACTCTGACCTGTGTATAAACTTCCATGCTGGGCAGTGGAAGCCCCCAGACTCTGACCTGTGTATAATATTCCATGCTGGGCAGTGGAAGCCCCCAGACTCTGGGAGTCTGAAGAAGAGGAGTCAAAAGGAGGAAGGTGGCTTTGAGGAGGTGGAAGACCAAACACAACAGGCATCCCAGGGCGCTTGTTGTCACCTTTTGGGGACCCTTGGTGGCTGGGTGGAGGAAGAGACCTTCAATGACATCAGTGAGGACAAGGAACGGGACATGGCTAGCTTGGTATCCAACTTTGTGCAAATGGGGAGTTTGCGGTTGTGCAAAGGGACTGATTGCGGTTGTTTGTTTTGCATTAAACGGGGAGATTGGTCTGTTACTGTGAAGCGGGTGTAACCCTTACACTACCTGATCGATACAACATCATACCTGATGTTTTAAAGCATGTTATTCCAAACAATTTAGGAATTTTAGGTGATTTATGCCCTTTATGGATTAAAACCAGACTCTGCATCAACTATGTAATTTTCCGTGGGAGTTTTGCCATGGATCCCCCTCCGGCATGCCACAGTCCAGGTGTTAGTCCCCTTGAAACAACTTTCCCATCACTATTGTGGCCAGAAAGAGTCCCTGTGGGTTTTGAAATTCGCCTGCCCATTGAAGTCTATGGCGGTTCGCCGATGTTCGCCCCTTCGCAAAGATTTGATGAAGTTCGCGTCCGCTGTTCGCGAACCCAAAATTTGATGTTCCCCACTTTACTAGTTGTACTATTTTTTTTTCTAAAGGGACATCTGCAAAGGTAAGTGGTCTTAATTATTTTATTTTAGCTTAGAATTAAGGGTTTGTATATAGAGATAGCATTTATTATATGTTAGATAGGGGTATGTATCTTAGATAGTTAGGATTTATTGTATATTAGATTGGGGGATGTATTTTAGATAGATAGGATTTATAGTATATAAGATAGATTGGGGGATGTATTTTAGATAGATAGTATTGATTGCATGTTAGATAGGGGGCATTTTATTGTATTGTATTTTATTTGTATTGTATTGTATTATATTGTATGTATTCTATGTATTTCCTTTTCAGGTGTGTACTTTTTTTTTCTGTAGTGGGGTGGGGGGTGTCATGATTTAATTGTTTAAGGACTCATATTGTCAGCAATTTAGGAATATGTCCAAGGGAGCATGACATTGTTACATTGGTATTATGTGTTATTGTGTTGTTATATGTTGCCCATACATGGTTATTATGTAGCCTAGTTATAATCACATATATAGTTGTGAGCGTACGGGTCGTTGCTCACGCGTAGCGAGCCCGCAAGAACTGCGTCCCTCGCGAAGCGAGGGACGCAGTTCCCCGCAAATGCGGGTCCTCGCGAAGCGAGGGCACGCATTTGCGGTGATGGAGCATCCCAACGTCCCCGCAAATGCGGATCCTCGCGAAGCGAGGGTCCGCATTTGCGGAGGTGGAGGCTCAACGTCGGCTGTGTTAACACACACATACACACAAACACAAATTCATAACAAAAAAAACCTCAAAGTCGCCTCACACCCGCTTACACCCAGACACACAGACGCAAGACTTAACAAAAAAACAGTAAAAAAGGCCCTTCACACGCTCTTAACACACATACGCACGACTTAGAAACAAATACACTGCGTCGTACGCGTAAAAGCTAACTGCGTATATCGCAAAAAAATACGGCAACATCGCAACAAAATACGGCCGCATCGGAAAAAAATACGGCCGCGAAAGACCCATTCCAACCGCCGCGCATCAAAACATCACAAACACAAGAAATAAACACAACAAACACATAAAAAGCTTACTTACAGCACGGGGGGGCATCCGGCACCTCCAAAAGTTCATTTACACGTCCATTTAAGTCCAAAACAAAGAGTTTAAACGGCCGAAAATCGGCTAAGCGAGAGAAAAAATGGCCGCCGAACAAAACGAAAACGAGGCTCCAGACGTAACTACACTACACTTACTCGCAATAATGAAACACATACTATGCGGAACGGATCACACTCATATTAAACACCATTTTAACCACTACTACGCACAAAATGGCGGATGGAATGCAAATTGTAAGCTGGAACGCAAATATCGCATGCGTATTGCGTTCTAACGGTCTAACTTTCCAGAATGTTCTACAAGTTTATAAATACTGCCTATTTGACAGAGAAAAATACATTTCTCCTCAGGTGATGAACAGAGTGACTTCAGACATAACTGCTGCTAAAACTTGAGAAGATAATTCTTTCCTAATTTACTACTTTACATTGTGCAAATTACAACTGAGAGGTAAGCTATAATATATTACATTTTATTATCAAGACAGGACATCAAAAAAAAAAATTAAATAAGAAAAAGAGGTTTATGTATACTGACATGTGACACGCACATTTATGTGTATAATGTATACTGACATGTGACACGCACATTTATGTGTATAATGTATACTGACATGTGACACGCACATTTATGTGTATAATGTATACTGACATGTGACACGCACATTTATGCGTATAATGTATAGTGACATGTGACACGCACATTTATGTGTATTGCCCCTGCAACAAAATTATCTTAAAACAAACTAATTAAACAACTACATTTAAATTACATTAGAAAAAAATAAGTTGGGACTATTAAAATATGAGTCATGTATACTGATATGTGACACGCACATATATGTGTATCATCTATAGTCACATGTCACACACACATTTATGTATGTTGGCCAAAAATAAAAATAAGGTTAATTTAACAATTAAAATATGATTCATGTATAGTGATATGTCACACGCACACAAAAAAATTACTTTCAACTATGGAAATGTGCTTCATGTATGTGACATATGTGTGTAGCCCCCACCAAAAAATAATGTTAATTGAAAATAATTACAGAAGTATATTTAAATGAAATTAATTTACTGCAATTCAATAGATCACCTAAAGCTCAATCTTTCTACTTTTTTTAATATTCAAACAGACTCTGCATCAACAGCGTCTCTCAACAATTTGCACCGTGCATTGTGAAGCACAATCCCTTTTAAAGAACACCAACAAAGAAGAAGAGGTAAGATACAAAAATACTTTAAATGCTGAAAAGGCCATGCTTTGCTAAATACAAATAAAAAATTCTATAATTCACTATTTCACTTTAATTTTCAAACAGACACTACAAGAAGACCGGCGGATTAAGATTGGCAGGAGGGGACCCTCTGTCATTCCACACTTCAATCAAGGTAAAGTATTAAGTATAAAAAAGAACCCAACCATGAGCCTCATTCAATTGTGAGTTGGCCAATTGAATAGGGCTCTATATAAGCACATAACAGATTTTTTAGACAGACATTTTTAGTTACTGAACTTCGATACTAAATCAAGGTCTTCACTAACTCAAAACTTCTGTCAAAAAATATTTTATGTGCTTATATAGAGCCCTATTCAATTGGTCAAAACGCAATTGATTCAGGACCTAAATATGTTTAATGGCCGAGGGCCTCATTCAAATGTGATTTGCCCATTTCAATAGGGCTCTATATAAGCACAGAGCATATTTTTGAACAGAAGTTTTTAGTTAAAAACTTCTGTAAAAAAAGATGCTCTGTGCTCATATTGAGCCAAATTCCATTGCGAAAAACCAAATTCAATGAGGCCCTCACAATATAACAAATCCAGCAACCAAAGGCCCTCATTCAATTGATATTTTGGACAATTCAATAGGGCTCGAAATAAGCACATTTAGAACCCTATTGAATTGGCCAAACTGCAATTGAATGAGGGCCAAAGTATGCAACATATGGTACACACAAACTGGTACACACAAAACAGGATTGTAACAAACACATAGCAAACTAAATTCATATTCTTTTTGTTTAACAACCTATAACCATTAGAAAAAACACTACATAAGTATAACAAAAGTGGTGCCCATCAAACAGGATTGTACGAAAACTCACACAAACACATAGCAAACTACATTTAAATTCTTATTTAATGTTTAACAACCTATAAGCCTTCGAAAGAAGCCTAAATAAGCATACCAACATTGGTGCGCACCAAACAGGATTGTATGAAAACTCACACAAACACATAGCAAACTACATTTAGATTCTTATTTAATGTTTAACAACCTGTAAGCCTTAGAAAGAAGCCTAAATAAGCATACCAACAGTGGTGCGCACCAAAGAGGATTGTATGAAAACTCACACAAACACATAGCAAACTACATTTAGATTCTTATTTTATGTTTAACAACCTATTAGCATTACAAAACAACATTAATAAGCATACCAACAGTGGTGTGCACCAAACAGGATTGTATGAAAACTCACACAAACACATAGCAAACTACATTTACATTCTTATTTTATGTTTAACAACCTATAAGCATTACAAAACAACATTAATAAGCATACCAACAGTGGTGCGCACCAAAAGGATTGTATGAAAACTCACACAAACACATAGCAAACTAAATTTAGATTCTTATTTAATGTTTAACAACCTATAAGCCTTAGAAAGAAGCCTAAATAAGCATACCAACAGTGGTGCGCACCAAACAGGACTGTATGAAAACTCACACAAACACATAGCAAACTACATTTAGATTCTTATTTTATGTTTAACAACCTATTAGCATTACAAAACAACATTAATAAGCATACCAACAGTGGTGTGCACCAAACAGGATTGTATGAAAACTCACACAAACACATAGCAAACTACATTTAGATTCCTATTTAATGTTTAACAACCTATAAGCCTTAGAAAGAAGCCTAAATAAGCATACCAACAGTGGTGCGCACCAAAGAGGATTGTATGAAAACTCACACAAACACATAGCAAACTACATTTAGATTCTTATTTTATGTTTAACAACCTATTAGCATTACAAAACAACATTAATAAGCATACCAACAGTGGTGTGCACCAAATAGGATTGTATGAAAACTCACACAAACACATAGCAAACTACATTTACATTCTTATTTTATGTTTAACAACCTATTAGCATTACAAAACAACATTAATAAGCATACCAACAGTGGTGTGCACCAAACAGGATTGTATGAAAACTCACACAAACACATAGCAAACTACATTTAGATTCCTATTTAATGTTTAACAACCTATAAGCCTTAGAAAGAAGCCTAAATAAGCATACCAACAGTGGTGCGCACCAAAGAGGATTGTATGAAAACTCACACAAACACATAGCAAACTACATTTAGATTCTTATTTTATGTTTAACAACCTATTAGCATTACAAAACAACATTAATAAGCATACCAACAGTGGTGCGCACCAAAGAGGATTGTACGAAAACTCACACAAACACATAGCAAACTACATTTATATTCTTATTTTATGTTTAACAACCTATGAGCCTTAGAAAGAAGCCTAAATAAGCATACCAACAGTGGTGTGCACCAAAAGGATTGTACGAAAACTCACACAAACACATAGCAAACTACATTTATATTCTTATTTTATGTTTAACAACCTATAAGCCTTAGAAAGAAGCATAAATAAGCATACCAACAGTGGTGGGCACCAAACAGGATTGTACGAAAACTCACACAAACACATAGCAAACTACATTTATATTCTTATTTTATGTTTAACAACCTATAAGCCTTAGAAAGAAGCATAAATAAGCATACCAACAGTGGTGGGCACCAAACAGGATTGTACGAAAACTCACACAAACACATAGCAAACTACATTTATATTCTTATTTTATGTTTAACAATCTATAAGCCTTAGAAAAAGGCCTAAATAAGCATACCAAAAGTGGTGGGCACCAAACGGGATTGTAGAAAAACACAGAAATAATGTCATTTTTTAGTTAATACAAATACATTCAAATAAAATTACATTTTCATTTTTATTTTATAACAGATACTGCGTCAAGAACATCGGACCAGGAGTTTCAACTGAGGACCAGACCAGCGGACGAGGACTTTTAACAGAGGACCAGACCATTGGACGAGGACTTTCAACAGAGGACTACACCATCGGACGAGGACTTTCAACAGAGGACTACACCATCGGACGAGGACTTTCAACAGAGGACCAGACGATTGGACGAGGACTTTCAACACAGGACCAGACCATCAGACGAAGGCTTTCAACACAGGACCAACAAAGATTCTGCTTCAAATCAAACTTCAACCAAGGTACAGTATAACAAGTAAAAAAAGAGAAAAATTAATTAATATTCTTCTTTAATGTTTAACCACCTATAAGCCTTAGAAAAAAGCCTACAGAAGCATACCAAAATTGCGGCGCACCAAAAAGGATTGTAGAAAAAAACAGAAATAATGGCATTTTTTCATTAATACAAAGACATTCAAATAACATAACATTTTCATTTTTATTTTATAACAGATACTGCGTCAAGAACATCGGAACAGGAGTTGGAACTGAGGACCACACCAGAGGACGAGGACTTTCAACAGAGGACTACACCATCGGACGAGGACTTTCAACACAGGACCAGACCATCGGACGAAGGCTTTCAACACAGGACCAACAAAGAATTTTGCTTGAAATCAAACTTCAACCAAGGTAGAGTATAAAAAGTAAAAAAAAGAGAAAAAAAAATAAAGATCTTAGCTTTGCATAGATGTCAACAGAAAATCAAATTTAAAATAAACCACCGGTAACTATAACTGTTGAGAAAATATAACTAACACATTTTTCATCTATCTCTTATTTGTCTTTTAGGGCCAATAATCTTTAACAGTAAATACAAACTTCAATGTAAACTTAAAAAATAAATTGGCATAGTCCAAAAAAGTCTAAAAACACAGAATCTATACAATTTGTCATTGTAACATTCCAGTCCTAAACCCTAATTTAATTGCCATTTGACAAATTGAATAGTGCTGTAAATAAGGACATAACATCTTTTTGAAAAGACCTTTTTAGTTACTGAAACACTTGCTTTTGGATACATGTTTAATAAATAAAAACTTCTTTAAATAATTATCTGATGGCCTTATTTAGACTTTTATTCAATTGACCGCATTGAAATTGATTAAGTATAAAATGTTAACACACTATTGATAACTATTTGTCATGAAAAACAACTTAACATCTCAAAATAAACTAATGGTACATTATTTTATTTTTACAGATTAACATGGCTGATAACGAGAGTAAACAAGAAAAGAAAAGACGCCAAGCTAGAGAACGACGACAGAGAGCAGACAGCCAGCAGACACCGGAGAAGAAGGAAATTCGACGAGAAAAAGAACGCAAAAGAATTGCAAGCAAAAGACTGTCACTTGCAGAAATTAAAGATATGTCAAAAAAAGCAACAAAGAAAATAAAGCATTTACAACCTGTTGCTCAAACATCAGATGACATTTTACCAGAAAAAATACAAGAGATACCAAAAAAAGCAACAAAGAAAACAAAGCATTTAGAACCGTTTCATGAAACATTACATGACATTTTACCTCAAACAATACAACATATACCAAGAAAAGCAACGAAAAAAACAAAACATTTAGAATCTGTTGTTGAAACATTATATGACATTTCCCCTGATGAATATGAAAGTCAAAATCCTATATGCTTTGCAAATTGTCCTCTACTCAAGTCTTTAGCAGTAGAGGTTCATAGTTGTGGGGACATGACTACTCAATGTCAGTTTTGTGAGGCTTATTATTTTAAACAAGAGAGACCCAGAGATGGCCAATTTATTAGTTGCTGTCAAAAAGGCAAGTTCAAACTTCCAGAAAGGAAACAATTTCCTCTCTATTTACAAAACATTATGACTGAACCTACTTTTCCAAACTACAAAAATGTTTAAACAAACATAAGATCTTACAATAGTGCCAAATCCTTTGCATCCATGGGGGCAACATTAGCTGCTAATGTACCAGGACATGGTCCTTACTGTTTTAAAGTCCAAGGACAAATTTATCATCGCACTTCCCATTTACATCCAGAGGAAGGAAATAAAAGAAAATTCGCTCAACTATATGTCCTAGATACAATGGAAGCTGTTGACCAACGTATGCAGATGGAAGAAAATAAAAAATGCTTACCCACTGTTTTCATAGAGCTAAATAACATTATGGACAACAATCCCTACAGTAAAGCTTATAAAAAATTGGCAGAAGTAGAAAATGAACAACTACTTCATGCACAAACACATCAATTACCAATGCCGAAGGTTAATATGGTGCTTAAAAGAGACAGACATACTGATAAACGTCGTTATAACTTGCCAACATCAAATGAGGTTGCAATGGTGTTTCAGAATGATGAAGGAGAACCACCATTTCAAAGAGACATTCGAATATATCCTAGAAATGAGGAGCAACCATTTATTAATATGAGTATCTTAAGTCCAAATTTAGATCCAATGACATATCCCATCTTTTTCCCACACGGAGAAGCAGGTTGGCAACCAAAATTAACTCTTCCCAGTTACCCAAATGCTAAAGCCAGAATCCGAAATAATGTTTCTATGCTTGAATTTAAAGTAGCTCAAATTGCCATTCGCAATGTATTTAATCCAATTTTATGTGGTGGGAAACTAACACAACAATGGATTATTGATTCATATTTGCAAGTTGAGGCAAATAATTTAAACTTTATCAAATATCAACAAGATAAACTCCGTGTAGAACAATATTCTGGATTAATGGACTATGTTGCTGACGTGGCTACAAGCAGAGACATGACAGCTGGCAAAGCCATCATTTTACCATCTTCCTTTCAAGGATCTCCTCGGAATATGAGAGAAAGATACAATGATGCTATGGCTATTGTCACTAAATTTGGCAAACCCGATTTATTTGTGACATTTACATGTAATCCACAATGGCCAGAAATCACACAAAATCTACTTCTTGGACAAAGTGCTTCTGATCGACCAGATTTAGTAGCCAGAGTTTTTAAGATTAAATTAAATGAATTAATACGTGACTTCACTATAAATCAGTTATTTGGCAAATGTCTTGCTTATGTATATACCATTGAATTTCAAAAAAGAGGCCTTCCACATGCACATCTTCTAATAATACTTCAAGAAAAAGATAAATTAGATACTTCAGACAAAGTGGATGCAGTCATTGTTGCTGAACTACCAGATCCAGAACTATATGGTAGACTATATGAGATTGTTACTCATCGCATGATTCATGGACCCTGTGGTGACTTTAATCAACAATCACCATGTATGGAAAATAATAAATGTTCCAAAGAATTTCCAAAAGATTATAGAGACAAAACCTATGCCAATTGTGATGGATATCCACTTTATAAAAGAAGAGAAGGAGATAGTGCCATTATTCGTGGAAAAAAAGTGGACAATAGATATGTAGTACCCTACAATCCACATTTACTCATGAAGTACAATGCCCACATCAACGTAGAAGCCTGCACTTCCATCAAATCCATTAAATATGTCTACAAATATATTTACAAAGGTTACGATGCAGCTACTGTAGTCGTCAAAAGTGCAGACAACCCTGAAAGTAGTGAGTTAGTACATGATGAACTTGCATCTCATGTAGATGCTCGCTATGTCAGTGCGCCAGAAGCTATGTGGCGGCTTTTAAAATTTGAAATGCATGATAGATCACATGCAGTATATAGGTTAGCAGTACATTTGCCACAACGACATTTAGTCTATTTCCATGCTGGAAATGAAATGAATGCATTGGCCCAAAGTGAAGATCGTCACACTACACTAACTGCATGGTTTGCATTAAATTCCACTGATGCTGAAGCAACACAATACTTATATATTGAAATTCCATATCACTATGTTTTTGTGAATGGATTATGGAGATCAAGAAAAAGCAGAGGCAATAAAATTATTCCAAGAATTTACACAGTCAGTCCACGAGATGTTGAACGTTTTTGCTTACGGATATTACTTTTAAATGTTCCTGGAGCACAAAGTTTTGAACACTTAAGAACTGTTAATGACATTGTATATGAATCCTTCCATTTAGCTACAAGACATAGAAACTTACTCGCTGATGATACAGAGTGGGAAAGATGTTTAAAAGAAGCAGCACAATGTCAAATGCCACGACAGATGAGAGAACAATTTGCTTTTATTTGTATCTTCTCAAATGCTCCAAATGCATTAGCTTTGTGGGAGACTTTTAAAAGTAATATGGCTGAAGACTTTATGCGACGATACAATGAACCCATTGCACACTTAAAAGCGTTAATGGAAATCCAAGAAGTCTTTTTAACTCATGGATTAAGTTGTGCAAGTTTTAATTTGCCTGATCCAGGTCTTATAGATGACATTAACTTTGAAGACTATGACATTCAACTACAAGCAGAAAGAACAGAAGAAAGACTTGCAACTTTAAATACACTACAATTGCAAGCATTTCATGCCATTAAAAATGCTATAGATGATGATATGGTGACAGAGCGTTATTTCTATCTTGATGGACCTGGCGGATCAGGAAAAACATATTTGTACAATTTATTAATGAGTTCAGTACGAGCACATGGAAAAATAGCAATGGCGTTTGCCACTACTGGAATTGCTGCACTTTTATTAGAAGGTGGAAGAACTGTTCATAGTGGATTTAAACTGCCAGTGCCTATTTTAGAAAATTCTGTGTCAGATATTCGCATGACATCCTTACAAGCAAAGGAATTGAAGAAATGTAAATTAATTATAATAGATGAGGCCACAATGATTTCATGCTATGCCCTCCAATGTATTGACCGTTTGCTTCGTGAAGTCATGGATAATATTTTTCCATTTGGTGGAAAGGTAATGTTGTTGGGTGGCGATTTTAGACAAACATTACCTATCGTTGTACATGGAAATCGAACTGACATTATCGAAACATGTATAAAGTCAAGTACAGTATGGAAACATTTACCCATCTTCAACTGCAACAAAATATGAGATCAGAAGGCCAAACTGATTTCAATGATTGGCTTATTAAAATTGGAGAAGGCAGAACAGAAAAAATACTACATTTACCTGACGACACTGTAGAGATCCCACCTCATATGATTTGTCAACAAGATATTATATCGGCTATATTTGAAGGGAGCATAAATAACGAAGAATATTCCGAGCTTGCCAACCAAGTCATACTGACGTGTAAAAATAAAGATGCATTAATCCTCAATAATGAAATCTTTAAAAAAATTAATGCACCACAAAGAAATTATTACAGTGCTGATTCTGTACTTGCTGATGACAATGAAAGTCAGGCTAACTTTTCGACTGAATTCATAAACTCTTTAACTCCTTCTGGAATGCCACCACATATTTTGCAGCTAAAGAAAGGTGCAATTATCATGTTACTGCGAAATATGAACCCCAAAAAAGGCCTATGCAATGGCACAAGATTAATTGTTCAACAATTAAAGGACCATTTTATAGATGCTGAAATTTTAACTGGGACCCATAAAGGAGAGAGAGTTTTCATACCAAGAATAGATTTAGCACCAAGTGAAAGTAGTCTCCCTTTTATACTTCAAAGAAGACAATTTCCCATTATTATGGCATTTGCCATGACCATTAATAAATCACAAGGTCAAACTTTCAAATCTGTGGGTATTTTCTTGGAAGAACCAGTTTTTGCACATGGTCAATTGTACGTTGCGTTGTCACGGTGCAAAAATCCACAGGCTATTAAAGTTTACATTGAAAACAATGAAAGTCAAGGTGATTTATTAGAAGATGGACGTATTTTTACTAAAAATATTGTCTACTATGAAGTACTATAACTTTGAAGGATACAAATTAAAGATGCCAAGATTTTTTAAAAGCATTGCAAAATACATAACAATTGGTTGTTTAATTCAGTCATAATTAATGGAAGTCATGTTTATGAATGATTCGCCTCACAAAATACTTGCCTTGCATTGTTAGTAAAAATTATGTTAAAATGTTAAGTCACTATGTTAATGTTTCTAATGTTACAAGTTTAAAAAATATATTTTCAAGTTATTTCATTCAACAGATTACAAAGTGGATGTTAAGAGGTCAAGCACCTTTTAAGTCACAATGTAAATATTGTCTGTTATCTTAAGATTACTACCGACATTAATGTTTATCGCCAGTTTATGTGCTCAGTAATAAATTACTTTAATTACGTACGTTTTAAGAAGAGTTTTACTGTATGCCTTCCTCTAAATTCAATGTATATTCAAGTTAACAATTATTGTGATAGAAATTGAATTTTAATACTGATTAATTTAAAGGTCAATTGTTTTTACATTCAAATGTTAATACTTTTAATAAAAAATTAGGTTACAAAATGTATTCACTATGTTCCTGTTTATAATGTTCAAAATTATACCAATGTTTTGTCAACTTCTAAACTTACATAAAAAATAAAGTTAAAGTTTAAAAATATATACTTTGAAGGTTATTGCTTACATATATTTTAAACTTCATGTTAAAATTAGCGACGTTTAAAGAAGGCTTTTTACTTTTTGCTTTCCTATTCATTCAATGTATATTAAAGTTAACAATTCTTCAGATACTAATTACATTTAAAAAAACCATTACATCAACATTTTACAAAAATACACGTTCATATTAAAATACTTACAAGTGTCAAAAATATATGTTAATAACTAAACAACTTGACAAACATATACATCACATTGCCGTCATTTTTTGACGGGCAAGTCGCTAGTATATTATAAGAGGGAAAATGTTATATAGAACATATGTGGAATTGGTACAAATGCTCTGAATATAAGTTAGCTGCAGATTATTGCACACTCACACATACAGACCTTGGGTCAAGACAATTGCATGTACTTCAAGTAGTCCTAAGCAAACACTTGAGTTTAACATAAAGGTTTGTTCACTAGATATCTGGTGAATTTGATCTCAAGAGCTTTGATAGCCCAAGGTTGCAGGCCAGATGGTTTGACATCACACATACACAAATGTACACAAGGGTGTGGTATTGGAGAGTATAAATATGTTCTTTTGATAATTCAATAAAGGTTGAGAGATAGTTTTCACATAAACAAGGTGTGAGACTATTTCTGTGTGTTGTATCCTGACTTGGGGAGTGGTCTTGCCATGGGCCACTAAGTAAGCTGGATCCAGTATTCTCTGCCTGTACCATTTAGGCCGTGCCCTCTTCAGAAGCCAACTTTTGTGCCACAGAGAACAGGAACTACATGATTCTGCTGGGGTAGGTTTGAACTAGGTTCATATCAAGCACCCTTGAAGAAGTAGATCGTGACAGCGGGGTTGTAATGTATTTTTCATTTCTTTTTATTTCCTTTTTTTATTTTTTGTGACGTAGATTTTTTTCTTTTCTGTAAAGTAGATTTTTTTATTTTTGGTGAGTTAGGTTTTTTATTTTATGTAATGTAATTTTTTTTATTTTTGGTTACTTTAGTTTTTTTATTTTCTGTAATTAGAGTGGTGGTGGGGTTTATTATGGGGTAGGTAGTTAGTGTAGGTGTTAATAGGTTAGTGTAGAGGGGGGTTAGTTTAGATTTAATGGTTTATTGGTGGGTATAGTGCAGTGTAGTGTTTATACTTAGTGTCATGATGGTCCTTGAGGACCGTCATGGCTCTTATGTGGTTAATATTAGGTTTGTACCAGCCCCATAAGGGTCATAATATACTCTTATGTGACTGATGGGGTTAAATAGAGGCTTATGAGGGTCTGTATTGACCTCCATGAGTGACAGGGTTAATTATGGGTTTATAGGTGTCTGTATTGACCCTCATGAGTAACGGGGTTAATTAAGTGCTTATGGGGGTCTGTATTGACCCCAATGAGCGACAGGGTTAATTATACGTTTATGGTGGTCTGTATAGACCCTCATGAGTGACGGGGTTAATTAAGTGCTTATGGGGGACTGTATTGACCCTCATGAGTGACAGGGTTAATTAAGAGTTTATGGGGGTCTGTATTGACCCCCATGAGTGCCAGGGTTATTTATTGCCTTATAGGAGTCTGTATAGACCCCCATAAGTGACAGGGTTAATTATGGGTTTATGGGGTTCTGTATTGATCCTCATGAGTGACAGGGTTAATTAAGGGTTTATGGGTGTCTGTATTGACCCCCATGAGTGCCAGGGTTATTTATTGGCTTATGGGGTTCTGTATTGACCCCCATGAGTGACAGGGTTAATTATGGGCTTATGGGGGTCTGTATTGACCCCCATGCATGACCAGGTTAATTAAGGGTTTATGGGTGTCTCTTTTGACCCCCATGAGTGACATGGTTAATTATGGGTTTACAGGTATCTGTATTGACCCTCATGAGTAACGGGGTTAATTAAGTGCTTATGGGGGTCTGCATTGACCCCCATGAGCAACAGGGTTAATTATAAGTGTATGGTGGTCTGTATTGACCCTCATGAGAGAAGGAGTTAATTAAGTGCTTATGGGGGTATGTATTGACCCCCATGAGTGACAGGATTAATTAAGGGTTTATTGGGGTCTGTATTGACCCCCATGAGTGCCAGGGTAATTTATTGGCTTATAGGAGTCTGTATTGAGCCCCATGAGTGACAGGGTTAATTATGGGTTTATGGGGTTCTGTATTGATCCTCATGAGTGACTGGGTTAATTAAGGGTTTATGGGGTTCTGTATTGACCCCCATGAGTGACAGGGTTAATTAAGGATTTATGGGGGTCTGTATTGACCCCCATGAGTGACAGAGTTAATTAATGTATTATGGGGGTCTTTATTGACCCCAATGAGTGCCAGGATTATTTATTGGTTTATGGGGGTCTGTATTGACCCCCATGAGTGACAGGGTTAATTAAGGGTTTATGGGTGTCTGTATTGACCCCATGAGTGCCCGGGTTATTTATTGGCTTATGGGAGTCTTTATTGACTCCCATGAGTGACAGGGTTAATTATGCATTTATGGGGGTCTGTAATGACCCTTATGAGTGATGGGGTTAATTAAGGGTTTATGGGGGTCTGTATTGACCCCATGACTGACAGGGTTAATAAAGGTTTTATGGGGTCTGTATTGACCCCCTTGAGTGACAGAGTTAATTAATGTATTATGTGGGTCTGTATTGACCCCTTTGAGTGCCAGGGTTATTTATTGGCTTATGGGGGATTGTATTGACCCCATGAGTGACAGGGTTAATTATGGGTTTAGGGGGGTCTGCATTGACCCCCATGAGTGACCAGGTTAATTAAGTGCTTACGGGGCTCTGTATTGACCCCCATGTGTGACAGGGCTAATTAAGGCTTTATGTGTGTCTGTATTGACCCCCATGAGTGCCAGGGATATTTATGGGCTTATGGGAGTCTGTATTGCCCCCATGAGTGCCAGGGTTATTTATTGGCTTATAGGAGTCTGTTTTGACCCCTGTGAGTGACAGGGTTAATTATTGGTTTATGGGGTCTGCAGTGACCCTCATGAGTGACGGGATTAATTAGGGGTTTATGGGCGTCTGTATTGACCCCCATGAGTAACGGGGTTAATTAAGTGCTTATGCAGGTCTGTATTGACCCCCATGAGTGACAGGGTTAATCAATGTATTATGGGGGTCTGTGTTGACCCCCATGAGTGAGGGCGTTAGTTATGGGCTTATGGGGGTCTGTGTTGACCCCCATGAGTGACAGGGTTAATGAACGGCTTATGGGGGTCTGTATTGACCCCTATGAGTGACAGGGTTAATTAAGGGCGTATGGGGGTCTGTATTGACCCCATGAGTGACAGGGTTAATTAAGGGTCTATGGAGGTCTGGATTGACCCCCCATGAGTGACAGGGTTTTTTAGGTGTTTATGGGGCTCTGTATAGACCCCCATGCATGATAGGGTTAATTTGTTTTTAATAAGGGGGCTTTAATTACCTTTACGGACTTTTAAGGACCCGTAACGTGAGAATTTAGAATTTTCATTGCAGCGATAGTTAATGTGGGTTTAATGAGGGTTTCCGAGCTTATCTCGGATCCCTTCTTGGATACGTTGAACGTGGCTGGCTGGTACGGGGTAGTTGAGCCTTTTTTTCGGCGGCCATTTTTTCTCTCTCGTTTAAGGGATTTTTGTGTGTATAAACTCGGGAATTTGGACTTAAATTGTGGTGTAACTTCACTTGCAGAGGTCCTGGGTGCCCCCACCCCAATGCTGTGCGTAAGCTTTTTATGTATTTTTTGTGTATATTTATTGTGTTTTTAATGTTTTTAGGTGCGCGCGGTTTGGCCATTAAGGTTGTATTTTTGATAGGTTGTGCATGAGTGACAGGGTTAATTGATGTATTATGGGGGTCTGTATTGACCCCCTTGAGTGACAGGGTTAATTAGGGGTTTATGGGTGTCTGTATTGACCCTCATGAGTGACAGGGTTAATTAAGGTTTTATGGGGGTCTGTATTTACCCCCATGAGTGACAGGGTTAATTAAAGGTTTATGTGGGTCTGTATTGACCCCCATGAGTGACTTGGTTATTTATTGGCTTATGGGAGTCTGTATTGACCCCCATAAGTGACAGGGTTAATTATGGGTTTTTGAGGTCTGTATTGACCCTCATGAGTGACGGGGTTAATTAAGGTTTTATGGTAGTCTGTATTGGCCCCCATGAGTGACAGGGTTAATTAAGGGTTTATGGGGGTCTGTATTGACCCCCATAAGTGACAGTTAATTAACATATTATGGGGGTCTGTATTGACCCCCATGAGTGCCAGGGTTATTTATTGGCTTATGGGGGTCTGTATTGACCTCCTTGAGTGACAGGGTTAATTATGGGTTTATGGGGGTCTGTATTGACCCCCCTGAGTGACCAGGTTAATTAGGTGCTTATGGGGGTCTGTATTGACCCCCATGAGTGACAAGGGTTAATTAAGGGTTTATGGGTGTCACTATTGACCCCCATGAGTGACAGGGTTAATTATGGGCTTATGGGGGTCTGTATTGACCCCCATGAGTGACAGGGTTTTTTAGGGGTTAATGGGGCTCTGTATAGAGCCCCATGAGTGATAGGGTTATTTTTTTTTATTACGGTCCTTTAAGGACCTTTACAGTCCTTTAAGGACCCGTAAGGCAGTCATTTTAAATTTTCATTGCTGCGGGTTTCCCCGATTGCGTGCAATCGGGGATCCGCACTGCAATGGTTAATGTGGGGTTAATGCGGGTTTCCTAGCTTATATCGGATCCCTTCTTGGATACGTTGAACGTGGCTGGGCGGTCCGGGGTTGTGGAGCCTCGTTTTCGTTTTTTTCGGTGGCCATTTTTTCTCTCGCTTAGGGGATTTTCGTGTGTTTAAACTCGGGAATTTGGACTTAAATTGAGGTGTAAATTCACTTGCAGAAGCCCTGGGTGCCCCACCCCCTTACTGTGGGTAAGCTTTTTATGTATTTTTTGTGCGTATTTATTGTGTTTTTAATGTTTTTAGGTGCGCCCGGTTCGGCCTTTAAGGTCGTATTTTTGCAAGGTCGTAATGTTTTTTTTTTCTTAGTCCCGCGTCTCGTATTTTTTTGTGTAAGTCCGTATATAGTGTTTGCGTGTTAGATTTATTTTGGTAGTGCCGCTTGAGTGGGTGTTTGTAACCGTGTGAGGCATTTGGGGCCTGCAATGAGCTTTCGGCTCATTGCAGCCGACGTGGGAGCCTCCACCTCTGGAAATGCAGCCCCTCGCTTCGCGAGGGTCCGGATTTGCGGCTTGCAATGAGCCTTCGGCTCATTGCAGCCGACGTTGGAGCCTCCACCTTTCGCAAATGCGGCCCCTTTCCTATGCGACGGTCCGCATTTGCGGACCAATCTGCATCTTTCTCTTTGCGAGGGAGGCAGTTATTGCGAGCTCGCTTCGCAAGCTTGCCAAGCATGACGACGATTCGTAGTTTGACAACTGTTATATGTGATGTATGTATTTATAATTGTAGCCTCCATTTGTTCTGTTTACTTAAACGTGTGTATATGTAACCGTAGCACATACTACTACAATAATACCCATAGAACAGGCCCCATTCCCATCTTGTAAACATAATCCCTTTAGGATGACTATAAACATCCGTAGGTGTATAGAACTATAAGAACTATCATTGTTGTTAACTAGTATAATTATTATCATTTACATTACTATTAGCCTACCTGCATTAGTGACTTTATAATTCCATACGAAACCTTTTATGTATTTATCAATATTTATTAATATCCATCCCTTATACATCTCTCACGGTCCACCTACTACACATTATTTAGTACTTCAATTATCCTTTATAACCACCTTTGGTCTCAATGTTTTTATGTACACATCATTTTTATAAATCTTTTTTTTATATATCTTATTTTTATATATTTTGTGTTTATTACTTTTTTTTATTTATGCACTAAGGACCATGTAAACTTATGCATACTCCTATCAATCTGCTATTTAAGGAATTTGTCACTGAGGAAGCTGCAATCGCGTCTGCCACTTTATTTTGTTTTATGGTTCTCATCAATGGATTTTACTTACCTGAATTGAATCGGAACTTTACCAATAAAGATACTTTATTTATGAAAACAGTCTGAAGTACTTGTGCTTTGGAACACCCCATCAGACTAGGCGGTAACATACATCACAAATCATCACAGCACTGTACGTACACTGTACCGTGAATAGGCAACACCATATATGGCATATGTCTTAGAACTAACAGACAGAGGACACCGGCCGGGAACGTCGTATTAGACACACTTAAGATTGTGCCCTCTGCAAGTATTCCCACTTCTCAACTCTCCTACATATCCACAAGGCACCGACGTGAACAGTGGTTTTGGGAAGAGCAGCACATCTGACCACCACACACACCAAACCTTATACATTGAGTACTTGTGTCGCTTATCCAATTACGACCACCATCAATTAAACAAGATCTATGAAAGCACTTTGGCATATTTTGGTTGTGGTCCGATTGCACCCAACCACCAAACCCCATCACATAGCACTAATACAAACTGCATTGGCAACTGCTATTCAGAATCCGTTTAACTGCAGGTATTGAACAGACATTTCATTGATAACAATTATGATAATAACTAGCGACTTGCCCGTCAATAGTGACGGCAATAAGATTTGAAGTTTGGCAAAGCTGTTTGCCACACAATGCAAGCAGCTACACCTCTAACTTGCTGGCCTCAAAATTAGCACCTTTGGTGCTCATTGCAAGCCTCTCCCAACGTCTACTGTACGGGCCCCGCGATGAGCGACTTCACTGCTCATTGCATGCCTTGGCCAACCCGACACTTTTTTGCCTGGCAATGAGCACTTTCGGCACTCATCATGACCCCCGCAATGAGAGCCTTTGGTGCTCATTGCGGGCCCTGAAATGAGTGCCTTCGATGCTCATTGCGAACCTCTCCCACCGTCTACTTTACAGGTCTTGCGATGAGCAGCTTTGCTGCTCATTCTAGGCCTGGGCCAACCCTCCACTTTCATGCCTCGCAATGAGCACCTTTGGCACTCATTGTGAGCCATGCAATGAGCCTCCCCCTCCTGCTCTCCTACACCTGTACCTCCCCTCCCTGACCTGCTTACTCCTCTACCTTCTCCATACCACTATCTCTCCTATTCTCCTCGCTCTCCTCCTCTCCTCACTCTCCTTCTCTCCTCCTCTTCTGGTGTTCCCCTCTCTCTCATCACTTTCCTCCTCTCCTCACTCTCCTCTTCTCCTCCTCCGGTGTTCCCCTCTCTCTCCTCACTCTCCTCCTCTTCTCCTCCTGTGTTTCCCTCTCTCTGTCTCTCTCTCTATCTCTCTCATGCTCTCTCTATTTCGCACTCGCTCTCTCTATCTCTCTGTCTCTATCTCTCTCTCTCACTTGCTCTCACTATCTCTTTCTCTCACTCACTCTCTCTCTCTATCTCTCAGTCGCTCTCACTCGGTCTCTCTAGCACTCTCTATCTCTCTCTCTAGTACTCTCACTCTCTTTAGCACTCTCTATCTATCTCTCACTCTGTCTCTCTCTCTCTCTCTCTAGCACTCTCTATCTCTTTCTCAGTCTATCTCTCTCTATCTACAATCTCTCTAAAAAAAAAAAAACCTAGACCTGTGTGCTTTCTCAGCTACAGCGTTTTTCGCTGTCTTTTAAACCCGTTTCTGCAGCGTTGATTGGTGTTCTCCACTTCCTATTGGTTAGTTGACCTGTGACAGGATTGCAAATTATGGACTTGCTTGATTTTGGTGTGCTTTATTGGATCAGATAGTCGGAAGCATTACATGTGAAACCAGGGTTTAGGGGCTTGCGCCCTCTGCCTGTAACTTGCGCCCTTGCTCAAATGAATAGCGCCAGAATCAGAGACGACCACATGCCTGCAGCATGCCCGCAGACATAAGGCCTGTATAACGTCAGATGCAAGCAAGGAATTGAATGTGGAGAATGTGAAGAAGTTGTGGAGAAAGCATGCGAAAACATTAGGTGTCAGTGTGTAATGTAAGGGAATAATCACACATATAGATGTGAGCGTACGAGTTGTTGCTAACGCTTGCGGGCTCGCGTAGCGAGGGTTGCGGGCGAGGGCCTCAGTTGCTGGCAAAGGCGCTCCTTGCCAGCAACTGCGACCCTTGCAAAACTTTACATCGCAACGCAAACAACACGACACATCAACTACGACCCTCGCAAACTTTACTTCCTAAAGCAAACAACATACGAGACACGTTAACACACATTACGACCTCGCAACACTCGGACGTAACTCGCGAACATTACAAAATTCAAAACACAATAAATACACACAGCACATACATAAAAAGCTTACCTACAGCAAGAGGGAGCATCCAGGACCTCAAAAAAAGACGCTTACACCTTCATTTCTTTTAAAATAAAAGAGTTTAGACACTAAAAAAATCGCTAAGCGACAGACAAAATAGCCACCGAACAAAACGAAAACAAGGCTACAACCGCAAACACCATACGAGACACGTTAGCACACATTACGACCTCGTAAAAATCGCCCGCAACCCGAGAACATAAAAAAATTAAAAACACAATAAATACACACCACACATACATAAAAAGCTTACCTACAGCAAGAGGGAGCATCCAGGACCTCAAAAAAGCAACTTACACCTTCATTTAACTCAAAATAAAAGAGTTTAGACACTAAAAGATTCTCTAAGCGAAAGAAAAAATGGCCGCTACAGCACTCTAAACACGCAAAACACCACAAGAAACTCGCAAAACACCACAAGACACTCACAAAACACCATAAAAGACTTACGGATATTCCACTAAGACGCATACCACACATTACCCGCCATTTTACGCCAATGTGGAAGTACACGACTACGCTTACGGTTTGGTCTCGCGGACGCACAGTATTACACTGCACACATTTAGCACGCTTACACAGCAGCTCCACACCACTAATGCTGCAGCAACATCAAAACAGATTGCAGCTCTTCAACACAATGCTTCAAAATAGGTAAAGTATATTCATTTCTTAATGTATTACATATTTCATTATTACACACCAAACAGCATTAGCTACCTTACAATTTCATTTGACGGGCAATTTGCTAGTTAAGAATAATTATCAGGAGTTACTAATTGATCAGGTGATGTAATTTGTAAGAGTCAATAAATTACCGGTAAACAGAGACAGGTGGGAGAAAAGCAAGGAGGGAGAGGATTGCTTCTCAGTTAGAGATGAATGCTGTTGATCTCATGTGAAGAGCTGGTCACCTGAGTCTATGGTAAAGCAAAGCTGTGGCAGTTAGAGATGAATGTTGTTGGCCTGTTGTGAAGATATGGTCACCTGTCTCTGCATTAAAGCAAAGTTGTGGCAGTTAGAGATGAATGCTGGAGTTTGGCTTTTGGATGCAGCTAAAGCAGCCCTGATTCTAAAGGAGTGTCCAAAGAAAGAAAAAGGGTTGGGGTCTAGTCTGGTAATGGTGGGTCTGGTGTAATTAATGAATGAGGTAATGAAGAGGAGTTGGCTGGAGATACTGAGTTAAGGGTACTTGGCACCATGGGTTATGAGTAGGATGGTAATTGATGGTGACAGGAGTGCGACTAGTCTTTGAGGAGTGGAGGGTGAGAGTGAAATGTTCTTCTATGACTATATTGTATTGCTTAGTAAGGTACCTGGTTTGAGTGGATATGGTGAATTTGCTTTGTCTTAGGAGGCTGAAGACATCAGATTTGGTGGCAGCTGTGATTGTAAGTGAGGTGGAAAATTCAAAAAAGTTAGGAAATTGATGATATATTGAAATACCTCACTGGTGATAGGTTAACAAAGGAACTGTGACTGTGATAGATGGAATTGAACTCTGGTGAGGAAGGTTTTAGGGTTTGGTTGTAGATGTAGCCCTGTATGACAATCAGCTTCAAATGCTATGAATGTTGGGAACATAATTGGAGGAATGACTTTTGTATTGAGCAATGAAGATTTGAAACAGTTTCCAAGTAGGTTGGCATATAATTGGTTCTAGGTTGGAGTGGTAATCTGGAATTCTGGTGGTTTTATGATGGTGAAGCCTGGCAAATGGGATAAAGGATCTTGTGCAGCGAAGTCCAAGATTGTTTGACCAGTAAGCAGTAAAGATGTTGTTATTAAAAGGACTTTAAAGAATTGATCTGATGAAAACACATAGGGGTGGGAAAGGCCATCAATCTTTTCGAAGGTATATAGGATGTGGAGTTTGTCAAAGGGAAGGTTTTTTTTCTGGAGACTTATTGGTGAGATATTAGGAGATTCAATGAATAGGGACTAGTTAGGGAATAGTTAAAGATTTTGGGCCAATTCTGATGTTCAAGAGGATCCGGCAGAGAGTTTCAGCAAACAGTTGAAAGAGTTTAGGGCTGCTCATTGAGCCAAAAGTTAGTCTGGTGGTGAAGAAGAATTCGTCTTTCCACTTTACTACATTTAGGTGCCAAAGATTGGGGCAATTGATAGGAGTTTAAAAGCATTTTATATCACATACACATATATAGACATGCACCCAACTATGGCATGATCTTATGGGTTCTTTAGCACTCTGTATTTCCTTCCTGGAATTAAAAAGTATACAGTTGGTGAGTGTCTGTCTATAACGGTAGACTGCTGAGTCAAGGAAGCATAGCAATTAATGCCATTTTTGAAAGGCGTTTTGCACATCCTGTGTAAGGCAAATGGGATTGAAATTACAGCTAGAAATAAAGTACAGGAGTCATATAAAATAATCTGAAATATTGGATGTGTAAATGCAGGCTTGCAAAAGGAGCAATTACAGTACTTGACCTGGGTATAGTCAACCTGGGATTAACCCATATGCTAATACCCATCAAATAAATACACAAACACAAATTTATTGGAGGATTAGTCCACAGGTCTTTATTATGAATAATATAATATTAACATCAGGTTATGAGAAAAAAACATACCAGTGATGCTTGCCCTCACCCTCATAAATGAGTGCCTCAAGGGAATCCCGTGCCCCAGGAGGACTGTTGCAATAGCCACTCCTTTTACCAGTATACCTAACATAATAAGGGCAAGAACCCCCTCCAAAAAAGATGTTAAAATAACACATAAACATATCTGCAACCACAGATTGGATAACAATCCCCAAAATTCCCATATGGGAAACCCCTCATCATATATAAGGAACAGTGGGTGTGGTATCTATTAACTTGTGGTGTCAATAACGAAACCATGATGTGCCCTGGCAAATATATACTATAAACTATTATGTTGCTGGTTTGTAGGATAATATTGCTTAATGTTTGTTTATTTTTTTGGGTGGGAAAGGACATACTAAAGTAGCAGTAAGACCTCATCTGATCCTTCTAGTTTAGTAGTGAACAGCCCACCTCTCTCCTAATCTACTTCTTTAAACTGCTGGAAAACTTTGGGCCATGTTCCATTGAGCGAATTTGAGATCCGCAAGCCCGTAAGTGAGGTCGCAAGCTATTTTGCTATTCAGTTGGTGTCTTTTTGCGGGCTCTGAACTGCTTATGAGTTACAGTCTTTGAAAAAATTACGCTGATCAAACTCATAACTTACACCCTCCAGAAACCTTTGATCTGTCACTTTCGCAAGGCTAACATCGCTATTAAATTGCTACGATTCCTCAAGCCTGCAAATGTTTTCACACCCGTAAAAGAAAAAGAAGGAGAAAATCCTGCTGAATTGATCAGTTTCCCGTCCAGAATTGCTCCAAACCAGTGCATGGTTTATGGTTTGGGCTTGTGGCTTGAAACTCGCACCCCTGTTCAATTAAATAGCATCGCAATTGGAGACCAACGGGAGCCCGCAACTCACTCGCAGACATTTGGCTGTCTGCGGTAGAGTTATGGGCTTGCAATTGAACATGGCCCTTTGCCTGCTGCCATCTAACTAACTTTGTAGTGCCTGGTTCACAAAAGGCCCTTTTTCAATCCAGCTTCTATTTCTTGTATTCTACAGATATTGCAGTTACCTCTGTTCATAACCACTTGGATGAAGCATCCAATCCTTCACTTTAGACCTGCTTTATCTGTAAGCTGTATTTGAAACAATAAATCATCTATTTCTCCTTCCAATGCAAGCCAATGTTTGATTTCTGGTTTCACCTTGCACAGCTTCAGATTTGTCACACAACAGTAACTGCATTGCAATATTCAACTTATTCCTCCCCCCTTTCTTTTTTAGTGTATCTCAGGGATCCATTCTTGGTCCTGTGTTTTATTCCTTATATACATCACCCTTAAGAGTCTCATTTCCTCCCTTAACTCTAATATCTCTCTGTTTACAATTGTCTGTCAAATTACTAACCCTTGGCTACAAATTTCTACATGGCCCTAGCCTGCCTCACTTATCTTACCTTATGTGATGCAATAATCTCTGTCTACAGAACAACTCAATACTTACAATCCCAGACCCACCTTGTGCCCAATTGCATCCTTTCTTACTACTTACGCTACTTCAATGGAACAAACTCCCTCTTCACATAACGTCCCAATCTACACACATTTTGCACCGGCTTGATGATCCACTTGTTTGCAAGCCCTGATACAACTACATCTCAATGTCTTGGCTTGACATATGCATTAATGACCCTTATATTGCCTCTGGTCAGTTGGACCATATCAGCAACAAGCCCAAAATTCACTTTATTCTCAGCTTCTTATGTCTGTTTCTCAAAATCTAATTCTCTATATTTTAAAGCAACAAGACAATTCTGATGACAGTGCATGACAGAAAACTCTACATATAGAATTATATGAAACAAGTAGTTGAAGTTTGCTGTCACTACATGCTATTTTGTTTTCATTTCTTTAGAGTTTTGCACTGTGACTTTCAATTTCTTCCAATTTTACAGTACTTTAAGTCACTGCGTTCCCTACCCCCTTTTCTATTTCAATGTAATCATTTCCTGACAGTTTTTACATTTACAGAAGGCAGTAGCAGGAGAGAAAAAGGTCAACTACCAGTGTCCTAATTTACTGTTTTGCTACAGTCTGCATTGTCTCTAACTAGACAATTGGGAATGTCACATAGGCGAGTATATCCACCTGTGTTAAAATTACTATACTATCTGTAACATGAAATAAACGGATGTTCTTTGCAGGCTGTCCTGACAAACTACATTATGTGACATGATATTTCCCTAGATTTTTGGGAGTTAATATGAGATTTACATTGTGAGAGATCAGTAATATTGCTAAATCAGTTTTGTGTAAAACTCATGGAATGCACGTAAACAGGAATGACAAAATGCAGGATAGCACCATAATCACTATTTTTTTATCTGGGCATTCAAAAATTACTCTCTTGAAAATGACTTAGAACTATATTTTTACTCAATATTTGCCCTTTCTTGTTGAGTTGGAACGAGAAATCCTACTATTAGAGAACCAAAAATCAAGTGTAAAGGTATATATTATATCAAATGATATTATGCACCAAGCTGTTGTATTACTGCTTATTGCTGATCTACAGTTCTACACTAGTACTTTCAGACATAACAGTGTGCTACTTGTTCACTTCTTATGTTAATAAGACTATAGCAATGTCTCTTTGCCACTACATCTAAATACATATCAAGCTATAATATTCATGTTTTCATCTTTTTTTGCAATTGAAGTAGAGTGTAAATTTTGTTTAGTGAGTTTACAACTTATCTTTTTTGATTTTATATAGCTTTATAGTTTTTAGAAAATTGAGAATATATACTACAATAATACCTTGATCAGTGCATAGAAAACAGTTTACAATGCAATTAAACTGAAACTCCTCTTTCTAGTGAATAATACTTTTAATTATATTATTAAAATAAAACAATTTTAGTAAAATCTTTGGGCCTTATTCAATTGTGATTTGGCCAATTGAAAAGGGCTCTATATAAGCACAGAGAATAATTGTTTACAGAAGTTTTTAGTTAGTGAAGACCTTGGTTTTGGATAGAAGTTCACTAACTAGCTTATATAGAGCCCTATTCAATTGGCCAAATCACAATTTAATGAGGCCCTTTAAATTTAAAAGTGTTACATTGTATAAAAAACATGCACATTTATACATTTTTGTAAGATGAAAATAACAATTGAACCACAATTATATATTTGTTTGCTCAATGGTTAATTAACATTATACTAAACTATGGGATTTGATATGTATGGATAGTTCAAGACTTCTGACTTTTAATAAAATTATTTGGTGTGGTGGTTACTGCAGTGTAATGCTTGATGAAATGTAAGAGCCTAAAACCAAGTTCCTTCATAGCTACAACAAATTCCATTTTTTTAAAATAATTATATTATTATAAAAAGGCTAAAAAAAGGGTCCCTCTCCATATTACCCAAATCTCAAACTTTTAACAAAGGGTACCTCCATAGGATCTGACACATGTTTACCAGCTAGTAAATACAGTTTCTGCAGGGGTAAAGCAGCTTTTCATCTGGTTGGTTTAAGTAAGGTTCTTCCACTTTCATCATTAAAATCAATGATGAAAGCTGAGAGGTAAATTTTAGAAAAATAATAAAAAAAAAGACAAAAGACAGACATCATAATCTTTGTAAAATAAAGTAATTAATAGAAAAGTACTTTATTACATGTATTAATCTCATTGTTAATATATCTCACGTTTATGTACTTTTTGATTTTACTAATGGAACTATGATGTAATGTTACAAATTTTGCGGGTTGTCTTAATAAAAATAAAGTACAACCCTACCCCCCAAATAAAAACAACCCCACATTCTTTTTTATGGTGACCAACATACAGTGAAGAATACTGGATTGGCAACGATTTCCAGTGCATCAAGTTATTATTATGTTGTGTTGTAGATGAGGCACTGTATAATATGCTATGTGTATCACATATTCTAATTGTCGAACTCTGAGACGTCACGTACACTAATTTATTAATTAGAAATCATTTTTTTTTAAATGTGTATTTTACAATGCAATAACAAAAATATAGATTTCAGATTGCACTTATTTATCTGCATTACTGATCATTAACCTACATTACTTTATTAACTATTAAATAGTAATAACTGCAAAAAAAATGACCACAAACAATATGTATATTTTAAAATGCACTGACATATATGTGTTGCTGCTGATTGCCTGATAGAGATGAATGAAAATATTACAAATGCTTTCCATCTTATTTTAAAGTTTTATCATCTCTGCAGCAGACTGAACACAGAGAGTGACGTTTGTAGCCTTTCAACAGCATAAAGATCACCTTTACAGGTATATCATGTAATTATGTTCTTTTGGAACAAAAAAGGATTAAGTCTTTTTATTTTGGATTGATGAAAGTTATTGATTAATTAATGTATATTAATATATTAATTAATTAATAATTAGTAATCATTAAAAAAAAGGTTACATTTTACACTGCAATAAAATTAATAACAATTTTTAACCTGCACTTATATACTTACATATCTGAAGTGCTTATAATTGCCTGACAGGCATAGGACCTTCAATGAACTTAAATATTTAAAGCAGTTTCTTAGATTCTGAGAGAACTGAGCATAATATTTTATACTGCTTTTATTTATGAATATGTTGATGATTATGCATTTATGTTTTGCATATATGCCATGTATGCCAATTAAACATCATAGTTTCAATAAGTCACAAATTAATTGAATACAAACATTCACAATGATTTTCATGTAATTTCACAGATTCCTCATCTTTCCATCCTTTGTCACTAGATATTATCACACTGAATCACATTTATCTTAAGGATATACAGGGTCTAACATCACTAATATTTATACATAAGGTAGCCCCAAGATTTATACACTTCCTAAAATACGTCAGAGTATCAGGATTTTATACCAGTTATTTTACATTTTATCAATAAATGTTAAGTTTTATATTTTGTTGCTCTATTTTGTTGTTTAGGCAGAGGGTGTGCATTATTATTTAAAAGGATACCTGTTCTTTCTCTTTTTTTTAAACTTACATAATTTTTTATCCTTAGTAGCACCCCTTTCTTTTCCCAGAATCTTGTCACACCTAGAGCCACCAATTTTGTTGCTCCTGTACTACCTCATCTCTGCACCTGACTGAAGTCAGAGAGTGAGCTCTGCAGGATTTTATCTGCAATAACATAAATTTCACAGGTATATGAGTTCATGATGCCTTTTTTGTTTTGCATTGATGACAGTTAATGATTCATTAATTAACCTACATTCATTTAGGGCCTCATTCAATTGTGATTTGCCTAATTGAATAGGGCTCTATATGAGGACATAGCATATTTTTTTTTACATAACATTTTAGTTACTGAACATCTACCCAAAACCAATGCCTTTACCAACTCAAAACTTTGGGAACAAAAATATGCTATGTGCTTAAAAAGAGCCCTATTCCATTGCACAAATTGCAAATGAATGAGGCCTTTAATATTTAATTATTCATTAATAATAAAAAAAAGTAAAAATAAATTATGAATACATATATACTTACCTAATTAACTTTTAAAGAATGCAAATTATAACTCATAACTTGATTTTTTTTGATTGATTTATTAATTAATTAAATAACAAAATTGAACATTATTTTAACAACGATCTATACTTTCCTCATAGCTCTTTGGGTTTGCCCTTCTTTAGGAAAACATAATTACCTCTTTAGGTTTACCATTGATGTCAGTTATTGATTAATTAATTAACGTATATTCATTTATTAATGACTTAATAATTAATTATTACAAAAAAAATCCTATCACTTATTTATCGACATATATATGTTTTCATAGAAAAATTCCAAATGTTTTCAAATCATTGCAATCTTTCAATAATGCTATTAAGGTTTTGCATTGAGAGCAGGTAAAAACAATATGTACAATACATTAAATCTTACACCTGTATTTACAAATACAGATTACAATGGCAGACCAAGGAGAAGACAAAACAAGAGAGAACAAAAGAGAAAGGAAGCTAAAGTTGAGAGATGCACAGTCCAATGCTTAAGAGAAGAAGACAGACAGATACTTTTAAATAAAAGAAAAATGAGTAAGAAAGCACTAAGTGAGTGTGCTGGAGCTTCAAAGAAAAGAAAAAGTAAACAAAAACATGTCTGTGAAAAATTGCCTAATGATCCAATATTACCTCATACACATGACACCAATGTAGATATAGAAAGTTGTAGTGATATCTATGTTGAGGAAGCTCAGGATACTGCTTCCATTACAGCACTAATAGTAGACACTCATTATGGTGGATTACTCAATGTGGATTGTCAGTTTTGTGAGGTCTATCATTTTCTCAAAGAAAGACCAACTGACGGAGACTTCATTAGTTGCTGTCAGAAAGGAAAGGTAAGACTTCCACAAAGACACACAGTTCCAGATTACTTACAAAGTATAATGAGCAATCCAACATTTCCAAATTATACCAAATAAAAAAAACAAAAAACATCAGGTCTTATAACAGTGCTATTTCATTTGCTTCTATGGGTTCTACATTAGCAGAAAATGTCCCAGGACATGGTCCATATTGTTTTAGAGTTCAAGGACAAATGTACCACCGCACTTCACATTTATACCCACAAGAAGGAGAGCAAAAGAAATTAGCACAGTTATATGTCTTGGATACAATGGAAGCTGTTCCATTGGAAATAAACAGTGTCTGGGCATAGTCTTTGAAAAGCTGGATACAATTATGGCCAACAACCCATACAGTCAAGCATACTAACAATTAGCACAGGTTGAAAATAAACAACAGCAACATGCTCAAATACATCAATTGCCAATGCCAAAAGTAAATATTGTTTTGAAAAGAGATTGCAATACTGATCAAAGACGGTATATTTTCCAACAGTAAATGAGGTTGCCATGGTCTTTAAAAATGAGGATGGTGAAGCACCTTTTCAGTGGGATATTAGAATATATCCACGCAATGAAGACCAACCTTTTGTAAACATACATATATTAAGTTGTAATTTGGATCCAATGACATATCCCATTTTCTTTCCAAATGGTGAGCCAGGATAGGAACCAAAATGACAATTGCAAAGTTATCCCAATAGTAAAGTTTGTGTTAGAAACAATATTTCTATGCTGGAATATAAAGGGGCACAATCTGCTATTAAGGATCATTTTAATCTTATTTTATGTGGGGCAAACTCACACAACAATGGATTATTGATTCCTATCTACAAGTCGATGCAAATAATCTAAATTTTATCAAATTTAAAAAAAACAAGCTTCACATAGAACAATATTGCCTATTGATCGATTATGTCGCTGAATTGGCTACCAACAGAGACATTTCAGCTGGAAGAGCAATCATTTTGCCATCCACTTTCCAAGGATCTCCTCGCAATTCGAGAAAGATATAATAATGCCATGGCTATTGTCACAAAACTTGGAAAAGCAGACTTATTCATTACTTTCACATGTAATCCATAATGGCCAGAGATCAAGGACAATTTGAATCTTGGACAAAATACTTCTGACCGCCTAGATATAGTGACAAGAGTATTCAAAATAAACCTCAATTAATTAATACATGATATAATTAAAGCACAGTTATTTGGAAAATGTATTGCTTTTGTTTATACCATTGAATTTCAAAAAATAGGCCTGCCACATGCACACATACTTTTAATCCTGCAGGAAAAAGATAAATTGAATACTGCAGAGAGAGTGGATTCAGTAATTACTGCTGAATTGCCACATCCAGAAAAATATTCCAAACTTTATGAGATTGTAACACACAGAATGATTCATGGGCCATGTAGAGATATCTATCCAAATTCACCATGTATGGAAAATAAAAAAATTGGACAAAAGAGTTCCAAAAACAATTTCAAATGCAAACTTATGCAAATTGTGATGGATACCCTTTGTATAAAAGAAGAGACGGACAAACAGCTATTATACATGGCCAAAAGGTCGATAATAGATATGTAGTTCCATACAATCCACATTTGCTGATGAAGTACAATGCACACATAAACGTGGAAGCTTGGACTTTTATTAAATCCATCAAAAAATGTGTATAAATATATATTCAAAGGATATAATGCAGCAACTGTTGTTGTGCAAGGTGCAGCAAACAAAAAGGAAAATCCAACTTTACATGACAAACTTTCATGTTATTTATATGCTTGCTATGTCAGTGCTCCAAAAGCAGTGTGGTGTCTTCTGAAATTTGAGATGCATGATCACATGCTGTGTATCAATTAGCTGTACATTTGCCACAAAGTTAGTTTGTTGCTTTACAGCAGGCAATGAAAAAAAATGCTTTAGCACAAAGTGAAGATAGAGCAACAACACTTACTGCTTGGTTTCAATTAAACTGCCAGGGCACTGAGGCCAGACAATTTTTATACATTGAGATTCCATATCACTATGTATTTGTAAAAGGTCAATGGTGACAATGAAAAAGAGATACTCATAAAATTATACCACAAATCTATACCGTCAGTCCAAGAGACATTTAACGTTTCAGTTTCGGATTACTTCTTTTACATGTTCCCGGTGCACAAAGTTATGAACATTTACGCACAGTTAATGACATAGTTTATGATACTTTCCTATTAGCTGCAAGACATCAAAACTTCATAGCAGATGACACCGAATGGGAGAGGTGTCTGGAAGAAGCAGCACTATGTCAAATGCCAAATGCCAAAGCAAATGAGAGAAAAAAATGCATTAATTTGCATATTTGCAATGTACTTGATGCATTAGCTTTGTGGGAAACATTTAAATTAAATATGTGTTAAGACTTCTTGAAACATTACAATGAGCCCATTGCACTCTTTAAAGCATTAATGGAAATTTAAGAAATATTTCTTGCTCATGGATTAAATGATGCAAGTTTTAATTTGCCTGATCCAGGACTTGTAGATGACATCAACTTTGATGACTATGACACTGCGCTCCAAAAACAAAAAACACAAGAAAAACTGGCAACTTTAAATACTTTACAATTGCAAGTATTTAATGCCATCACAAATGCTACAGATAATGAAATGGTCAAACACCGTTATTTCTATCTAGATCGCTCTGGTGGATCAGGAAAAACTTATCTGTACAATTTTTTGATGACTTACAATCGAGATTCAAATATCAATGCCATTTGCTACAAATGGAATTGCCACACTTTTCTTTAAAGGTGGCAGAACTGTGAGTAGTGGATTTAAACTGCCAGTTCCCATTTTAAAAACATCAGTGTCAGATATTTGAGTGAATTATTTACAATAAATAATTGGCTTTCGGGAAATTGTCCCATTAGTGCTTAACACTACAAATAGGATAGAAAACATAAATGGGTAATTTTAGAAAAATAACTTTAATGAAAACTGAACAGCGTCAGTTAAAAAGATTTAAAAAGAAAAGTGGAACTTAAAAACAAGTCCTTAGTTAGCTACTGCAATTCTTATTGCCACTTATCAATTATAGAGTGTGAAATTGTCAGCTAAAAGTAACTTATAGAGGGTTGTGGGGCACTCTTTTAACCACAGCCAGCTTAAAAATGTACTGGATACCAAATTTGCATATGACCGCAATCTAAGGTATCCTATATATGGAATACCCACATAATAGACCCTTTAATTAGTATACTATCTGTAATAAGACCTAGTGTGGTCTATGACCAACACGATAATGGGGTAGCCTGCAGTTTGCAATTGGCATATAAAAAAAGTATAGGTGGGTATACCAGTGTGGTATATAGGTGGAGTATTCTATTGCGGCACACCAATGTGTGTAATTCTCCTCAACATTACTTATCTATACTCTCTGCCTCTCCCATTAGTCCCCACACTTGCTCCACTATAGTCTGTAAAATGGTATGCTATTGTCAGTGGTTAGTGCCCTTTCTATCCTCTAATTTGACATGCTCAGTGTCTCAGCCTGCTTGCCTAACATGTTTCTACGTCTGAACGTCTTTCTCAAAGGATTAAGGCATGCACAGTTGCAGCTGTCGTTTTATAGATTCCGGTAGTTATGGTTACCTGATCTACCACGGCTGCTACATATAGTTGGCCCCTATTATTATATGTGGACAATTATAAAAAAATAAAAAAATATTCATAAAGATTAACACATCTGTCAAAATACAAGTGCATAATGTATATAAATGAATATGATGTTTCCTTTGTCCATTTTATATATTATGCAGACAATTATGTCTAATAGCAAAATAAGTCATTGCTATACTTGCCTTTGGAGTAAGTGTATCTTTAAGATCTTTATCACTGGTGAGAAGATGCCAATGCTTAGAAATTATGTTTTTTATGATTTCAGAATCATGGCCAAATGTCATTATGCATCTAGTTACACTCTACTCATTTTGAGTGGCATTTCTGGGAGTGCTTATTTCTCCTATTGTCTTATTTGTGTGTACATTTAGGAGATCAGTCCTATTGCAGTTACAGGCATATTTATAGGCTGCTGTTAGATTCCTATTTGGGTACCCTCTAGATCTAAAGCGTTCTTTTAGCTTGTCTGCTTCTGTTTTAAATTCCTTATCTGAACTGCAGTATAAAGCTTAATAGCATTATTGGAAGAGAATTGCACTCCGATTATTGAGCCAAAGACATGGAGGAATAAAAGTACATATACACCTCAATTGAATGAGTATGCCAATATTTGGGTATTTTTACAAGTCTCAAATGATATAGAAAATATTGATTACAGGAGTTATAAGAGAGACTATAACCTTACAAAATCTGAATATGGAGCTCTTAAAGAGATATCACATCTATCCATATCAAAACAGCAGACAAGGGTGGGAACGTTGTCCTAATGGAAAATGTGGATTATAAAGATATGTGTAATATAATCTTAAAAGATAGAACAACTTATAAAACTATTACCAAGGATCCCACTCCTGAATTCAAACTAATACTGAAACATATCATAGATGATGTCAAAAGCAAAGGAATTATTGATGATCAGACCTATCAATTTCTATTTCCTAAATCCCCTACTGTTTCGGTATTTTATTCATTACCCAAAATACATAAAAAAGTTCGCCCTATCCCTGGTAGACCAATAGTCTCAGGGACCAATAATTTATCTCATGACTGTAGTCTATTTCTGGATCATTACCTGAGAGAATTTGTCATAGGCCTACCCTCATATGTTAAGGATATGCCAGATATCCTTAGACAATTGGAGGATCTATGCATACCAACAGAGTCTTGGTTGGTGTGCATTAATGTTGAGGCATTGTACAGCAGTATCCCTCATAACTATGGAATCGTGGCAGTTAAATATTTCCTACAAATGAAAGGCACCAACTTTGATGAATTAAATAATTTCTTAATATCCCTGTTGGACTATGTTCTGAAACATAACTATTTCTCATTTAACCAACAATGGTACCACCAGCAACAGGGGAAGGCCATGGGGACACTGTGTGCCCCCAGCTATGTAAACCTATATTTGGGATGGTGGGAAGAGAAATATATATACGATGAGACTGCACATACTTTTGGAGACAACATACTTACTTGGAGAAGATATATAGATGATATTATTCTTGTCTGGACAGGCAACAGACATGATTTAAATTTATTTATACAATATTTAAACAACAATAATCTGGGCCTAAGATTTACCTTTGAGGCAAGTCAAAGTAATGTTTCCTTTTTGGGCTTAAAAATAAAAAAATATATAGAAGGAAACATTGTTATATCCACTTTCAGAAAAGAAACAGCTTCTAATACTTTAATAAAATGGGAAAGTCAACACTTTGAGCCTCTAAAGAGAAGAATCTCCAAAGGCCAGTATCTAAGAATGTGTAGAAATTGCAGTTTAGATATGGAATTTAAAACAGAAGCAGACAAGCTAAGAAAACGCTTTAGATCTAGTGGTTACCCGAATAGGAATCTGAAAGCAAACTATAAATATGCCTAGAACTGCAATAGGACTGATACACACAAATAAGACAAAAGGATAAACAAGAACTCCCAGAAATGTCACTCAGCATGAGAAGAGTGTCACTAGATGCATAATGACATTTGGCCATAATTCTGAAATCATTAAAAACATAATTTCTAAGCATTGGCATCCTCTCACCAGTGATAAAGATCTTAAAGATACACTCACTCCAAAGGCAAGTATAACATATGGAAGAGAGGTCAACATAAAAGATATGCTAGTTCACAGTGTATAGTTACAACCTTTGAAAGGCATGTATAAATGAGGTAGATGCAAATTCTGTAAGTATATAAAGCCATGCAAAAACTATATACATCCCATCAGTGGGATTAGCTTTGAAATCGAAACAATTTTCAACTGTAAATCATCAGGAGTTGTGTATGTAGCTACCTGTTTGTGTAATAAGATCTATATAGGCAAAACCTGTAGGGAATTCCGCTGACGAGTGGGAGAACATATATATTCGATCACTAATGAATATGACACTCCCATAGCAAGGCATGTTAAGTATTGCCATAACAACAATCCAGATGTGCTCAAATTCTGTATCATAGATGCAGTAATATCAGGGCCTAGGAGGGGAGACCTTGAAAAGAAATGACTCCAATGTGAATCCAGATGGAATTAAAAATTGAGATCACAGGTACCCAATGGCCTAAATGAAGGCTTTTCATATACGGCCTTCATCTAACTTAGACATGCTGACATTTCAATCATTACATATAGGACAGAGTAATTATTCATAATTTTAAATAACACTTTGGTCTGTGACTTTTGAGAGGAAGAATATATCTCCTTCCTGATATGATATGTCTATGTATAAGAGATTCTATATTATATAGTACCTATGAGACAGGGATGAGAGATTCATTTCTCTATCTGTATCATACCCCTTTCTCAATAGGACAACATGTTGGAACTTATATATATACATTTATATGGCAAAGCTCTATATTTTGTTTCATTATAATATAGAGCACACTTTCTCTCTATCTACCAAAATCTGATAAATGTCAGATTTTTCATACAGATCCCACTATATGTATCTGGTGTGGATTTTCTGTTGGTTAGACAAAGTGGAGGGTCTTTTATATGTGAATATGATACATACACATATTTATTTTTGTATTTAGTTTATGCATCACATCTCTCACCTTATTTATCATTTATGTTGATCATCTTTATGATCTCTTATATGTTATTCATCACACCTTGATTTATGATCATCACTTATGTCTCACCGGCACCACATATGTTTCACTGGCATCGACTTAGGCACATATGTGTTAATACAGTAGTTGTATAAACTATGCTAGTACTGTTAATAACCCCATGAGGGAGGCTAAGGAGCATTATTATTATTCAAAACTCCTACACAATTTAGAACACATAATATGACCCTTAATAATACTGTTATTATTTTTCAATATACACTTTCTAATTTTATATATATAGATATAATTTGGCAATTATTAATTAGACCCCCAACAAAATATATTTACTGTATTACTGTCACTTCCGGTATGGTTATTAATAATGCAATACATCATACATGTTGATACATTAATTGAGAATAACTTTATATTCTGGACATATCTTGTTCCTCAAATTTCGATTCTTTTTACTGACATAATGACTTTTTTTGCTATTAGACCTAATTGTCTGCATAATATATAAAATGGACAAAGGAACAATCAAATGCATTTATATACATTATGCTCTTGTATTTTGACAGATGTGTTAATCTTTATGAATATTTTTTTTAATTTTTTATAATTGTCCACATATATTAATAGGGGCCAACTATATGTAGCAGCCGTAGTAGATCAGGTACCCATGACTACCGGAATCTGTAAAAGGACAGCAGCAACTGTGCATGCCTTAATCCTTTGAAAAAGACGTTCAGACGTAGAAACATGTTCGTTAGGCAGGCGTAGCATGACGTCATCACGTTTTAGACGCACGCTCTAACCAAGAAGCGCGAATCTCCACAACTAATGGATAAACTGAGTATCTCAAATTAGAGGATAGACAGGGCACTAACCACTGATAATTCCATACCATTTAACAGACTATGGGGGAGCAAGTGTGGGGACCAATGGGAGCGGGCAGAGAGTATAGATAAGTAATGTTGAGGAGAATTACACACATTGGTGTGCCGCAATAGAATACTCCAACTATATACCACATTGGTATACCCACCTATACATTTTCATATGCCATTTGCGAACTGCAGGCTACTCCATTATAGGGTGGGTGATAGACCACGCTAGGTCTTATTACAGATAGTATACCATATATAGGATACCTTAGATTGCTGTCAAATTTGGTATCCACTACATGTTTAAGCTGGCTGTGGTTAAAATAGTGCCCCACAACCCTCTATAAGTTACTTTTAGCTGACAATTTGACACTCTATAATTGATAAGTGGCAATACAAATTGCAGCAGCTAACTCAGGACTTAGTGTTTTTGTTTTTAAATTCCCCTTTTCTTTTTAAATCTTTTTAATCAATGCTGTTCAGTTTTCATTAAAGTTATTTTTCTAAATTTACCCATTTATGTTTTCTATTGAATTCTTTACAAGAAAAAAAAAAAGTCAATTAATTATCAGAGATGAGGCAACAATGATGTTGTGTCATGCCTTGCAATGATTACTCAGATATTGCAAAGTGATATTAACATACAAAAATATAGATGCCTTGAATCTAAATAACGACATTTTTAAATTCATCAATCCACCCAAAAATAATTATTACAGTGCAGATTCAGTTCTGGCTGATGATAAAGACAGTGAATCAAACTTTAGTATAGAATTTATCAATTCTTTAACACCATCTGGAATGCCACCACATGTTTTGCAATTTAAAAAAGACGCAATTGTCATGCTATTGAGAAATATGAATCCAAAAAAAGGACTTTGTAATGGGACCAAATTAATTGTGCAGGATTTAAAAAGATCATTTTATACATGCAGAAATTATGAATGGTACCCATAAAGTTGAACAAGTTTTTATACCAATAACTGATTTTTGCCAAGTGACAGTGGTTTGCCTTTTGTCCTTCAAAGGATACAATTTCCAGTTATTATGGCATTTGCCATGACCATAAATAAATCCCATGGACAAACGTTTAGGTCTGTGGGTATCTTTTTACAGGAGCCTGTTTTTGCACATGGACAACTCTATGTTGCTTTTTCAAGGTGAACAAAAACAGATGATATTAAAGTTTCAATTGAAGACAACCCAAGTCAGGGTGATCTATTACAGGATTGACGCATTTTACCAAAAACATTGTCTACTATGAGGTTTTGTAAACAGAGAACAGTGGTATCATTTTGAGGACGAATTTTGATGTCACTCGGTCTCTTTTTAGAGGACCACTATTTCACATAGGAAACTCTATGTACAATTTTACAAAACTACAACAATAAAAAAAAAAAAAAAAAAAAAAACAACAAGAATAAACAGAGGTTATATCCCATAGACAAAATTAAAAGTCTGCTGGGCTCTTTCTAAGGGAACCACTTGGACATCCAAAAAATGTCTTGGAAGTGGCCTTTTGCCAGGATTGGCCACACAAAACAGTTACGTTGCATTTTATTACTATTACTGTTTACATTTTAATACATTAACTTCATGTTTGTAATGTTAAAATAATTTTTTCAAAGGTCACAAAAGTTACATAGTATTTAAGGTTGAAAAAAGACTTTCAGTCCATCAAGTTCAACCCTCCAAGATCTCCTTTGATCTGCAACACGCGGATCAACTATTAATTAATTAGTTGTATATAAAAAATAAAAAATCAACTCCCTCCTGATCCCAGACACCAGCGACCGGACATCTCCCTGGATCAATACTGCCTCTCTAATTATCCATGATAACCCTGAATTCCCTTTTTAATTATAAATAAATCCAGTCCCCTTTTAAAATTATCTATCGAATCCGCTGTCACCACCTCCTCTGGTAGAGAATTCCACAGATTAACCACCCTTACTGTGAAGAACCCTTTTCTTTCTTTAAGGTGGAATCTTTTTACTTCTAACCGCAAGGGATGTTCTCTTGTCAGTTGAAAATCTCTTGGCACAAAAAGCTCCCTTGACAAATCTTTATACTGACCCTGGATGTATTTATATAAGGTAATCATATCTCCTCTTAGACACCTTTTTTCTAGAGAAAATAAGTTTAATTTGGTTAGTCTTTCTTCATAACTTAGCCCCTCCATTTACCTTATTAGTTTTGTTGCCCTCCTCTGTACCTTTTCCAGCTCTAAAATGTCCTTTTTATGAAGTGGTGCCCAAAATTGTACTCCATATTCCAAATGGGGGCGTACTAGAGATTTGTATAGTGGCAGAATTATATTTGCTTCCTTGGCTTCTGTACCCTTCTTAATACATGCTAATATTTTATTTGCCTTTGCAGCTGCTGCTTGGCTTTGAGCACTGTTACCTAGGTGGTTGTCCACAAGCACTCCCAAATCAATTTCAATATCCAATATACCTAGATTTGCTCCATTAAGATTATAAATTGCATGGCTATTTTTCCTTCCCAGATGCATAACTTTACATTTATTCGTATTAAATCTCATCTGCCATTTAGATGCCCATTCCTCAATTTTATGTAAACCCCTTTGGAAGGAAAGCACATCACTATCTGATTTAATTACCTTGCACAACTTTGTGTCATCAGCGAAAATGGAGATACAAAACTCCAATCCTACCTCTAAGTCATTAATAAATATGATAAAAAGGAGAGAACCTAATACTGAACCCTGAGGAACCCCACTTACCACATTAGTCCAATCGGAGTATGTTCCATTCACAACAGCCCTTTGCTTCCTGTCTTTTAGCCAGCTCTCAATCCATGAGCAGATATTTACTGCAACTCCTGTATCTCTTAGTTTGCACAATAGTCTCCCATGTGGCACTGTATCAAAATCCTTAGCAAAATCCAAAAAGACTACATCCACTGAGTTGCCTTGATCCAGGTTCCTACTAACCTCCTCATAGAAACTAATTAGATTTGTTTGACATGACCTATCCCTCATAAATCCATGTTGACTCCTACTTATAATCCTGTTCAAATAGACATATTCTTGTATATTATCCCTTATTAACCCTTCTAAAAGCTTCCCCACTACAGAAGTGAGGCTCACTGGTCTATAATTCCCCGGATTTGCTCTTGCTCCCTTTTTAAATATAGGTATCACATCAGCTTTTCTTCAGTCATCTGGTAGAGACACTGTGTTGAGTGAATCTTGAAAAAATAAATATAATGGTTTGGCTATTACAGAACCCAGTTCCCTTAGTACCCTTGGATGTATTCAATCAGGACCCGGGGGGGCTTTATTAACATTTATTTTTTCCAATCTCTTTTGGATTACTTCCTGTGTTAACCAATTTATATTTTAAGGTAGTGTAGCCCCATTATGGTACTGTGTCCCAACCACTGGTACCTCCCTTGTGTATATCAAAAAAAATAACCTATTTAGCTCATCTGCCTTTTCCTAGTCACTAATTATCAGACGGCCTGTGTCACATTGTAATGTTCCTATAGCTTCCTTCCTTGCCTTCTTCCCATTAATATACTTAAAAAATATTTTAGGGTTAGTCTTACTCTCTTTTGCAATAATTTTTCATTTTCAATTTTAACCAGTCTAATCGCCCTTTTGCAAGCCTTGTTGATTTCCTTGTATTCCTGTAAAGCAGTCTCTGTCCCCTCTTGTTTGTATATTTTAAATGCCTGTTTTTTACTCTGTATCTTGATCTTTAAATCATTGTTAAGCCACATTGGATGGGATTTACTCCTTGTACTTTTATTCCCACATGGTATACGCCGATGTGTATGCATATTTAGTAAGGATTTAAATGTTGTCCTCTTGTGGTCAGTGTTTTTACCTGCCAGTTCTCTGTCCCAGTCTATACTTTGTATTGCTGCCCTTAGACCGTTAAAATCTGCCCTTTTAAAATTAAGAGTTTTAATTGGCCCCTTAAAAATTTGTTTTTGTAATTCAATCTCAAACGAGACTTTGTTGTGATCACTGTTTCCCAAAGGTTGCCCAATTCAAACATTAGATACTATATCAATATTATTTGTCATGAATCTAAGATAGCTTCATTTCTAGTAGGCTCTTGTACAACCTGGGCCAGATAATGATCCCTGAGTGTACTCCAGAACCTGCCCCCATTAGATGAAATGCTGGTTTCATTTATCCAGTTTATTTCAGGGTAATTAAAATCTCCTATTATTAGAACTTGACCATGCCTAACTGCATTTTCAATCTGTAACAATAATTGTATTTCCTCATTTTCAGCTATATTTGGAGGTTTATAGCATACTCCTACTAATATTCTTTTGGAATTTGCTGCTCCGCTATTTAACTCTACCCATAAACATTCAGCTTTATCACTAGGTCCACCATAAATATCTTCTCTGACTATAGGCTTAAATTCAGGCTTAACATACAGATAAATCCCTCCTCCTCGTTTACCATTGCCTCTATCTTTCCTAAATAGGTTATAACCATCCAGATTACCCGGTCCAGTCATGAGATTCATCCCACCACGTTTCGGTAATGCCTATTAAATCCCATTTTTCATTAATTGCTAATAATTCTAACTCTCCCATTTTTCCCGGCAAGCTTCTGGCATTAGCAAGCATACACCTTATGTTATGAGTCTGTAGTTCTGAAGTGCCTGCCACTGTACTTGAATTACTTAGTACTACCTCTCCCCCCATCTCCTCCACTATGAGTTGTTAATTTATCCCTTATACCCTCTACACTTTCTACCCATTACTTATATCTAGCCCCTCCCCCTGAACTACTAGTTTAAAAACTCCTCCAGCCTTTCTACCATCCTATCCCGTAGTACAAAAGCTCCCTCATCATTAAGGTGCAATCCATCCCTACTGTAGAGATTGTACCGAAGTGAGAAGTCAGCCCAAAGCTCTAAAACCCCAAACCCCTCCTTAGTGCACCACATTGTATGCAATTAAGGTCTCGTGTTAGTTGGAGGATGATCATTTCTTGAAAAATTAAATGTATAATTAAACACAGAGTATTGATCCAGGGAGTAATCAACAGTTAATGGGGTCAGGAAGGAATTCATTTTTTCCCTTCTTTGATACAATTGGCTAACTTTTAATGTTTTTTTTTACTGTTTGCCTTCCTCTGGATTCAATACCTATGTGGTTTAACAGTACTTTAAATAAAAGTTGCATGTTACAAACAATTATGTAATGGTTTAATATACTCATTTATATAAAGTTGACCTAATGTTATGTTACTCATCCATACCTCAGATTTAAAAATGTTAGTAGTGTTAATAAAAATGGTTCAATAATGCTTAAAATATAAGTTGCATGTTGCAAAGCATTAAGTAATTGTTTATAACAATTTATTCATACAAACTTTATCCATTGTTACATTATTCCTGCATAGATGAAAATTAAAACGTTTAATATGGTTAAAACATGATAATTTACTAGTTGTTAAAATATAAGTTGACTGTTAACAAAGTAAAAAATAATATATTATTGTTGTACTTTATACATAACAAAAAGGTTAAGAGTGTCTGAGACTCACATTGTGTGACAAACAGCATTCCCAGCTTTAAAATGTTATTAACCATCATTTTTTGAAGGGCAAGTCTCTAGTATATATATATATATATATATATATATATATATATATATATATACTAGCGAATTGCCCCTAACAAATGACGTCTTAAAATTGTAAGACAGGTAATGCTGTTTGCCACACAATGTCAGGATTTGGTCCTTTGGGTACCTTCGGCGCTTATTGCGATCCTCTCCCTTGGTGTAATTTTGTTCATCTGAGCACCTTCGGCGCTCATTGCAAGCCTCTTCCCTTATGTACTTTTGCTCCTCTGAGAACCATGTGTGCGGATTGTGAGCCTTCTGCTCTCATTGCATGGCTCGCAATGAGCCTCTCCTCTGCAATTTTTATTTTATATATTTATTGTGATCGTTTGCCCTCTAGAGGATGGTGCCAAGTAAAGAAGCGTAAAGAGTTCTTGACAGGAGTAACAGAGTTAACTCCTGAAGAACTACTAATTGGTGCAGGTGCAAGTTCATTTTAAAGCCTGGAAAGCAGACATGGAAAGGGGTGGCTGATTAGGCTCAGGCCTAAGTTGTGTACTGCTGCTGCTAGCAGCTAGAGCAAGCCACAAGAGAGGAGCTTGCTGGCTGATCCTGTGTGGATCTACCGTTTGAAAACAAACCTGGAGGAAATCTTGTTTTACTGTGGCTGCCAGTTTTGGATTACAGAAAGAAGTGTGTGCTGTTGTGAAGTCGCTGGACTAACAGAGCGGTCGGAAAGAGTAACTCCACAGTCAGGAGGTGAAGCTACAAAGGCACCAAGTAAGTGAATGACAGACTGATGAGGATTCCCAGGCAGAGTAGCCTAAAAAGAGACCAGGTCTATGCCAGTGAGGAGTCTGGGAGTTGCAGCTAACAAGAGAACGTTGTTAGCTGTTTGGACTGCTATAAGAGAAGCTTGTGTGAAAGTTTGCTCACACAGATAACAAAGTAAAGCTGCTGTTGGAGCAAAGTCAGCCCTGCAGGCTAATTGTTGAAATCCTGGATGTAAAGGTACCATTGCAGAGTCTGATAACCCCAGGGAGAAGTCTGTGTCGTTAAACAGATTTGTAGCCTTCACCAGAAGAGGGTGCTAAGGGTCCCTGGAAGTTGGGGTATCTGGAGAGTAGGGCGGGCCAGAACCCCACCCTATGGTATGAAGTTTAAGGATGATGGTCTACAGAGTAAAGACTTCTAATAATAAGAGACTGTTTGTATCCTGGCCACAAGGTGGCACTACTCCCACTAGAAGAAGAATATTTGTATCCTGGCCACAAGGTGGCATTGCAAAAGACTATCTGTATCCTGGCCACAAGGTGGCACGACACCAACTACAAGAGACTGTTTGTATCCTGGCCACAAGGTGGCACTATAAGAGACTGTGTGTTTTCTTCATGGATTATAATTTCTCCAGAGCAGAGAAGTTGCACGGGGTTAGTCAGGGTGTTCCTGCACGTTTAGTAAGAAACGTATATGTAGATTTTTATTTTCATTATTTCTAATCCTTGTTTATGAGCCATACTAATAAGCAAGTCTTCTGCATCTGAAATCTGTATTGCTGAACCTTTTGTCATAAAGGATTCCTGTGGCAAACGGCCATCCTTGACACAATATATATATATATATATATATATATATATATACAGTATATATATATATATTTTTTAATAATAATTAATGAATGAATTAAATGATAAATTAATTGACTTTACCTATTTCTAATTTATATATCCAGCAATCAATATCCTGAAGAGCTAATTATCTCTTTTGATTTTCCTGCAGCATACAATGAACATTTGGACTGTTGCTGGCCTTAAGGAGAAAGTGTCAGCAATGTGGCAAGTGTGCAGTGTAAATAGACTGCGTGCGCGAGGCCAAACTGTTTATTTAGTTGGGTAAAGCAGCATTTTAGAATGGTAATGTTCTTCGTTGCAAGTTAGTGTTGTAAAATTGCGGCGATTGTATATGTGTTACGCAGCTCTTGAGCATTTTGCGTCCTTCCTAATAGTGTATTTTGCACCCCGAATCTTCCTGGGTAAAAGTCTTCTGTGCCTGGTGGTGTTTTGTGTGGTTATGGGTCATGTAGCCTCGTTATCGTTTTTTTCGGCAGCCATATTTTTTGTCGCTCAGGTGATTTTCGAGTGCCGAAACACGGCAAATTCAGGTTAAATTTGCATGCAACCTCACTCCCAGATGTCCTGGCTGGCCGCCGTGTTGTGTGTGATTTTTTTTTAAATGTTTTTTTAAATTTTGTGTGTGTTTTTGGATGTGCGCATTTCGGCCGTTAAATTTGTATTTTTAGGTCTCTGATTTATTTTTTTCTAAGTCTTGCAGCTCGTAATTTTTTTTCTTCTAAGTCCTGCTTCCCTTTGCAAAGTGTTATGGTCCATAATTCTTCCGCATTATATTTTTAAACTGCTACGGGTCTCGCATTGTGAATTGTATAAATGATATTTCTTGATCTGTAGTCCCACGGGTCGTAGTGACAAGCACCTAGGGATGAGCACCTATGGCGCTCATCTCCACCAGTGCAAGGAGCGCCTTCTGCTCTCCTTGCCTGCAACCTCGGCTTTCCTTCGCGAGGGCTGCAGTTGCGGCAGGCTTTGCTGCGCGAGCCAGCAAGCTTTAACAACAACTTGCAATGCTCACAACTATATACATATATAGAAAACGAATAACACATTAATAAGCCCATTTGCATGTCTAAAAGGTGGGATATGCAAATAAGAATACAATATACCTCACTCTTTTTATGCAAAAATAGCAACTCTATTCATTGCTCACTTAAAGTATATGCCCGCCATATTAAACAGCTTTTAAGCAAAGTACCAGGTTGGATTTTACACAAACCAAGAATCACTCATATACAGACTTGTTTCAAGCTTTTGGCTATCATCAGTATGAGGTAGATTCTGGTTTGTGCAATAGATTTTGTAGGATTGGGTATTCCACAACAATAATTTAGTGTATGGTGAGCACTAGAGTGAGAGAAGCTATCCACCGTACAAAGTACAGAAAATTAATAATACATTAATAAGCCCATTTGCATGTCTAAAAGGCGAAACATGCAAATGAGATTACAATGTACCTCACTCTTTTAATCCAAAAATAGCAACTTTATACATTGATCCCTTAAAGCATATGCCTGCCGTATTAAACAGCTTTTAAGCAACGCACCGGATTGGATTTTACACAAACCAAGAATCACTCATATACAGGCCTGTTTCAAGCTTTTGACTATCATCAGTATGAGGTAGATTCTGGTTTGTGCAATAGATTTTGTAGGATTGGGTATTCCACAACAATCATTTAGTGTATGGTGAGCACTAGAGTGAGAGAAGCTCTCCACCATACAGAGTACAGAAAACGAATAATACATTAACAAGCTCATTTGCATGTTTAAAAGGCAGGACATGCAAATGAGAAAACAATGTACCTCACTCTTTTAATAATAAAAAAATAGCAACTTTATATATTGCTCTCTTAAAGCATATGCCCGCCGTATTAAACCGCTTTTAAGCAAAGCACCCGGTTGGATTTTATACAAACCAAGAATCACTCATATACAGACCTTTTTTCAAGCTTTTTGGCTATCATCAGTCTGCGGTAGATTCTGGTGTGTGCTTCTTTCACGCTAGTGCTCACCATACACTAAATGATTGTTGTGGAATACCCAATCCTACAAAATCTATTGCACACACCATAATCTACCGCATACCGATGATAGCCAAACACTTTAAACAGGTCTGTATATGAGTGATTCTTGGTTTGTGTAAAATCCAACCTGGTGCATTGCTTAAAAGCTATTTAATATGGCAGGCATATGCTGTAAGGGAGCAATGTATAAAAATGCTATTTTTGGATTAAAAGAGTGAGGTACAATGTAATTTCATTTGCATGTCCCGCCTTTTAGACATTCAAATGGGCTTATTAATGTATTATTTGTTTTCTGTACTCTGTACGGTGGAGAGCTTCTCTCACTCTAGTGCTCACCATACACTAAATGATTGTTGTGGAATACCCAATCCTACAAAATTTATTGCACAAACCAGAATCTATCTCATACGGATGATGGCCAAAAGCTTGAAACAGGTCTGTATATGAGTGATTCTTGGTTTGTGTAAAATCCAACCTAGTGCTTTGCTTAAAAGATGTTTAACACAGAGGGCATATGCTTTAAGGGAGCAAAGTATAAAGTTGCTATTTTTGGATTTAAAGAGTGAGGTACATTGTTTTCTCATTTGCATGTCCCACCTTTTAGACATGCAAATGCGCTTATTAATGTATTATTCGTTTTCTGCACTCTGTACGGTTGAAAGCTTCTCTCACTCTAGTGCTCACCATGCACTAAATGATTGTTGTAGTATATATACAGTATATATATATATATATATATATATATATATATATATATATATGTGTAAATAAACTATGAAAAACTTGTGGTTATCCATAATAATTGGATGTAACTATATTGATGACGTATATTTAAATATGTAATTGCCTATTTTGTTCCAAAAGTGGCACAATCTCTATTTTAATTATTGAAAAGTGCAGTAGCTGTAGGTAGTAAGAATTATCAACCGCTTTGCTTGCTTTCCTTTCACCTACAACAATGTTAACAGAACCTCATCCAGTTTCAAGTAAAACACAACGCAATCATATCTTGAATAACTGAGAAAGTTTGCCAATCAATTATTCATAATTATGGTAAATATGTATGTATATATTTACAATTTACAACCAAATCCTGATAAACAATGAGCCACATTCAATTCTTGGCTCGCAAGTCTATCGAAGAATGCTGTATGTCCTCATGCCTGCTTGGAGTGCACAGCTGCCGCAGTTATGGTGCTATTCAATTGGCTGGGCTCGAAAGGCTCCCGGCCTGATAGCCCCCATAGCAAACCATACCATCTAAAGTATAATTTGCTGACGCAAGGCCATAAGCGGCGGTTAGAAACAGCCAAAGATTGGGACTCGTGGTTCAAGCATGTATGACTTTGAAATCCAACCTCCATTTTTCATTTAACCTCAAGTAATGATCTGACCCACATTCCATAGGCTGTTTCTAACTGCGAGTTACGGCCTTGCATAAGTGATCATGTTCAAGCCCGTAGGGCTTCAATGAAAAATGGAGGTTGGATTTCAAAGTCATACAGGCTTGAATTATGAGTTACGCTCGGACCCACATTTCAGATATAATGCAATATTGAAAAAGCCGTAAATATGATATTCTATTACATGCGAGTTCCATTATAAGTATTAACACATTAATTGCCATGGTCAATATAATTTGCAAGCTTAAGAATGTTGTGCTATTAATTTGAAGAACTAACATCACTTTAACGTTTAATAAAAGTACAGTAGAGTGTTTATATATGCATTTGCAGTGCTCTGGACGTGTCATTAAGCCCTTTGCGAGAACTCCTTGGTACCAGTAACTTGTGGTTCGACTTTTGCCATTTGCGAGCTTGACGGAATGGTTAGCGAGGGGGATTCGGAGCAATTAAATAGCAATTTGCGATTTTAGCGTTCGGAAGTCTTGTGGCTGTGAAAGATCAAAGGCTTGGAAAGACATTAACTTGTGATTTTATAAATTGCAATAGATTGTAATTAATTGCAGCCCGGAGCCAGTAACTTGATTGGAGTCCGCAAAAAGATGCCAATTGAATAGCAAATTACGTTACGGGCTCTATTTTGGAGCTCGGATCTCCCGAAAGGCTCAGTTGAATGAGGGTCAATGTTAATATACAATAAGTATGTATTAAAATACTTTATCTCAAATATAAAGTTAAAAATCACAAATATATATATTAACACTGTGCAGAATAAGATATTTATTTACTTAGGGCCTCATTCTATTAATTGCCATAAAATGGCTGCAAAGCTGCGATTCCTTGCGTGGGTGCTGCAGCCCCTCTTAGCCCTGCATCTACATTGCTATTCAAATAAAAGGGGCCGCAGTACATCCCTTCCTATGGCTGATCGCAAGCCATGCAATCGGCCGTTAGCTTTGGCGGACTTGGACCTGATCTCAGGCTCAAGCTCGCCAAACTAAAAAGTGGGAAATAAATTCAATACAGCACTGTACAGTGCTGTAATTGATAGGGGACACACTGGGGAACATGAGGATTACATGTAGTACCTTGGCTAGCTGGCACATTGCCGCTAGCCAATACTGTCATTTGTAGCCGCAGTCCACCGGGCTTGGAGATCACATTGCTGTCTTGGAGGTCATCCAAGCCTGGGACTATGGGCTTGGATGACCCCAAAGGCAGTAACCAGTTCTCCAAGCCTGGCGGACTTGTGGCCACAAATTACAGTATTGGCTAGTGGCGATGTGCCAGCTAGCCAATGTACTACATGTAATACTCATGTCCCCCAATGTGTCCCCTATCAATTACAGAGCTGTACAGTGCTGCATTGAATATCTATTAACCCCTAAAGAAAAAAAAAACCATCAGAGTACGGGCTTGGATTCAAATCTCCCGCCGCAGCACCTTAAAGGGACCGCGGCACACTAATGATTACCCCAAGCCACGCGGGTACTGTAAGTAAATCGTCAGCAATTAACATTAACCCCCCCTGCTGTGGGGTCCCCATTGGGACCCCTGAATGGTTCCTACATTAACCCTTACAGCAGAGATCCCATTGAGACCCCCGCTACATTAAAAATTTAAATGTCACTCCCCGTGCAGATCCTGAAAGGACCTTAAAGGTCCTTAAAGGACCCAGGAGAAATAAAAAATTAACACCTGCAGCTAAATAATAAATTAACTATAAGTACCCCCTGGGACCTAAAATTAACCCCATCACTCAGGTAGGTCAATATACACCCTCATGAGACTATAATTAACCCCCTCAGGCCAATAGGGGTATATATAGACCCCTATAGAACACTATTAACCCTTATATTAACACTATAAGTGGCATGAGGGTGCTCCAGGATCCTCATAACACAAAGTCTAAGCACTACGTTACTTGTAAACATCAACTCCTACCCTACCCTATTAACCATTACACTACATTTTTAACCCTATCCTACCCTATACAATTCTATTAACCCCTGCTAACCAATTAACTCCCCTCTAAATAATTAACCACATCTAGTACCATCTAACCCTAACTGTACCTATTTAACCCAAACTGGGCTGAATTAACCCTTACTGGCCCTATTTAACCCAAAATATACCCAATACACACCTATCCTATAAAACCCCTCCTACCCTTCCATATTAACCCCTACACTACCTACCCAACTGTCACTGACCCTTTTTTCTCAGCCTGGGTGTTGGCTCATTGAACTCATCAAAGGACAGACAGCTTGGCTCCAGCCACTGTATTATTTACATAAACACCTACATTGTATTTATAATTGTTTTTATAATCCACTCTGGCCCATGGTTGGTAAATTAAGTTAATCCCATCTGCAATGTATCCTATCTAAGGTCCGGACCACTCAGACACAGAGACGGCAGAATGTGTATTGAAGGGTAAGCCTATTGACCTCAGGAAGCTACTGTTAGATCCCATGTGGAGTTTATCTCTTGTTTTTGTCTGCCACCCCCTTTTATTGTTGTGCTCTGTACACCCCCTCTGTATCTATCCCCTATACATACTGCTGTCATTTCAAAATTAAATCAGTTCACTCAGAGACATTTAGAAACCGTATGGCCTCTTTATTTTATTCCTGCTCTCCTAGATGGCTGCAGTACTGAACATATCTCCACCCTACAAGTAACCTGTTCTGTCACTACCACAGGAAGGTTACTGTGACTCCTGGAAGCGCTTCCTGATGGAGAGACTGTTTCAGAAGCCAGATATCAGGGTGCTGGTGCAGAGATTTCAAAGAATCCAACGGTCCTTGTGGGTAGAACACCTGTTGTCTATAGCAGGTGGCTCTGGGCTTGTATAGCCCCTACTCACGGATTGTCACATCAACTCCTACCCTACCCTATTAACCCCTACACTACCTACCCAACTCCTACCCTAACCTATTAACCCCTACACTACCTTCCTTACCTTTTAATAAAATCCCTAACACCTCACAAATTACAAACAATAGGAAAACACCTAATTACAGAAAATAAAAAAAACACCTCATTACAGAAAAAAAACATTACATAAAATAATAAAACACCTAATTACACGAAATAACAAAACATAGATTACAGAAAATAAAAAAAATCAACATTACATAAAATAAAAAAGACTACTTAAAGAAAAGAAAAATACGCCGCTACATACATAAAAAAATAAAAATAAACTAGTCACATAAAATAATAAAAGTACAACCAAAGATAAATACATCACTAGTACAATAAAAAAACTACACCCAGCAATAAATTAAAGGGTAAATTAAACCACTTACCTGTCCATAATGCCCATCTAGCGATGCCCGGGTCTTCCTTTAGTCATCACACGCAGGGCCCCTGCAAAAAATCCCAGACTCTCTAAAAAAACTAAAAACAAATTATGGTTCTTGCACATGCTCCGGTCAAAATTTCGAAATGGCATCTTCTGATTGGCTGAAATCACTATCAATCATATTTCAGCCAATCAGAAGGTGCAAATGTGTGAGCCAATTAAAATGGGATACACACCTTTATCCCATTCTGATTGGCTGATGTAACTGTTAATCATATTTCATCCAATCAGAAGGCGCTATTGCTTTCAGCCAATCAGAATGGGATACACCACTGTGGGGTCTATCCCATTCTGATTGGCTCCAAACACTTGCGCCTTCTGATTGACTGATGTAACTATAAATCAGATTGCAGTCAATCAGATGACCTCTTCATTTCCAACTCCCTCAATTTACTGGCTATCACGGAAACCTGGCTCACACCATCTGACTCTGCCTCCCCTGCCGCACTCTCTTATGGTGGTCTGCACTTCAGCCACACTCCTAGACCTGGGAACAAACAAGGTGGAGGTGTGGGCATACTACTATCCTCTCGCTGCACTTTTCACTGCATACCCCCTGTTCCCTCCCTCCAATTCTCATCTTTTGAAGTCCACACTATCCGCATCTTCTCTCCCATCCCTCTGCGAGTAGCTGTGATCTATCGCCCGCCTGGATCACCCTCTCAATTTCTGGACAACTTTGCCGCCTGGCTCACTTTCTCTCCTCCAATATACCTTCACTCATTCTTGGCGATTTCAACATAGCCACTGACACCCCCACCTCCCCAACAACTGCAAAATTACTTGCACTTACCTCTTCCCTTGGCCTCTCACAATAGACAGATTCTGCAACTCACAGTGGTGGACACTCCATTGACCTTATTTTTACTAATCTTTGCACTATCTCCAACCTTGACATCTCCTCACTTCCCCTATCTGACCACCACCTGCTAACTTGCAACCTCACCTCATCTTCCGCTCACCACCCTTCTTCAAATCCTGCCATCAGAACACGCCAAAACCTGCAAGCACTCAACCCACAACAATTGTCAAATGTACTAAATCCCCTTCTCAGCCCCCTCACCACCCTTGCCTGCCCTGACATCGCCACTTCACAGTACAACGATACTCTAACTTCCACCCTTGACTCTCTTGCCCCCATAATCACAAGCAAATGCCCTCGCTCTCACCCACAACCATGGCACACTACACAAACACGCTATCTACAGAGATGCTCATGCACTGCAGAATGACTATGGAGGAAATCTCGAACCTCAGCAGACTTTCTCCACTACAAGTTTACCTTGCGCTCCTACTTGTCTGCCCTCAATCTTGCCAAACAACACTACTTCTCTTCACTAATATCAAACCTGTCCTCCAACCCTAAACGTTTATTTGCTACATTTAACACCCTCCTCTGCCCACCCCCGCCTCCTGCCCTTTCCTGTCTAACTGCTGATGACTTTGCCAGCCACTTTAAAACTAAAATTTAAACTATCCGAAATGAGCTCTCCTCCCAGCTTGGCCCTATCCCACCATCCTTTCCACAAGCCGACAACACCCAACATTTACCCTTCCCCAATCCCTCCTCCACTATGGATTCCTTTGACCCTGTTACCGAGGATGAAGTATCTACTTTACTATCAACCTCTCACCTTACCACATGCCCACATGATCCTATTCCTTCACAGCTAATTCCTCCCCTATCCACCGCACTTATCCCAGCTCTCACACATCTATTCAACCTCTCCCTAAACACTGGCAGGTTTCCATCCTCTTTAAAACATGCCGTAATTACACCCATTCTCAAGAAGCCCTCATCTGATCCAGCTTCTGCCTCCAACTACCGCCCTATCTCATTACTTCCCCTGGCTTCTAAACTGCTTGAGCGGCTTGTTTACAATCGCCTCACTCAATTTATTTCTTCCAATTCCCTTCTTGACCCCTTCCAATCTGGTTTCCGTGCCCAACACTCAACAGAAACAGCCCTCACAAAAGTCACCAATGACTTGCTAACTGCCAAATCAAAGGGTAACTTCTCCATGCTAATTCTTTTGGACCTCTCTGCTGCCTTCGACACAGTTGACCACCCTCTTCTAATCCAAACTCTCCGTTCATTTGGCATCCAGGGCACAGCTCTTTTATGGTTCACATCCTATCTAAAAGATCGTACATTTAGCGTCTCCTTCTCTGGCACCTCTTCTTCACCTCTCCCTCTGTCTGTTGGCGTTCCCCAAGGTTCTGTCCTAGGACCCCTCCTCTTCTCTATCTACACCTCCTCCCTTGGCACCCTCATAAAATCCTTTGGATTTCAGTATCATCTCTATGCAGATGATACTCAAATCTACCTCTCTGCACCCGATCTATCCCCCTCTCTTTTAGCTCAAGTTTCCAACTGCCTCTCTAGCATATCCTCCTGGATGTCTACCCGTCAACTCAAACTCAACATGTCTAAAACTGAACTCCTAATCTTTCCACCCTCTACTATAGCTTCCACTCCGCAAATATCTCTCACTGTTGACAACACCATCATCACTCCCACCTCCCAGGCCCGTTGTCTTGGGGTTCTACTGGATCCCGCCCTCTCTTTTATTCCTCACATCCAATCGATAACTAAATCTTGTCAGTTTCACCTAAAAAACATCTCCAAAATTCGTCATTATCTTACACAAGACACAGCTAAAATTCTAATACACTCTCTCATCATATCTCGACTCGACTACTGCAATTCCCTTCTTGCTGGCCTCCCCATCTCTCGTCTGTCTCCCCTCCAATCCATAATGAACGCCTCCGCTAGACTCATCTTCAATACCAAACGATCAGTGTCTGCAGCTCCTCTCTGTCAATCACTCCACTGGCTTCCCATAGCTTCCTGAATCAAATTTAAAATCATGACCCTAACACATAAAGCCCTCAACAACAGTGCACCCCCTTATATCTCTGCTCTTGTTTCAAAATACTCTCCCAACCGCCCCCTTCGTTCTGCTAACGACCTTCTTCTTTCCTCCTCTCTCATCACCTCCTCTCACTCCCGTCTTCAGGACTTTTCTTGTGCAGCCCCTTCTATCTGGAACTCCTTGCCTCGCTCCATTAGATTAACTTCCTGCCTCAAAACCTTTAAAAATTACTAAAAACACACCTATTTAAAAAATCATATCACCTTCAGCCTTTATAATTACAACTGCACACTCCACAGCTTAAAAACACTCCCACCCACAATCTACAGTACAGCTCACAGACCCCTCCAATTGATTAAACAAATTGCATTCACGTTGCCATTTTTGTATTTGTCACCCTCTTGTATCACACCTAAACCCTTAGATTGTAAGTTTGCGAGTTTTTCATTTGTGTGTCGGTGTCTTGGAAACAAGCACTATGTACATTTGATTATATGCTCAAAAACAGGGCCCTCCATTCTTTAAGGTGTTAAGTTTGTTTTTTGCCACGTACTAACCACCTGTACAGCGCTACGGAATATGTTGGAGCGATATAAATAAAGATAATAATAATAATAATAGGGGTGATGGGGTTGATTTTAGGTGGTGGTGGGGGGTACTTATAGTACTACCGCTGCATGGGTTACATTTGTCTTTAACACAGGTCCTTTAAGGACATTTAAGGCCCTTTCAGTACCCATGAGGCGGGACTTTAGAATTTTCAATGCAGGGGGGGGGGGGGGGGCATCCGTTGGGGACCTCTGCGGCAGGGTCTGCGCATTAGTGTGCTGCAGGCCCTTTAAGGACTCGCGGCGGGTAATTTGAATTTTTAAATGCATCAAGGTTCCTGATCGGGACCCCTGCATTATGGGGTTCATGTGGGGACCCTGCAGCAGGGTTGCCACCTGCATTTCCACTAGTCCTACGGGCTTTAAAGCCCATAGGGCTTGGAGGTTGGAAACATTGATGTCATGATGACGATCTCTGTTTCCAATTGCTGTTTCCTATGGTTTCGATAGGGGGAGTAACAGACTTCATGTTTAGGCCCATAGATGCTGCTTCCGACAGCATGATTTACGATTAACGGGAAGGGGGACTAACTTGTGGGTGCAGCCAATTGAATAGCAAAGTTAAAGTAGAGCTACTCGAGCACGCATCTCAAAAATAGCAAATCAGGTATTTACTCTCAAGTAACAGCCCCGAATTGAATGAAGCACTATCTGTTCTAAAAATTGTTTTGTATCTTTTTGTTACTGGAAAATAGTATAAAAATTGATAAGAGCAGTTGCTGGGGGAAATTTACAATTAAATCACTGGTGGCTGTGATGTGCTGAGATGGGCCATGATGACTTGAAATCCAGTATATCAGATAATAATATTATTTACTTATCGTTTTCTCCTTCTTAACACAGCCCCACATAGCAGGTTAGGAGCAAGTTAGGAGTGGCCTGCATTAAGAAAGGCTGTATATCATCGAATTTATCCAGTATCATGACCTCAACCCCACAATGTGAAAAAAAGAAATATGTTTAAAAATAAATAAAAGTCCCACTGTCCAAGTTACAAGCGATAATAATAAATGCCAGTTGAAACCACAATTGTAGCAGTGAAATTATTAAAAATATATAATAAATAGCATAACCTTTTGAGAAAATGATTAAAAATAAAGAAATAAAAACTGTTAAACTTATGGCTCCTGCTTCCATTATGTAATCCAAAGACAGGCTAGCAGAGTGTATGGTTGGTTTAGGTTGGTAGCTGCTTTTAAAGTATCTGCCTTCTCATCCCAACGCTTTAGAGGTGGGGAAGGAAGCTTATAACCCCCCCCCCCCGCCCATTAGTAAGTGTGTCCAGGGAGCTAATGATAATTTATTAACTCATATTCACCTCATGGAAAAGGGGTGAGATAGGCAGAGGATTTAAAACTACTCCCCCCACATTTAAACTATTCAATTCCTTCAATTGCCCCATTTCAGGAAATAAATCCCTTTAATGCCACAATTACAGCAGGGAAACTGTGTTGTCAGCCAGCGTGCTGATGTCATCAGGGGGCGGTGTATCTAATTTTACAGAGGGTCCCTTATCTTGTTATGTACATACATATGTAGCCTTTTCTCTGTATGCTTGTATTTATCTTATAGAAATATATTTATTACATTGGTTCATAGGTTATATGCAAACATGTTTAAGCTTTTTTGCATGTTTGTATTTATCCTATATAAATATAATTGCTATATTGGTTCATAGATCTCTCTGAGTAATAGGGCAAACTTTGCTATGTAGATGTGCTGTGTTATTTTTTGTATATTTTTTCAAAGCACCCTACAAGAATGGAAACTCGCTACTTAAAATCTTATGGAAAAGGAAGAGGCTGAAATCTGGGGAAGAGCACATAAAGAATAGCAAGGGTCAAGTAGGAAGCAGGAGTTTACATAGGTAGGAAGGTGTGAAAGGTAAGAAAGCGATTCATTAGTTGGAGAGGAAAGGGATTTGATGGAACTTCAGTGTTAGGTGAATGGCACTAGAATGTAATATGTTATCTTCCCATAGTGGTCAGACAATGTAACCTGCAAATCACAATGATACTACTATGATTTATATAGTGCAATTTCAAGACAAAAGCTCATGCTCAGTAGGATATAATTAGAGGACAGTTTGTGTTTTTAGGTTTTAACCTGCTACTACACTTTGCCACGTCACATAACTTATTTTAATGATAGCTTTTAAGCAAATCAAATGAAGTATGGAGATGTTCTGAATTGTCACTGTAGATCAAGAAAAATCATTTTCATTTTTAGTCAGTTCCCTGGAATTATTGTTCATTAAAAATCTGGAACAAAGATGCATTTTCACTCACAGCAAAAATAGTTCTATTTTCTGTAAATTAATTTATATGAGTGCCCTACTGCAAACTCAACTTCATATTACAAAAAACAATTGAGAATGAGAGAACAAATTTGTATAAAATGGAGACAACATATTTTCAATAATTACAATAATGTATAGTTGTACAAAGTTAGTAAGGAGGTTCTGGCCAGACAAGCAATGGATTTCAAAACAGATTATTCATTCTGGTTTCAACATACAGGTCTAAGATGTCTCCTTCTATATGCTACAAATATACATTGAGCCTTATTTAATTGCAAGCTCGAAGATTGTGTTGTACAGGCTGTAAGCCTGCGGGCTTGACATTTGCTACAATTACGGGGCGATTTAATTGAACAAGCCCACAATTTACGGGCCGAAAGCCGAAACCATAAACCATGCAATCATAAGTAGCATTTTAGAGCGTGATCATGATCAATTAAGGCCGTAACTACCAATTTAGAAACTGCCAATAGAAAATGAAACCGTCATCATTACGTCAGTAAAACATGGAGGTTACATGTCAATCAATTAGCGTTTAGAGGTCTGATATGCGATCAGACTTGCAATCTGGCAATTTACAAAATAATAAAAATGAATAAAGGCAATGTTCTAGTCCCTGTGGGTGGCCTGAATTAACTCATTGATTCCTAAACTTAATATAATACCCAAATGACACATAAAATAAATAATTTTTGATTGCAGATTTAAGAGCTTGAGACTGTTGTGCAATTCCTTCTAATGTCTTTCATCACTTTCCCTGTCTTTTAAAGTGCAATATTAATATTGTATTTGCATTTACAGTGCTACGAACAGGTGTTTAACCCCTTGCGAGTCCTATCTGGTACTCGTAGGATTTTCTTCTACATTTGCCATTTACGGGTGTGAAAATATTTTGAATTGTAGCAATTGAATAGCTATTTGCTATTTTAGCGATTGTAACTCTTGCAGGCTTGACAGATCAAAGGCTTATAGCCACATTAAATTCTGAGCTCGTATAGTGCAACGTGAGACCCGCAATGGCTGCAAGCATGACATTTTGCCAAGTAATAGAGCTATTAAATTAGAGCAGGGCACGAGTTACGGGTCGGAAAGGCAAGCCCGTAAACCATCAAATGTTGGATGCATGGCCGTGAACGTAATCAATTAGTCAAACCCGTAATTACGGGTTTAGACTGAGCCAATGGCAACAGAGATCATATGAATTATGTCGCTGAAGTGATTTCAAATACGAGTTACTATCGGACCCATATTCCAAAATTAATGCAATATTGATAAAGCCGTAAATATGATATTCTATTAAATGTGAGTTCCATTATATGTAATAACACATTGGTTGCCGGGATAAATATAACACGGAAATAAAAGTGAAAATAAAGTATTTTATATTGCCGATTTGCGAGCCTGAGAATGTTGTGCTATTAATCCTAATACCTAACATCACTTTCCCTTTTATTATATTTACAGTAGTGTGTATATTTGCATTCACATTGCTATGGATTGGACGTTTAGCCCCTTGCGGGTTCTCTCTAGCACACCTAGACTTCTTGGCTCTATTTGCGGGTTAAGAGCTTGAACGCAAGTGACTTCAATGCAATTTGATAGCGCAATTGGAACGTAACAGTTACGGGCTTGAAAGAACAAAAGATTTGCAGGCTTGCAAGTTGAATTCTCACGTCCCGTAGGGTTTTCTCGCTCCTACCCCGCAAATCGTTGGTAATAGCCGTAAGTCCTGCTGGCTACATTACGAGCTCCGGTTTTACAAGTTTGGGGAATGTAATGTGGCTATTAGATGAGTTGTAATTTACGATTTTGACTACCACAGGGATTTTCAGCCTGTAACCCGCAGATTTTTTGCGGCTCGCAAAAAGACACCAATTGAATACCAAATTAGTTTACACGCTACATTACGGACTCTCGTAAACTACAATGGCTCAATTGAATTGAGGCCTTAGTTCTCAAACCCCTGACAGACTACCTCAGACATCTAGGGATACAATACGTTTGGGATCACCCATTCAGTCTCTGCCACACACCATGGAAAAGCAGCCGCATTAAGTGAGACACAGGTAATGGATACTTTTCTTGATACCCCTTCTAAACAACAATCCTGAGACAGTTGAGACCTTTTTCTAGGGTGGCAGACAAAGATAACCATACTCTAAGAAGCCATAAGCCCAGATGCAGAAATCCAGAGGTCTCCAAGGATCACATGAAAGGAATAGGAGCTCATTCTCTACTTTGAAATGAAGCAGATATCACAAAACATGTTGTGTTTCAGGACTATACTGTTGTACGAATAGCATTAATATCTAAGTATTTGATTATAGAGCATTTTTACCTTATTAGGCAACTGGAATATGAGAGTTATCAGTCTACCTCATGTTTAAATTGTATTAATTGCATCAGCACTTTGTATAAATATACTAGTCACTTTATTTCTGAAGGCAGCTATCATTCAATAGCTGTACTTATATTTTCACTGCATGTGTTGTCTCTGATCAATGTGCAGCAATAGTTTTGCTTTAAGTATGACTATGATGTATTTATGTATTTTTAGCACTGTTATAGTTTCTTTATTGGACCATTGTCCGATTTGTTACAGTGGGGGGGGGGGGGAAGTATTTGATCCCCTGATGATTTTGAACGTTTGTCCACTGACAAAGACATGATTAGTCTATAAGTAGGTGTATTTTAACAGTGAGAGACAAAAAACAAGAAAAACACATGTAAAACAAGTTATAAACTGATTTGTAGGTCAATGAGGAAATAATACTTGGTGGCAAAACCCCTGTTGGCAATCACAGAGGTCAGACGTTTCTTGTAGTTGGCCAACAGGTTTGCACAAATCTCAGGAGGGATTTTGTTCCACTCCTCTTTGTTGATCCTCTCGAAGTCAATAAGGTTTTGAGGCTGATGTTTGGCAACTTGAAACTTCAGCTCCCTTAACAGATTTTCTATGGGATTAAGGTCTGGGGACTGGCTAGGCCACTCCAGGACCTTAATGTGCTTCTTCTTGAGCTACTCCTTTGTTCCCTTTTCTGTGTGTTTTGGGTCATTGTAATGCTGGAATACCAATCCACGACCCATTTTCAATGCCCTGGCTGATGGAAGGTGGTTCTCAACCCTAGATTTGATGGGGTATCGTCTCTTTCATGCTATGTAGTTGTCCTGTCCCCTTAGCAGAAGAACACCCCCAAAGCATAATGTTTCCACCTCCATGTTTGACGGTGGGGATGGTGTTCATGGGGCTATAGGCAGCATTCCTCCTCCTCCAAACACTGCGAGTTGAGTTGATCATCTGACCACAACACTTTCACCCAGTTCTCCTCTGAATCCTTCAGATGTTCATTGTCAAGCTTCAGACGGGCCTGTACATGTGATTTCTTGGGCAGTACCCCCGCTGCCGGCCTTTACTCTTTGTGTGCCACGGGCTCTTTAAGGACCGGTGGCAGGGAATTTTTTGAGTGCTGAAACTGTGGACAATGGACAGTGTAACCTTACCTCCAGACATCCTGGCTGTCCCCACGTGCTGTGTGTGAGTGTTTTTTTATTTTATTGTGTTTTTGCATGTGTTTGTTGGTTTGCGCGGTTCGGGCAGTTACTGCGTTATTTTGCAACCTCTGGTATTTTTTTTTCTACGTCCTGCGGCTTGTAACTTTGGCCCACAGGCAATGAGCGAGAAGAGGAGGGGAAGAGAGACACAGGGGAGGGAGAGGAGGAGGGAAAAAGAGACACATGGGAAGGAGAGGATAAGGGGAAGAGAGACACAGGGAAGGGAGAGAAGGAGGGGCAGAGAGACACTGGGTAAGGAGAGGAGGAGGGCAAGAGACACACGGGAGGGAGAGGATTTATTTTCTATACCTATATAGCAATAAGGCATTTACCAATCATATTATCTATTAATACCACCTCCCCACAGTAAACTGTCCTTTCTATTTATATATAGCTATTATAGACACACAAACTCAGGATAGAATAGATATTGACTCTAATACCATCAAAATATCCACACTAGAGCTCAAAATGGAGGATTTGGAAAACAGGTAGCGAAGGCATAATGTTCGCTACAGAGGGATTCCCAGATCAATCACAGACTTGATTCCCTACCTAATATTAGTCTTGAAAAGGCTCCTCCCTGACGCCACAGATGGTGAATTACAAATTGAAAGGGCACACAGAGCTTTAGGCACAGCATCAAATCCCAACTTACCTAGGGACATTATTAATCTCTTATTTCATCAGCAAACAAAAGATCAGATCCTATCTGCTTCCATCAAAAATAATGGGCCCAGATGGCTCTTCCATACAAATATACAAATAATATACAAATATACGTGGACCTTGCTCCCTCAACGCTGATAAAAAGAAGAGAGATTAAACCAGCCTTGGACATATTAATTAAACACAAAATACCCTATAGGTCCTCCTCAACACTAGGGGCTTACTCATAAGGAAACTCTTCCTTACTCCCTTAGGTACTTTAGTGCAATATTTACAGTTTTGAGGATAGACATCTCTGTTAATGTTTATAACTTTGCTTTGAATGCACAGTAATATGTTTTATGGTCAATATTTTTTTATCATTGGTCACTTTCTATAATATTTCTGCTACAAATAATGTCAAGGGCCCTTATTCTCCCCACAAAAGATGTAAGGCTTTTATAATGTACAAAGACCATTATCCATCTGTAATTTTCATGCAAAGTAACCCATTTTAAACAAAACAGTATTCCCAAATACCTTCATAAATTATACCCTACATTCTATGCAACTGTGCATGTCTCTGAAAAAGCAGGTAGCCCCATATTACTTCACAAGGATTTCCCATTGACTTTTGAGGAAACAAAAATAGACCCAACAGTAACTATATCATCCTCACAGGCAACATTCTTGAAACCAAGAAATACCTTAATCTCTCTATATGCTCCGACAAAAAAGGCCCTCACAACATCTTAATTAACCTACTGAAGCTACTAGGGCAAATTGATTGTGGAAAAATTATTCTAGGTGGGGACCTTAACTTAATTCTAGATCCTCAAAGGGATAGGTCAGCAAGGACCCTCGCTTTTCTAAGAAATTTAAACATATCGAATCTCTTTTGGTTAATTTTAAAACTTATTGATAGTTGGAGGGAACAAAACCCAAAAGAGAGCGAATACTCCTTTTACTTCTTCCCACATGGATTATATTCTAGATTAGACTATCTATTTTTAGACTCTTCCTTATTAGACCAAGAGAAGCATTCTGATATTGTACCCTGCACATGGTCCGACTATTTTATGGTTAAGCTCTCCCTAGACACCCAATCAGCTTTTAGAACCCCTCCTACATGGAGAATCAAAGATATACTGTTGTCTAACCCCACCATTAGAGACCTAGAACTATACTTCAACACCAAACCTGGCCAGGACACAAATAGCAAGGGAAAAGAGTGCTAAGCGGGAATTTAAAAAAAGTGTAATGCGAATCAGCGATATGCGGAGTAGCGTAAAGCGGGGTATACCTGTATAAGAAACAGCGTAAATTACTTGAAACGGAAATAAATAAAGATTTTAAAATTCTAGAACAAATCAACTACATTAACCCCACAAAGCACAATAGAACCCAAATAGACAAAATTAGTATGGAATTAGACCTTCTACTTTCAGAAAAAAATTAAAAAGCCCTGAGGTGGACGCAACAAATATTATACAAGAAGGCCAATAAACTGGACTCCCTTCTAGCAAAAAAACATAAAAATGAACAATCACAATCCAAAATGTATCATTTATTTTATTTAAGACTTAATTTGGGCAAATAACAGCCAATCCCTCTAAAATGCAAGACACCTTTTACACATTTTATGAAAAACTATACTTTACCCCCAAAAGACAAGATATTCCTAAACTACAAACATTTATGCCATCTATTGGCCTTCCCTATCTGTCAGAGGAAGATATACACTCCCTAAATGTGGAAATCTCATTAGCAGAAGTCAGGGAGGTCATTCAACATTCTAAAACAGGAAAATCCCCAGGCCCAGACGGATTTTCTAATTTATATTAAAAAAAAAATTTAGTGACCACCGAGCCCCCCATCTAACTACTCAACTCAATCCTAGCAGGTCACCCAATACCCTGGAACTCAATTTAGCGGAAATTATCTTCTTTCCCAAAAGAAGACCGGGATCCATAAGAAGCTAAAAACTACAGGCCAATTTACCTACTAAATAGTGATATAAAATTGTTGGCAAAAAATAATGTTGAAATAAATTTGTGTTACTCCCCAAACTTATACACAATTACCAAACTGGATTTGTCCCAGCTAGGCAGAAGGGAGACAATATCTGAAAGGTCCTTAATTTGATTTATAATACTAGTAAAAATAAAACTCTAACTTGTTTACTATTCCTAGATATCGAAAAAGGCCTAGGATTCTCTTGAAATGCCTTATCTCCAAGCTTCTCTTGCTAAAGTTGGATTCAAAGGCTAATTTATCCAACAAATTAATACTTATTATAACTCACCCAACTCACTACTAAAAATTCTGGGCCGTAACATACCAAGCATTAACATTCAAAAAGGAACGAGGCAGGGCTGTCCGCTTTCACCCCTTCTATTTGCCATAGCTATGGAACCTAGAGTGCAAGCAATAAGATCAAATACAGAAGTTTGAGGTGTACAAATAGGACTACAGCACTTTAAATGATCACTATTTGCTGACAACCTACTTTGTACCCTCACAGAACCTTCTCTATCTGTACTGGCATTATTGCAAATTCTAAATGACTTTAGCCCAATATCAGGCATAAATATAAACTTTGAGAAAACCGAGGCCTTGGCGATGGACATTCCTCAGACTGAGAAAGAAACTCTTATCAAACTCAAGTTGTCCCCCAAATACATTAAGTACTTAGGGATAAACTTAACTTCCAATTTAAAGGACCTATTCAAAGCAAATTACTCACCACTCTACACCACCCTACCAGCCGACATAAATGGTCCAACTCAGTAAAAATTAATATCCTCCCTAGACTAATGTATCTCTTCAGGGCTCTACCTATCACAATCAATATGAAAGAACTGACTCACTTTCAAAGATCAATATTTCGGTTCATCTGGAGAAATTACCCTCTTGAATCTCCAGACACATAACGTTTAGAAATAAATCTAAAGGGAGCTTCTCTTGTCCAGACTTAAAACTATATTATAAAGCAGCCCAAATCTCCTTTCTTCCAATAGCAACATCAACCCGCCTGGATCTTTATTGAAAACCATTCTATGTATCTGTATGTGGGATACACTCATTGACTAGACAAATTCCCCCTTCTATTACAAAATGTTTCAAACCCCATAATTAGAAATGCGATAACTTGCTGGAAGTGGGCTCTCCTTTACACCACACTAATTCCTAACTCATCTCAATTATGATATTTCAGTTAAATCTCAACATTGGTGGAATTCACGTGACTTAAACAGGTTGGGATCATGGCTAAGAGATGGCTGCCTCATTACATTTGAGGAACTAAGGGATGAATACGACCTTCCCATCCAGGAACACTTCAATCATTACAAACGTAGACATTTTGTCAACACACTGATCTGTACTAAAGGTATACCCAAACATAACTGCATATCTAAAATTTCAAGGACCTTCCGTTCACGAAGGGTATAATAGGAGGAGTAAAAGAAGACAAACTGAACCATGGACAGTTAAGTAAAAATAAACACATAGTGCCTCATTCTAATGATGGCCGCAAAATGGCCACAAGACTGCTATCCCTTTCGGGATGCTGTGGCCCCTTAGCTACTTTGCTATTCAAAGGAAAGGGGACGCAGCACACCCCTTCCTACGGCCGATCGCCAGCAATGCAATTGTCCATTAGCTTTGGCAGGCTTGTACCTAATCGCGTGCAAACTAAAAAGTCCAAAATAAATTCAATGCAGCACTGTACTGCGCTGTAATTGATGAGGATTACATGTAGTACATTGGCTAGCTGGCACATAGCCGCTAGCCAATACTGGCATCCTCATGTTCCCCAATGGGTAATCTAGCAATTACAGCGCTGTTACAGTGCTGCATTGAATATTTATTAACTCCTAACGATATCCAAGCCCATCCGAGTACGGGCTTGGATTTAAATCTTCTGCCGCGGCTCCTTTCAGGGACTGCAGCACACTAATGATTACCCCAACCGCAGGGTACTATAAGTACCCCAGCTGCAAGTACAGTAAAATTAAACCACCAAGCTGCGGAGTCCACATTGTCACCCCAGAAGGGTCCCCACATCTTTTTGTTTATTTATAAGGTTATTTGTGTATGTGTGACTAATGTGATGCTTCTTTTTTCCAGGGGCCAAATCGGAGAAGACAAGAAAATGCACGCGACATGCTGGAAAGCTAAGTTTGATATTGTATTTAGAATGTTTGTTTATTCTATGTAGTGTTTAATTCTGTACTAATTTGATGTTTCTTTTTTTCCTAGGGGTACGATCTGAAGGGACATCTGCAAAGGTAAGTGGTTAATTATTCTATTTTAGCTTAGATTTAGGGGTTATTGTATTATAGATAGAGGGAAATGTATTATAGATAGGGGGTTATGTTATGTAGATAGGGTTAATGTTTAATAGAAAGGGGGTAAAGTTATGTAGATTGGGGTAATGTTTAATAGATAGGGGTAATGTTTTATAGATAGGGGGTAATATTTTATAGTCAGGGGGATATGTAATGTAGATAGGGGGAAATGTATTGTAGTGAGGGGGTTAATAGTATACATTTGTTATGTATATCTTGCTGTATATAATTCTTTTTGTGTAATTCTTTTTAATTTTTTGTAGTGGGGGGGTTGTAATATTCTTTTTTTATTTTTTGTAGTGGGGTTGTAATGTTCTTTTTTATTTGTTTTAGTGGGGGGTTTTGTTATGTTTTTTTTACATTTTTTTGTAACAGCTTTTTTTTATTTTGTGTAATTAATGGGGTGGGGGGTTAATAAGGGATAGGTAGGTAGGGTAGGTGTTAATAGGTTGCGGTAGAGGGGGGTTAGTTTAGATTTAGTGGTTTATTGGGCGGAATAGTGTAGTGTTTGTGCACATATGGGTTAATATTAGGATTCTAATTGTCCCATGAGGGTCTTCATAGACCCTTATGGGACTGATTGGCTTAAAGAGAGACTCCCCCAAAGGTGAAGGGTCAAATAGAGGCTTATGGGGGTCTGTATAGACCCCCATAAGTGATGGGGTTATATGGAGGCTTATGGGGGTCTGTATGGACCCCATAAGTGAAGGGGTTAGGTGGAGGCTTATGGGGGTCTCTATGGACCCCCATAAATAAAAAAGTTAGATGGAGGCTTATGGGTGTCTGTATGGACCCCATAAGTGAAGGGGTTAGATGGAGGCCTATGGGGTCTGTATAGACCCCCAAAAGTGATGGGGTTAAATAGGCCCAGTTAGGGTTATTATGTCCAGTTAGGGTTAAATAGACCCAGTTAGGGTTAGAAAGGCCCAGTTAGGGTTATATAGGTCTAGAGGGGTAAAATAGGGCCAGTTATGTTTAAATAGGAACAGTTAGGGTTAAATAGGCCCAGTTTGGGTTAGATAGGCACAGGTAGGGTTAAATAGGTCCAGATAGGGTTAAATAGGCTCAGTTAGTGTTATATAGGATCAGTTAGGGTTAAATAGGTCTAGAGGGGTTAAAGAGGCCCAGTTAGGTTTAAATAGGTACAGTTAGGGTTACATAGGCCCAGTAAGGGTTAAATAGGGTTTAATATGGGTTAATGGGGTATAGTTAGGGTTAATAGTGTAGTGTTGTGCTTAGACTTTGTCATGAGGGTCCTGGAGGACCCTCATGGCACTTATAGGGTTAACCTAGGGGTTAATAGTGTCCTATAGGGTTTATATAGACCCCTATTGGACTGAGGAGGTTAGTTTGACGCAGTCTCTTTAATTCACGCCTGCGGTGGGAAATTTAAATGTCATAGATGCTGCGGAGATCCCGATGGGTCACGATCTGAACCCCTGCAGCAAGGCAAGGGGTTAATGTAAGGAGCCTGCAGGGTTTCCTATTGGGACCCCGGTAGCAAGGGGTTAATATGGGGAGACTGAGAGGGGCCCGATCGGACCCCGGAATCAAGGGTTAATGTGTGCACGTTGTAGGGGTCCCAATGGGGACCCCTGCATTATAGGGGTTAATGTGTGTCCCCTGCATTATAGGGGTTATGTAGGGACACTGTAGTAAACACTGCAGGGGTCACGATCGGGTCACGATCGGGACACCTGCAGGTAGCGGGGGGCTTAATTGGAGCAGCTCAAGGGCTTCACAGCCTTTGCAACGACTCCAGGGTGGAAGTAAGCTGCTGCCATTTTTGGCCATTTTGCGGGGTTGGTGGAGGGGTGGCCAGAGCATTTGAATAGGGTCGGGTGGTTCCATGCGGCTGTGTGGGATCATCTTTTCCTGCAGTAAGCTGTGGCAGTGGTGGCCACAAGGGAAAGCAGGGTGCTGGCCACAAGCCAGCTGAGCCCCCGGCCGCAAGGATTAAAATAAGAGAGTAGCTTGTGGTCACCCCTTGCGGCTATGTAGCTCCTACGGCCATCATTAGAATGAGGCCCTATTTGTTTAGGACCATACGTTTATAATTGTTTTGTATTGTTTGATTTTATTTAATTATTACATAGTTACATAGTATTTAAGGTTGAAAAAAGACTTTCAGTCCATCAAGTTCAACCTTTTGATCTCCTCTGATCTGCAATATTCGGATTAACTATTAATTCATTAGTTGTTAATTAATTATTAATCAATTATTTCATGTTTTTTTTTTTATTGTTAATTAGTCCAGAGGAAGGCAAATAGAAAAAAAAAAAACACAAGCAAGACTTAGCCAATTGTCTTAAAGGGAAATGTAAAAAATTTGGATCAATACTGTCTCTCTAATTATCCATGATAACCCTGAATTCCCTTTTTAATTAGAAATAAATCTAGTCCCCTTTTAAAGTTATCTATCGAATCCGCTGTCACCACCTCCTCTGGTAGAGAATTCCACAGATTAACAACCCTTACTGTGAAGAACCCTTTTCTTTCTTTGAGGTGGAATCTTTTTACTTCTAACCTCAAGGGATGTCCTCTTGTCAGTTGAAAACCTCTTGGCACAAAAAGCTCCCCTGACAAATCTTTATACTGAGCCTGAATGTATTTATATAAGGAAATCATATCTCCTCTTAGACGCCTTTTTTCTAGAGAAAATAAGTTTAATTTGGTTAATCTTTCTTCATTACTTCTCCCCTCCATTCCCCCTATACGTTTTGTTGCCCTTCTCTGTACCTTTTCCAGCTCTAAAATGTCCTTTTTATGAAGTGGTGCCCAAAATTGTACTCCATATTCCAAATGAGGGCGTACTAGAGATTTGTATAGTGGCAGAATTATATTTGCTACCCTGGCTTCTATACCCTTCTTAATACATGCTAATATTTTATTTGCCTTTGCAGCTGCTGCTTGGCTTTGAGCACCTAGGTGGTTGTCCACAAGCACTCCCAAATCCCTTTCAATATCTGATACACCTAGATTTGCTCCATTAAGATTATAAATTGCATGGCTATTTTTTCCTTCCCAGATGCATAACCTTACATTTATTCATATTAAATCTCATCTGCCATTTAGATGCCCATTCCTCAATTTTATGTAAATCCCCTTGGAGGGAAAGCACATCATTATCTGATTTAATTACCTTGCACAACTTTATGTCATCAGCGAAAAAGGAGACCCCACACTCCAATCCTACCTCTAAGTGATTAATAAATATGTTAAAAAGGAGAGGACCTAATACTGAACCCTGAGGAACCCCACTTACCACATTAGTCCAATCAGAGTATGTTCCATTTATAACAACCCGTTGCTTCCTGTCTTTTAGCCAGCTCTCAATCCATGAGCAGATATTTACAAATTATGTTTAATTATGTTTACTACCCCTTATTAAAGTGAGAAAATAGAGTTTAATTTTGATCAGTAACTTCTATATACTGTTTTCTTATACCCCGCTATAAATTCTAGCTTGGAATTTGTTTTATTTATTTTTTTAGATATTTAAGGTAAAGCTGAGAGGTAAATACTAGAAAATAATTTAAAAAAAAGACAAAGGACTGACTTCATAATCTTTGTAAAACAAAGTTATTAATACAAAGTACATCATAACTTGTATTAATCTTATTGTTAATATATCTCAGGTTTGCTGTAAATGCTTTCACTTAATATGTGCATTTTGATTTTACTAATGGAACTATTATGTAATATTACAAATTTTGCTGTTTGTGTTAAAAAAAAAAAGTACAAAAAAAATTAAAATATAACCTACACTTTGAAAATAATTATAAAAGTGTTGACTATACTGAGGCTATATTGTCTGTTTAATTATGGTTCACAGTATCTGTCATTACAAATCCAGAGCTTTTCCCACAAATAAACATTTCTTGTGGTTTCAAAAAATATATAATATCTGTCTTCTTGTACTGCTACCATCCAAATGCACTTATTATTATAGCAGAATTGTGTTTTGAATCCATGGTGGCTGATAAAGACTGAAAGAGTTTGATCAAAAGCAAATAATGCACAACGTTCCTTTGGCTTTAGAATAGTATTGTGCAACCTTGAAAAAGAATATTTCAATTCATTCATGATGAAGTATATCATTTGTAATGCAAAGTTGTGTGTAAATACATTATAAGAAAATATGCACTAACAAATACATCAACTTGCTTTATGGTATGTCAAATTGGGAAGCCAGTACTTCAGCACCCCTCAGCTTAAATCTCAATTAATGGGGAAAAGCTTAGCTTCCACTTTCCTCTCTCTCTCTCTGTCTCTCACGCTCCTTTTTCATATGTATATGTAGATAAGCAAAGCCTATAATGAAATTATTTAAAAACAGTAACATTTTAAAAATATTAAGATGGATTAACTGTGTGACTATACTGTGACTGCTTGCATTTCCCATAGATATTTACTGACATAAAACGTGCTATTGTGTAAAAGAACAGTTACAATAGGGAGGATATATACCAGGGAGGAGAACATGGAATATATGTTAAATGATCAATATCCATTAAATAAAATATGCCTCCTAACTTCATAAAATATACAATCATTTAAAAGCTAAAAAAACACACATACTTTAAGTGCAAACAAGATTTTTTTACCTTTAGTGTAGAGATGTTTTCTATTCAAATTAACTTTAATTCACATATAAATTAAGGCTTTTGAAGTATTAAATATTTAAAATAAAATGTGTGAGCTCCAAGGTGCATTAATAGAAATCTTTATATTAGCAAGTGACTTTTTTAACCATCAAAATAATATATATATATTTAAACTTACAGAAATTGCAGCAGGCAAACTACAAGAAACAATTTGCTCTCTCAATAGTTTTCGACTCTTATAGACTGGCTGGTCACCTCTTTTTTGTTTACAATGTGAAAATAGGAATCATGTGGTGTATAACACATTTAATAAATTCATAACTTTTTTGCATATCTCACAATGAATAACAGAAATTAACTTTAAATGGACACTACAGTGCTTTGCTCCTTCATAAGGAATATTGAAGACTTACTATACATCTTACTTGCATTTTCTCTTGTGTATCATTGCTAAAATGTTCCACATTTTTTGCGCTGCATCATTATCCCAATGTGTACCTGAATATGCTAAATTGAAACTCGTGCTTAATAGGGTTGGGGGAGGGGATTTAACTAATTAACTAATAACACTGGTGGTAAGTTATGCTTGTCTACATGTTTAGATAATAATGCAGCACAAAGATAAATATCAAAGCAGTTATTTACCGGTAGTACAATGTATAGTATTCATGCTCTTTAAGGAGATCTTATGCCTATGCATAACTACATTTATCTTCTCACAGTAAGAGCACAATTAAAACCACTACACATGCCAAATAGAAAAAAAAATCATTTAAAAACATAAATGTGTGTAAAAATTGTGAAGGGGGTCTACTGTAGCCAGCTGCAACCGACTGAAATCTATCACAGCTCACCACAGTGCATCGTCTCAATATCGTCATTTAGTTCTTGGATTTAACCACATTTGATGTTTTTACATACTTAGGAAGTTGACTATCTTTGCATGCTTGAAGCCATTAACATCTGTTACAAGACATTTATATACAATAAACGTAGAAAAAATAATAATTTCTAACTCATCTTTTTAAAAATGTGTATCACCTACATCTTTAATTTGCACAATTTGCATGCTTTACTCCCATCCTAAATCATTTAGCTTTGTTTCTCACTCCCAACCATATCCTCTAAATTGTAAACTCTTCAGAGTATTATATTTACTGTACAATATACAGATTTAACTTAGCACTGTACAGGATATTGAGCTGCCAACAGCAGGAGCTATAGACAAAGGAATCTGAAATATATGTACATCTGACAGCTTAACATTCTATGAAAAAAATAAGTCAGGAAAGCATGTGCGTGTTGACAACATCAGTTCATATATCTACTTATGCTTACTTTATCATAGCATCTACTCAGACTGCATAAATGCCAACTGGAGAATATTTTTATCTAGTTCATAGGTCATCAAAATAATATAGATATCTGTCTCTACATATCTTCATAATTGAATTTTCCACTTTCCTCTCTTGTCAATAATGAGAGTTTGGTAACATAAACTGGAATGTTGCATTGTGCCTATGGTTTTATTTACAAAAAATGTTGGTAATGTTATTGCTCCTTTATACTTCAATCTTCAAATAACAAACTTTCAAGAAGAGACATTATTTTATGTGTATCAGCATTGTCTTTGACTTAAGTAGAGATAAATCTCTCAAGAACTACTATAGTTATAACAGATCGATTGCAGAATATTAAGAGAAAGCGAAGAGGAGAGATCAAAGAAAGGGGGCATGAGGCAGGGAGGGGAACAAGGAGGAGGAGGTTGATGAGGAGCTGAGAGAGGCTATATGAAGATATCAGCTCCTTCCTCGCTTTCATTCAGCTGTTGCTCATCTCAAGCTATTAAAAAACTGAAGTCCTGTTCAGATGGATATTTATTTAAATATCACTGTTTGCAGTGGGCATTTTTGCTGTCAGGTTACCAGTTAGGGAGGACGACCAGGCATTTGGGTGTGAGTATAGACTGGACTCTGTCCCTTTTTATGGTTAATTGGTGGAATTATATTTCCTGGTCATTTATTGGTGGGCATTATAAGGGTGTGATACATGGGCAGTGTTTAGTATGGAGCCTAGTGATCTTACAACAATGCCAGGTTACGATCTTTTGTGTAGTGGGATGAAGAAAGAGAGGGCACAGGACTGCCTGTACACCAATATAAATTACTATTTAATCAGACCTTAAACACCCTCATTATACCAAGCGGGAACATATAGGCCCCAACCATACCTTAAAATACCAAGGGGGACTATATAAACCCCAACTGGACCATATAGGCCCCAACCAGACCTTAAAAAACCACATTACACCAAGCAGGACCATATAGTCCCCAACCAGACCTTAAAAACCCTCAATACACCAAGTGGGACCATATAGTCCCCAACCAGACCTTAAAAATCCACATCACACCAAGCGGGACCATATAGGCCACAACCGGACCTTCAAAAACCCACATTACACCAAACGGGACCATATAGGCACCAACCGTACCTAAAAAACCTTAAAACATAAAGCGGGGCTACATAGGCCCCAACCGGACCTTTAAAACCTTAAAATACCATCTGGGACCATCTAGGCCTCGACCGGACTTTTAAAACCTTAAAATACCAAGCAAAACAATATATGCCCCAACCGGACCTTAAAACCCCACATTACACCAAGCGGGACCATTTAGGCCCAACCGGACCTTTAAAACCCTAAAATAACAAGCAGGACCATATAGGCCCCAACCAGACCTTAAAAACCCACATTACACCAACCGCGACCATTGCAAGCCTCTCTACCACCCCTCTAAGTTACTGGCCTTGTGATGAGTGCGGCTATGGCGCTCCTTGCGGGCCTCTCCCCCCTTCCTCTGTGTCTCTTGCCCCCTCTCCCCCCTCCTCTGTGTCTCCTCCTCCCTCCCCCTCCTCTATGTCTCTTCGCCCCCTCTCCACCCTCTTAGTGTCTCTTCCCCCTCCTATGTGTCTCTTCCCCCCTCCCCCTCCTCTGTGTCTCTTCCCGCCCCTCTTTATCTCTACCCCCCTCTCCCTCTCCTCTGTGTCTCTTCGCCCCCTCTACCCCCTCTCTGTGTCTCTTCCCGCCTCCTCTGTCTCTCTCCCCCCTCCCCCCTCCTCTGTGTCTCTTACCCCCTCCTCTGTGTCTCTTCCCCCTCTCCCCCTCCTATGTGTCTCTTTACCCCCTCTCTGTGTCTTCACCCCCACCTGTGTCTCTTCCCCCTCCTCTGTATATCTTCCGCCCTCCCCTTCCTCTCTGTCTCCTACCTCCCCCACTGTGTCTCTGCCCCCTCTTCCCCCTCCTGTGACTCTTCCCCACTCCTCTGTGTCTCTCCGTCTCTCCCCCTCCTCTGTATATATTCCCCCATCTTTCCCCCATCTGAGCCTCTTCGTCCCTCCTTTGTATCTCTTCCTCCCTCCCCCCTCCTCTGTGTCTCTTTGCCCACTCTCCCGCCTCCTCTGTGTCTCTCTCCAATTCCCCCATCCTCTGTGTCTCTTCACCACCCTCCACCCTCCTCTGTGTCTCTCCCCCTCTCCCCTTCCTCTGTGTCTCTTCCCCCTCTCCCACTCCTTTGTGTCTCTTCATCCCCTCCTCTGCGTCTTCACCCCCTCCTGTGTCTCTTCGCCCTCTTCTGTATATCTCCCCCCCTCCTTCCTCCTCTGTGTCTCCTACCTCCCCCTCTGTGTCTCTCCCCCTCTCCCCCCCTCTTGTGACTCTTCCCCCCTCCTCTGTGTCTCCCCCTCCCCCTCCTCTGTATCTATTCCCCCTCTCCCCCCCCTCTGTGCATCTTCCCCCTCCTCAGTGACTCTTTGACTCCTCTCCCCACTCCTCTGTGTCTCTTCTCCCATTTTCCCCTCCTCTGTGTCTCTCCCCCTCCTCAGAGTCTCTTCCCCCCTCCTCTGTGTCTCTTCCCCCTCTCCCCCCTCTTATGTGTCTCTTCCCCCTCCCCCTCTGTGTCTCTCCCCCCCTCTTCCCCCTACTGTGACTCTTCCCCCAGCTCTGTGTCACCCCACCCTCTCCCCCTCCTCTGTATCTATTCCCCCTCTCAACCCCCTCTGTGCCTCTCCCCACCCTCCTCTGTATCTCTTCCCCCCTCTCCCCCCTCCTCTGTGTCTCTTTGCCCTCTCTCCCCCTCTGTGTCTCTTCCCCCTTTCCCCCTCCTAGTTGTCTCTCCCCCCCTCCCCCCTCCTCTGTGTCTCTCCCCTCTCTCCCCTCTTCTGTATCTCTTCCCCCTCTAGCCCCTCCTGTTTCTCTTTCCCCCTCCTCTGTGTCCCTTCCCCCCCTCCTCTGTATTTCTTCCCCCCTCTCCCCCCTCCTCTGTGTCTCTTTGGCCCCTCTTCCCCTCCTCTGTGTGTCTTCATCCTCTCCCCCTCCTTTGTGTCTCTTCATGCCCTCCTGTGTCTACACCCCCTCCTGTGTCCCTTCCCCCTCCTCTGTATATCTTCCCCCCGCCCCCTCCTCTGTGTCTCCTACCTCCCCCTCTGTGTCTCTCCCCCTCTCTCCCCCCTCCTGTGACTCTTCCGCCCCTCCTCTGTGTATCTCCCCCTCTCCCCCTCCTCTGTATCTATTCCCCCTCTCAACCCCCTCTGTGCCTCTCCCCACCCTCCTCTGTATCTCTTCCCCCCCTCTCCCCCCTCCTCTGTGTCTCTTTGCCCTCTCTCCCCCTCTGTGTCTCTTCCCCCTTTCCCCCTCCTAGTTGTCTCTCCCCCCCTCCCCCCTCCTCTGTGTCTCTCCCCTCTCTCCCCTCTTCTGTATCTCTTCCCCCTCTAGCCCCTCCTGTTTCTCTTTCCCCCTCCTCTGTGTCCCTTCCCCCCCTCCTCTGTATTTCTTCCCCCCTCTCCCCCCTCCTCTGTGTCTCTTTGGCCCCTCTTCCCCTCCTCTGTGTGTCTTCATCCTCTCCCCCTCCTTTGTGTCTCTTCATGCCCTCCTGTGTCTACACCCCCTCCTGTGTCCCTTCCCCCTCCTCTGTATATCTTCCCCCCGCCCCCTCCTCTGTGTCTCCTACCTCCCCCTCTGTGTCTCTCCCCTCTCTCCCCCCTCCTGTGACTCTTCTGCCCCTCCTCTGTGTATCTCCCCCTCTCCCCCTCCTCTGTATCTCTTCCACCTATCCCCCCTCCTCTGTGTCTCTTTGCCCCCTCCCCCTCCTCTGTTTCTCTTCCCCCCTTTCCTCCTCCTCTGTGTGTCTTTCCCCCCTCTCCCCCTTCCTCTTTGTCTCTCCTCCCTCCTCTGAGTCTCTTGCCCCAATCTCCCCACTCCTCTGTGTCTCTTCCCCCTCTCCCCCTCCTCTGTGTTTCTTCATCCCCTAATCTGTGTATTCACCCCCTCCTGTGTCTCTTCCCCCATCCTCAGTATATCTTACCCCCCCCCCCTCTGTGTCTCCAACCTCACCCTCTGTGTCTCTTCCCCTCTCTCTCACCTCCTGTGACTTTTCCGCCGGCTCTGTGTCTCTCCTTCCCTCTCCCCCCTCCTCTGTGTCTCTTTGCCCCCTCTCCCCCCTCCTCTGTGTCTCTTTCCCCCTTCCCCCCTCCTCTGTGTCTCTCCCCCTCTCCCCCTCCTCTGTGTCTCCCCCCTCTCTCCCCTCCTCTGTATCTCTTCCCCTTCTCACCCCTCCTGTTTCTCATTCCCCCTCCACTGTGTCCCTTCCCCCCTCCTCTGTATCTCTTCCCTCCTCTCCCCCCTCCTCTGTGTCTCATTGCCCCCTCTCCCCCTCCTCTGTGTGCTTCCCCCCATCCCCCCCTCCTCTGTGTCCCTTCCCCCCTTCTCCCCCTCCTTTGTATCTCCTCCCCCTCTCCCCCTCCTCTGTGTTTCTTCCCCCCTCCATGTCTATTCCACCTTCCCTCCCATGTGTTTCCTTCCCCCATCTCCCTCCTCCCCCCCCCCCAAGTCTCCCGACCTCTCCCTCTTCTGTGTCTTTATATAAAGCCTTCCTGATGTCATATCCCTCTGAACTAAGGAGAGTTCAGAGGGAACAGTCAGAGGGTAGATTCAAAGCAACCAGACAGCCTGCAGCACTGACTGGCTGATGCTGCAAGCTGTCAGTTATTAAAATTGATTTAATTGTAGCAGAGTAAACCAACTTGGAGCATTACAGACTGATGCTCTCCCCCCCTCTCCCCCTCCTCTGTATCTATTCCCCCTCTACCCCCCTCTGTGCCTTTCCCCCCTCCTGTGTATCTCTTCCCCCCTCTCCCCCTCCTCTGTGTCTCTTTGCCCCTTTTCCCCCCTCCTCTGTGTCTCTTCCTCCCCTCCCCCCCTCCTCTGAGTCTCTCCCCCTCTCCCCTCCTCTGTTTCTCCGCCCCTCTCTCCCCTCCTCTGTATCTCTTCCCCGTCTCACCCCTCCTGTTTCTCATTCCCCCTCCTCTGTGTCCCTTTTCCCTCCTCTGTATCTCTTCCCCCCGCTCCCCCTCCTCTGTGTCTCTTTGCCCCCTCTCCCCCTCCTCTGTGTCTCTTACCCCCATTCCCCCTCCTCTGTGTCCGTTCCTCCCTTCTCCCCCTCCTCTGTATCTCTTCCCCCTCTTCCCCTCCTCTGTGTTTCTTCCCCCCTTCGTGTCTCTTCCACCTTCCCTCCCTTGTGTTTCCTTCACCCCCTCTCCATCCTCTCTTTTTCTCCTTCCCCCTCCTCTGTGTCTCTTCCCCCCTCCTCTGTGTCTCTTCCTGCTCCTCTGTATTTCTCCCCCTCTTCCCGCCCTCTGTGTCTCTTCGCCCCCTCTACCCCCTCTCTGTGTCTCTTCCCTCCTCCTCTGTGTCTCTTGCCACCTCAACCCTCCTCTGTGTCTCTTCCTCCCTCCTCTGTATCTCTTCCCCCCTCTCCCCCTCCTCTCTGTCTCTCCCTCCCTCTCTCCCCTCCTCTGTGTCTCTTCATCCCCTCCTGTGTCTTCACCCCCTCCTGTGTCTCTTCCCCATCCTCTGTATATCTTCCACCCTCCCCATCCTCTGTGTCTCCTATCTCCCCCTCTGTGTCTCTGCCACCTCTCCCTCCTCCTGTGACTCTTCCCACCTTCCTCTGTGTCTCTCCCCCCTCCCCCTCCTCTGTATCTATTCCCCCCTCTTTCCCCCCTTTGTGCCTCTTAATCCCTCCTCTTTTTATCTTCCCCCCTCCTCTGCCTCTCGTTGCCACCTCTCCCCCTTCCTCTGTGTCTCTCCCCCTTTCCCCCCTCCTCTGTGTCTCTTCCCCCCTCTTCACCCTCCTCTGTGTCTCCCCCCCTCTCCCCCTTCCTCTGTGTCTCTTCCGCCCTCTCACCCTCCTCTGTGTCTCTTCCCCCTCTTCCCCTCCCTTGTGTCTCTTCATACCCTCCTCTGTGTCATCACCCCCTTCTGTGTCTCTTCCCCCTCCTCTGTATATCTGCCCCCTCCCCTTCCTCTGTGTCTCCTACCTCCCCCTCTGTGTCTCTCCCCCCTCTCCCCCTCCTCTGTATCTATTCCCCCTTTTACCCCCTCTGTGCCTCTCCCCCCTCCTCTGTATCTCCTTCCCCCTCTCTGCCCCTCCTCTGTGCCTTTTTTGACCCCTCTACCCTCTCCTCTGTGTCTCTTACCCCCTTTCCCCCTCCTCTGTGTCTCTTTCCCCCATCTCCACCTCCTCTGTGTCTCTACCCCTCCTCTGAGTCTCTTCCCCCCTCTCCCCCTCCTCTGTGTCTCTTCCCCCTGTCCCCCCTCCTCTGTGTCTCTTCGTCACCTCCTCTGTGTCTTCACTCCCTACTTTGTCACTTCCCCCCTCCTCAGTATATCTTACCCCCTCCCCCTCCTCTGTGTTTCCTACCCCACCCTGTGTCTCTTCCACCTCTCTCTTCTCTCCTGTGACTCTTACCCCGGCTCTGTGTCTCTCCTCCCCTCTCCCACTCCTCTGTATATATTCCCCCTCTACAACCCCTCTGTGCCTTTCCCCCCCCTGTGTATCACTTTCCCCCCTCTCCCCCCTCCTCTGTGTCTTCTTGCCCCCTCTCCCCCCTCCTCTGTGTCTCCTACCCCCTTCTCTGTTTCTCTCCCCCTCTCCCCCCTCCTCTGTGTCTACCCCCTCTCTCCCCTCCTCTGTATCTCTTCCCCCTCTAGCCCCTCCTGTCTCTCTTTCCCCTTCTATGTGTCCCTTTCCCCCTCCTCTGTATTTCTTCCCCCCTATCCCCCCTCCTCTGGGTCTCTTTGCTCCCTCTCCCTGTCCTCTGTATCTTTTCATCCTCTCACCCTCATTGTGTCTCTCCATCCCCTCCTCTGTGTCTACACCCCCTCCTGTGTCCCTTCCCCCTCCTCTGTATATCTTCCCCTCGCTCCCTCCTCTGTGTCTCCTACCTCCCCCTCTGTGTCTCTCCCCCCTCTTCCCCCTCCTGTGACTCTTCCGCCCCTCCTCTGTGTCTCTTCCCCCTATCCCCCCTTCCCTGTGTCTCTTTGCCCTCTCTCCCCCTACTCTGTGTCTCTTCCCCCCTTTTCCCCTCCTTTGTGTCTCTTTCCCCCCTCTCCCCCCTCATCTGTGTCTCTCCCCCTCTTCAGAGTCTCTTCCCCCTACTCTTTGTCTCTTCCCCCTCTTCCCCCTCCTCTGTGTCTCTTCATCCCCTCCTCTGTGTCTTCACCCCTTCCTGTGTCTCTTCCCCCCTTCTCTGTATATCTTCCCCCCACCAATCCTTTGTGTCTCCTACCTCCACCTCTGTGTCTCTCCCCCCTTCCCCCTACTGTCACTCTTCCCCCAGCTCTGTGTCTCCCCCCCCCTCTCCCCCTCCTCTGTATCTATTCCCCCTCTCCACCCCCTCTGTGCCTCTCCCCACCCTCCTCTGTATCTCTTCCCCCTTTCCCCCCTCCTCTTTGTCTCTCCCCCTTCCCACCTCCTCTGTGTTTCTCCCCTCTTCTGCATCTCTTCCCCCTCTAGCCCCTCCTGTTTCTCTTTCCCCCTCCTCTGTGTCTATTCCCCCCTCCTCTGTATTTCTTCCCCTCTCTTCCCCTCCTCTGTGTCTCTTTGCCCCCCTCCCCCTCCTATGTATCTCTTCACCCTATGCCCCTCCTTTGTGTCTCTTCATCCCTCCTCTGTGTCTACACCCCCTCCTGTGTCCCTTCCCCCTCCTCTGTGTCTCTTTGCCCCCTCCCCCCTCCTCTGTGTCTCTTCCCCCCTTTCCCCCTCCTCTGTGTCTCTTTCCCCCCTCTCACCCTTCCTCTGTGTCTCTCCTCCCTCCTCTGAGTCTCTTTCCCCCACTTCCCCCCTCCTCTGTGTCTCTTCCCCCTCCCCCCTCCTCTGTGTCTCTTCCCCCCTTTCCCCCTCCTCTGTGTCTCTTTTGCCCCTCTCCCCCTTCCTCTGTGTCTCTCCTCCCTCCTCTGAGTCTCTTTCCCCCACTCTCCCCCCTCCTCTGTGTCTCTTCCCCCTCTCCCCCTCCTCTGTGTTTCTTCATCCCCTAATCTGTTTTTTCACCCCCTCCTGCGTCTCTTCCCCCCTCCTCAGTATATCTTACCCCCACCCCCTCCTCTGTGTCTCCTACCTCACCCTCTGTGTCTCTTCCCCCCCTCTCTCCCCTCCTGTGACTCTTCCCCGGCTCTGTGTCTCTCCTCCCCTCTCCCCCCTCCTCTGTGTCTCTTTCCCCCTTTCCCCCTCATCTGTGTCTCTCCCCCTCTCCCCCCTCCTCTGTGTCTCCCCCCTCTCTCCCCTCATTTGTATCTCTTCCCCGTCTCACTCCTCCTGTTTCTCATCCCCCCTCCTCTGTGTCCCTTCCCCCTCCTCTGTATCTCTTCCCCCCTCTCCCCCTCCTCTGTGTCTATTTGCCCCCTCCCCCCTCCTCTGTGTCTCTTCCCCCCATTCTCCCTCCTCTGTGTCCCTTCCACCCCTTCTCCCCCCTCCTCTGTATCTCTTCCCCAACTCCTCTCCTCTGTGTTTCTTCCCCCCTTTGTTTTTCTTCCACCTTCCCTCCCTTGTGTTTCCTTCCCCATCTCCCTCCTCCTCCCCCCATGTCTCCCGTCCTCTCCCTCTTCTGTGTCTTTATATAAAGCCTTCCTGATGTCATATCATAGCCTTCCTGATGTCATATCCCTCTGAACTAAGGAGAGTTCAGAGGGAACGGTCTGAGGGTAGGTTCAAAGCAACCAGACAGCCTGCAGCACTGACAGGCTGATGCTGCAAGCTGTCAGTTATCCAAATTGATACAATTGTAGCAGAGTAAACCAACTTGGAGAATTACAGACTGACGCTCTTCCCCCCTCTCCCCCTCCTCAGTATCTATTCCCCCTCTACCCCCCTCTGTGCCTTTCCCCCCTCCTCTGTATCTCTTCCCCCTGTCCCCCCTCCTCTGTGTCTCTTCGTCCCCTCCTCTGTGTCTTCACCCCCTCCTGTGTCTCTTCCTCCCTCCTCTTTATATCTTCCCCCTCCCCCTCCTCTGTGTCTCCCCCCTCTCCCCCCTCCTGTGACTCTTCCACCGGCTCTGAGTCTCTCCCCCTCTCCCCCCCTCCTCTGTATCTATTCCCCCTCTGTGCCTCTCCCCCTCCTCTGTATCTCTTCCCCCCTCTCCCCGTCCTCTGTGTCTCTTTGCCCCCTCTCCCTCCTCCTCTGTGTCTCTTCCCCCCTTTCCCCCCTCCTCTGTGTCTCTCCCCTCTCTCCCCTCCTCTGTGTCTCTCGCCCTCTCTCCCCTCCTCTGTATCTGTTCCCTGTCTCGCCCCTCCTGTTTCTCATTCCCCCTCCTCTGTGTCCCTTCCCCTCTCCTCTGTGTCTCTTCCCCCTCTCCCCCCTCTTTGTGTCTCTTCATACCCTCCTCTGTGTCTACACCCCCTCCTGTGTCCATTCCCCCTCCTCTGTATATCTTCCCCACGCCTCCGACTCTGTGTCTCTTACCTCCCCCTCTGTGTCTCTCCCCCATCTCCCCCTCCTGTGACTCTTCCGTCCCTCCTCTGTGTTTCTCCCCTTCCTCTGTATCTCTTCCCCCTATCCCACTCCTCTGTTTCTCTTCCCTCCTCTCGTCTTCTCTGTGTCTCTTCCCCCTCTCCCCCCTCTTTGTGTCTCTTCATCCCCTCCTCTGTGTCTACACCCCCTCCTGTGTCCCTTCCCCCTCCTCTGTATATCTTCCCCACGCCCCCGACTCTGTGTCTCTTACCTCCCCCTATGTGTCTCTCCCCCATCTCCCCCTCCTGTGACTCTTCCGCCCCTCCTCTGTGTCTCTCCCCCTCTCCTACTCCTCTGTATCTCTTCCTCCTATCCCCCTCCTCTGTTTCTCTTTCACCCCTCTCCCCTCCTCTGTGTCTCTTTCCTACTTTCCCCCTCCTCTGTGTCTCTTTCCTCCCTCTTCCCCTTCCTCTGTGTCTCTCTCCCCTACTTTGAGTCTCTCCCCCCCCTCTCCCCTCCTCTGTGTCTCTTTCCCCTCTCCCCCTCCTCTGTGTTTCTTCATCCCCTCCTCTGTGTCTTCACCCCCTCATGTGTTTCTCCCCCCCCTCCTCAGTATATCTTACCCCCTCCCCCTCCTCTGTGTCTCCTACCTCCCCCTCTTTGTCTCTTCCCCCCTCTCTCCCCTCCTGTGACTCTTCCCCCAGCTCTGTGTCTCTCCTCCCATCTCCACCCTACTCTGTATCTATTCCCCTTTTACCCCCTCTGTGCCTTTCCCCCCTCCTCTGTATCTCTTCCCCCCTCTCCCCCCCCTCCTAGGTATCAATTATATGGCACTGAGCTTTCTTTATAGTCCAGCTCTCATATATGTATATTACTAATGGAAATACCATAGTTCTAACTAAGCAGACCTTTGTAGTACGGGTAATATTTTTACTTTTTAATAGTTTCTTCAGACTTGTCATAGCTTTACTCCTTACAAGCAAATGTATTTAGATTTGGAGCACAGGAAGATAAAATTTGTAACTGCCTCTATTTATTCCCCATCTATTTGCCATGAACTAGAATTGCTGTTTGCCATTACCTTTGTCATAATGACACTGAGCAGCATGCCACTCTCTTATTTCACCCTCATAGATACGCCCTTTAGTTCCTCCCCACTTCCAGTAATCAGACTAGTGTCATCAGCACATCCGATGGCTGGAAATAAGGAGGAACTAAAGAAGGAAGACACGCTTTGGATCCTCAGCAGGTACCCTTTATTGAAGATAAAGATTAGTGGGGGTGTAGAGTGGGGCCTTTTAGATTAAACCCTGTTAGGCAAGGTGTTACGTGCTTTGAGCCATTCTATCACCGAAACAGCTCAGATCTGTATCAAACTCTGTAGTAACATTTCTACGATTATAATAAACTTTAATTTGTTAATGCTATGAAGGAACCTGCTTGAAGGCTCTTACATTTCATCAAACATTATAGTGTGCAGTAATGTTCACGCTAGACTATTAAATTGAAAATTAGAAGTAGTCAACTATCACTGCATATTAAATCCCAAAGTTTTGTTTAATATTCATTTTTCAGTCAGTAAACTTATGTATAATTGGAGTTCAGCTGGTTCACTTATCTAAAAATGTATACAGAAGTTTGCATATATATATTTTTTTTATATACAAGGTACCTCTTTTAACAGAAAGATTTTAATAAGGTTTGTTTTATTTTTAGAATAGTATTAAAAGTTAACTTTTAAAAGTGGTTTATTTTAATTAGAAAGTGGAGTCTTCAATTATTTTATATGCAGTGATAAAGGTATTATTATAGTAGATATTCTCCACTGTGTTTTGATGTTGATATATTATGAAATACATCAGTATCATACTGAAGTAAACTGTTCTTATTTGTTATTGACATACAAAAAATGTTGTAATATTTATCACATATACAGAGTTATAAAGTGTTTTTTACTTCCTAACATTTTGAGAGATTTTAGGTGTGGACGTATAACTTTCTTCATGCTGCAAATTTCACTGGATACCCCCGGCTGTTCGCTCCAATTCTCATCTTTTGAAGTTGATGTCTCTTCTCACCCATCTCTAGCAAGTTACTAGCATGTTTGCAACTATGCAAACATGCTACATCCAGCAGAGCTTGTTCACTGCCAAGTCAAAGGTAACGTTAAAGTTTCCCTATTGATTTAATTTGCTTTTTTGTAAGCGCTTTTTAAACAGTTATGGGAATAACCTCTATCCTTGAATCTATGGTATCAATTTGCAGCCTGTCTGGAATTCTCTATCAAGAGTACAATTCATTTTTATTTGCAAATATTGACCATAAAGGATGCTCTTGATCAAGTTCTCTGGGTGATGGGCAGTGGTGGAGCGAGTGAATGGAGGGCCCTGGTGCAAGAAAATAAGTTTGCATCAGTTTCTCTCTCCTTCTCTCTCGGCCTCCTTCTTTCCCCCTCCTTATCTCTCTCTCCCTCTCCTTCTCTTCCCCCTCCTCTTTTCTCTCTCTCCCCCTCTTCTTCTACCTCTCCCCCTCTCCTTCTCTCTCTCCTCCTTTTTTCTCTCCCCTCTCTCCTTCTCTCTCTCCCCTCTCTCCTTCTCTCTCTCCCCTCTCTCCTTTTCTCTCTCCCCCTCTCCTTCTATCTCTCCCACTCTCCTGCTCTATCCCTCCACTACATCCTTCTCTCTCCCCCACCCCCCCTTTCTCTCTCCCCCTCCTTCTTTCTCTCTACCCCTCCTTCTCTCTCCCTCCACCCCTCCTTCTCTCTCCCCTCCTTCTCTCCACCTCATTCTCTATCTCTCCCCTCCTTCTCTCTCTCCCCCCTCTTTCTCTTTCTCCTCCTCATCCTCTCTTTCCCCCCTTTCCCTCCTCTCCTTCTCTCTCCATCCACCCCCTCCTTCTCTCTCCCCTCTCCATCTTTCACCCCTCTCTTTCTCTCTCCCCCTTCCTTCTCGCTCCCTCCACCCCCTCCTTATCTCTCCCCTCTCCTTCTCTCTCCCCCTCTCCTTCTTTTCTCCCCCCTCGCCTTCTCTCTCCCCCTCCTTCTCTCTCACTTTCCACTTTCCTACTCTCTCCCTTCCCTCTCCATCTTCTCTTCCCCCTCCCATTCTCTCTCTCCCCTCTCCTTCTATCTCCCCTCCTCTTTTTCTCTCTCCCTACACCACTCCTTCTCTCTCCCCCTTTTTCTCTCTCTCTCCTCCTCCTTCTCTTTCTCCCCCTCCCCTTCTCTCTCCTCCTTTCCATCTTTCTCTCTTCACCCTCTTCTTCTCTCTCCCTTCACCCTCTTATTCTCTCTCCTCCCTTCTCCTTCTCTCTCCTCCCCTCTCCTTTTCTCTCCTCCCCCTCTCCTTCTCTCTCTCCCCCCCTTCCCTGCTCGCTATCCCTCTCTCCTTCTCTCTTCCCCTCTCCTTCTCTCTCCCCCTCTCCTTCTCTCTCCCCCCTCCTTCTCTCTTCCTCGCCCCTTTCCTTCTCTCTCACTTCCCCCTCTACTTCTCTCTACTCCCCTATCCTTCTTTACCCCCTCCCCCTTTCTCCCCTCTCTCCTATCTATCACTTACCTGTTCACTTCCCCACACCTGCAGCTGAGCCTCCCTTGGAGCCTGGCTCCTCCCTCAGGAGTCCTGTTTGCACTGTGAAAGACAGGCAACAGGCATGACGCCCTCAGGATGGTGGAGGAGGTCAGGGGACCTAAGGTGCCTGGATATGTAGAGGGGGATTCGGATGGGGCCCTACACTACAGACTTTAAAAAAAATAAATGTAATATATACTACAATACAGCCTGCACAGGGGCCCCCAGAAGATGAAGGGCCCTGGTGCATAGCACCAGCTGCACCAGCAGTAGCTCCACCCATGGTGATGGGTACTTCCTAATAAAACACTATTGGTGGCAGTTTCTTTATGAAATATTTTAGTGAAATCCTGTCAGTAGGATCCATATACATTTCTAGATCTAAGAATGTAAACTTACCAGTATCACAAACATAAGCTTTAATACAATGCATTTATCATTCAACTTGGCCACAAAATTATGGACCTCAGTTACAGAACCGTTCCAGAATAGAAGTATATAAATCTATGTAATGTAAAGACATGTGTCTATTTATGAAATATATATTAACACATGAGCTCCTGAAAAAATGGATTCCACCCACCATAACAAAAGTAAATTGGCATAAGTAGGAACCCATGGTATACCCATTGCTGTACCCTTTAACTGATGTTAAACAGAGAGTAATTATGCGGCACCAAAAATTACAAAAGTTCCAATATAAACTAGTATCCACTATAATGGGCAGCATATTGTAAACCTCTAGCAGAGAGAGTGTTTACAGGCACCAATTCCCTTGTCATGTGGGATATTTGTATACAGTGATTCTACATCCAGACTGGATAAAAAAACTCCTGGAAAACATGGTCTAAATATATATATGAATTCTGAGTGATGCTGTCATACCTGGTAGCTTTTGCTTATCTTTATGGATCTTTGGAATTATGTAAAACATTGCAATTGTGAGATTTTTATTCTTCAAGAAATCAACTTCTTTTTGAGTTTTAATACAAAACTGCATAATCTTTTATCAATAATTAATGACAGATCTCTTTTTAAACTTTTGTGTAGAATCAAATGATGTATTATGTACCATCCTGTAATAATTGAGAGAGGAAGATGATATTTGCACTTTCCATTAAGAAAACACAAGTTGGTCAAATATTATCCTTGTTTGATATTAATAGTTTTAAGCAAAAGATGGTAAAATACATTCAGTAGTGATTGCTTACCCAGTATGGGTAAGAAATAAAACTTAACTTTCAATAATCAACTAAGTCTTGATTTAAAATAATAAATCCATATGATCTCTAATGAGTAGTAGCTCACTAATTGAGAACATTTGAGTAATAAGTCACATGCAATTTTAAATAATGGGCATAACCTGATTAGTATTACAAGTATATGATGTTTTATGCATTATCAGATTAGTAAATAAACCTAAGTAGAAATGGTATTTTAATACAGGCAGTCCAAACATAACTTGTGTATTAAAACACTGAACTTGTATATTGGATTGCCCTCTATATTCTAGCAAATCAATGAGCTCATGGATAAAAATAGAAATTATAAAAAAAAATATCTGGTGAATAACATGATGGCTCTACCTGGAATTGGTAGAACTACCTGCACACATTATAAGAGGCAAAGTACCCCCAAAGCAAGAACCCTAAACAGATTGATTTAATCTGAAAACAAGTTTGGTCATTAAGCTCTGTCTTGGGCATCCAGCACTGTCCTTGAGTGATTTATAACTTTCTTTTGGAAGAGTGTGCCTCTTGACATGCCATCACAATTTCCATAACCCTCTTTGTACTGATACTTATTTTTATACTCAGTTCTATTGGTGGCGAATGCCACTCAATTTTACTGGCATTATCAAGTTCCATTAATCTTGTATATGTAAATCATACCAGAGCAAATATGTATATCCAGTAGTACCATATATGCATATACATTAGTTAACACATAGCAATTGCTATGTATATAGCAGTTACCATTCATTTACTGTCCCGCCACTTCATAAATATTGTATCTTAGAGTAAATGCAGGTATGCAACAGTTAATACATAATTATTCTCCAAAATTTGTGTACAACAGTTACCATTTCTGTAGTCTTGCAAGATCACAAATCTAATACTGCTATAGTACATTTGTGTTCACATTTGAATGTCTAAAACAAGTTAAAAAACCTATTTCCAGCTCAGAATTCCGAGAAATACAGTTATAACACTGCATTCTGGGAAGCTGAGCAGGGAAATGCATATACAGAGATAATTTATTGTAATTTCCTTGTAGGTACTGTATGTGTATATAGCAGTTACCATTACTGTACTGTCCTGCAAGATCATAAATATTACGTTTTAGAGTAAATACATATTTGCAACTGTTAATACATGACTAAGGCATATATGTGAATAAAGCAGTTACCATTTATGTACTCTCTTGCAGGTTTAAAATATTTTGTATATAATATTTTGAGAATAGTGGTTATCACAAAACTTCCCTGTGCAATATTACGAGTGAATATGCAGCGATTTTAAAGAATAGATTTAAGGGACAGTACATGGTGGACAGAATGCTTGGACATAATTTTGTGACATTATCCAAAAAACAGAAACAAAGACTTTCTCCAAAAGAAAGAAAACAAAGAAGACAAAATGGCTGTCTGATGAGGTTTCAAAAGTAGCCCAACAAAGATGAAAAGCCAAAAGTATTTGAGGGAGAAAAAGATTTGTCCCTCTGAATGTGAAATTTGAGAGGGTAGCAATATGAGGCAAGCAGATATTTTGTAATGAGTGATGTAAAAAGATAGACAAAGATAACATAAAGTCAAGAGATCTCTACAAAAAAAATGGGCATGTCAAGGGAAACTTTCATGCCAAATTGATGTGATAAAAGATAAAAAGATGGAACAGAAGCAGATCACATAAAGAAGAGGTGGCAAAAGTACACTGAAAATCTATACAGGAAGGATCTTAACAGCCCTGCCAACCTCAGTGGTTTTTCCAATGAGCTTAAACCAGACATCGTGGAGAGTGAAGTGAGATGGGCCCGATGAAGCCCTGCAGGAGTTGATGGAATCCAAGCTGAACTATTCAAAATCCTACAAGACGATGCTGTGAAAGTGTTGCTTGCCTAATGCAACAAATATTGAAAACTCAACAGTCACCAATAGACTGTAAAAGGTCAGTCTACATCCCAATCCCCCAAAAAGGCAGTGTCAAAGAGTGCTCCAATTATCAAACTATTGCACTTATTTCACATGCCATTAAGGTAATGCTTAAGGTCCTACATGCTCCACTCATGGACCAGGAACTAACAGGTGTGCAAGCCAGGTTCCACAGAGGATGAGGCACAAGAGACCAAATTGCCAATGTCCAATGGATAATAGAGAAAGCAAAAGAGTTCCAGAAAAGCATTTACTTCTACTTCATGGACTATTCTAAAGCCTTTGACTGTGTGGATCTCAACATGTGAAAAGTTCTTAAACAGATGGGAGTACCAGATCTTCTCATCCACCTCCTGAGGAATCTGTAAGTGGACCAAGAAGCCACAGCCAGAAGCAAACATGGGACAACAGATCAGAAAAAGTGTGCAACAAGGTTATATTGTTATCTTATTTATTCAACTTATATGCAGAGTCCATCATGGGTAAGGCTGTGCTGGATGAATCAAAAGTCAGAATCGATATTGCTAGAAGAAATATCAACAACCTCAGATACGTGGATGATACTACCCTGATGGCTGAAAGTGAGGAGGTACTAAAGGACCTATTGATGAGGGCAAAATAAAAGAGTATAAAAGCTGGCCTGCTGCTCAAAAAAAGACTAAAAGGGGAAGATCATGGCAAAAGACAATTGCTTTTGGGGAGCAAAGCTATGGCAAAGCGTGGGCAAACTAGTAAAACATAAAGATATTACACTCAGCAAACATCTGCATAGTTAGAGCTATGGCTCTTATACCAATATATAGTAACATATGGGTGTGAGAGCTGGACCATAAAGAAGGCTGAGCACTAGAGATGTCGCGAACAGTTCTCCCGCGGACTATTCGCTGCGATTTTGGCATGTTCGAGTTCGCAGCGGACGGCGAACACATGCGCTTTTTTGTTCGCCCCCTATCCTTTATCATTGTGGAAACTTTGACCCTGCACCTCACAGTCAGCAGACACATTCCAGCCAATCAGCAGCATACACTCCCTTCCAGAGCCTTCCATCTGAAGGACAGGCTAATATTCTGCTCTGTTTCGCCAGTCATAGTTGGTGTACCATACATTGAAAAAAAACAACCCTTTTTTCCTTTAATCTAATTTCAGTTGCCTGCCTGTGTCAGGCTCACAGCTTATATTGTGCTCAGTAAAATAAAACAACACTTTTTTGACTGTAATAGATTGAATAGCAATTGCCTGCCTACAGGCGTGTGTGTGAAGCCTATAGCATCTACTCTGCCAACTTTTGCCAGTGCACAGTGATACATCATATCTGGTGCAACCGTAGTGTACAGTGACATAAAACAACACTTTATTGACTGTAATAGATTGAATAGCAATTGCCTGCCTACAGGCGTGTGTGTGAGGCCTACAGCGCCTACTCTGCCAACTTTCGCCAGTGCACAGTGACACTCATATCTGGTGGCACCTTAGATTGCACGCGCAGTGCCCCAAATTTGAAGTAGGAGGTCCGACCAAGCATCTTTTTCCATCTCTCTGTTCTAAAAATCAATGCCATATACACGTCCCCTAATAGTGGACGTAACAGGGATTAAACCAATAGGAATAGTACTACTTAACAGTACACACCTTATAATAACGCAGACAGAGGCAACGCAGAGAGAGGAGTCTGAAGAAGAGGAGTCAGAGGAGGAAGGTGGCTTTGAGGATGTGGAAGACCAAACACAGCAGGCGTCCCAGGGGGCTTGTTGTCACCTTTCGGGGACCCTTGGTGGCTGGGTGGAGGAAGAGACCTTCAATGACATCAGTGAGGACAAGGAACGGGACATGGCTAGCTTGGTATCCTTGTGCAAATGGGGAGTTTGCGGTTGTGCAAAGGGACTGTTTGCGGTTGTTTGCCGTGCATTAAACGGGGAGATTGGTCTGTTACTGTGAAGCGGGTGTAACCCTTACACTACCTGATCGATACAACATCATACCTGATGTTTTAAAGCATTTTATTCCAAACAATTTTGGAATGTTAGGTGATTTATGCCCTTTATGGCTTAAAACCAGACTCTTCATTAACTATGTAATTTTCCGTGTGAGTTTTGCCATGGATCCCCCTCCGGCATGCCACAGTCCAGGTGTTAGTCCCCTTGAAACAACTTTCCCATCACTATTGTGGCCAAAAAGAGTCCCTGTGGGTTTTAAAATTCGCCTGCCCATTGAAGTCTATGGCGGTTAGCCGGGTTCGCCCGTTCGCGAACATTTGCTGGAAGTTCGTGTCCGCTGTTCGCGAACCAAAATTTTGATGTTCGCGACATCACTGCTGAGCACCATAGAATTTGATGCCTTTGAATTTTGGTGTTGGTGAAAACTCTTTAGAGTCCCTTGGACTGCAGGATGATCCAATAAATCAATACTTCAGGAAATCAAGGCAAACTGTTCACAGGAAGGTATGAGCATGATGCTGAAGCTCAGATATTTTGGTTATATCATGCAAAGGCAGGATTCCCTAGAGGAGACTCTGATGCTGGGAAAGATTTAGAACACACAAAGAAGGGGACAATAGAGGAGGAGATAGATAGACCTTGTCGCACCCCTTACTTGGCCCCCTAAGCTGGGAATCCCACACAACATATTTTATTAGAACCAGCAGGCAAAATCATGCATTTTAAGTCTTAACATCCATAGCTCACCCTAGAGAAACACCACATTTAACCATATTTACTCCTGGGGAAATATTAGAGTAGATAATAGCATTGCACCCATGCTTATCCTGTTACAGAGATTTAAAGAGGGGTTATCCATTACTCAACAACTCCAGTTTTTTTATTAAAATATGTTTAACAAGAAACATTAGCACCTTGCCTCATCACTTTTGTTACTGTCTCTAAATTGCTAGGTGTTTTGATCTCTGTTTGCATGGGAACTGACATGTCATAGTCATGCTAGGCTTTCCTCTGCAGGGAGCGAAATGGTAGAGATTGGTAAATGGTAGAGACAATGTTCAAATCCACCTCTCTGCAACCCCTCTCTTCTAGCATAAGTTTCAACCTGTCTTTCAAGCATATCCCCTTGGATGTCTGCCCATCAACTCAAACGCAACATTTTAATGACTGAGCTCCTAACCTTCCCAACCTCTACTACTGTTTCCATTCCTCAGATATCATCATTACACCCAACTCATAGGCCAGCTGTTTTGGAAATCTATTGGACCCTGTCCTCTCCTTCATTCCTCATATACATTCATTCACTAAATATTGTCTCTATCATCTAAAAAACATCTCCAAAATATGTCACTACAAGACACAACTAAAATTCTAACACATTCAAAATATCCCAACTCGACTACAGCAACTCGCTCCTTGATGGCCTCCCCATCACCCATCTGTCTCCATTCCAATCCATAATGATTGGCTTTGCTAGGCTCATCTACCATACTCAACATTCAGTGTCTGCAGCACATCTCGGTCAATAACTTCACTGGCTTTCCATAACCTCCAGAATATCACCTCCTCTCACTCCCACCTTCAGAACATTTTTCGCGTTGCCCCTATTCTCTGGAACTTCTTGCCTTGCTCCACTAGACTATCCTCATGCTTCAAAACCTTCAAAACCTCACTAAAAACACATCTGCTCAAAGAAGCTTTTCACCTTCATCCTCAACATGCACAACCCATCTTTAGCCCTCCCGTGTTTTCAATTAGGTGCCTTAGTGAAAGCTCCACGCATACAAAATTCTAAACTTAAAGACAGGGCTCAACCTCTCTTTGTAATGTGTCAATTTTGTTTTACCTTGTACTTAACCATTGTTCAATGCTAATAAAGATCATATATATAGTTGTAATTGCAAGTTTGTTGGTAACACTATGTTAAAAGTTATGGGTTTGAGCATGCACAAATTACGGGTTTGCCGAGGTCTGCAATGAGCGATGAAGGCGCTTATCGCAAGGCCTGTAAAGTAGAGGGGGGAGAGGCTCCCAATGGGTGCTGAAGGTGCTCATTGCAAGGCCTGTGATGAGCGCCGAAGGCTCTCATCGCGAGGCTTGCACGGTAGAGAGGGGGAGAGGCTATGAACGGCTTCCGAGTTACAGCCCTTAACTAAGATTTTACTGCCACCATTTTTTTTACAAGCCCGTAACTCTGAAGCCCGCTGGGAGTCCACCAAAAGACACCAATTGAATGGGAGATTAACCTGCAACCTCACTTATGGTCTCCTTCCTCCCCCTGAGGCAGAGAGTCCATAAGTGAGGTTGAAAGCTAATTTGCTATTCAATTGGCATCTTTTGGCAGACTCCAATTAGCTTCCGAGATACGGGCTTGAAAAAAAATGGTGGCCATTAAAACATTTTTTTCAAGGCCTTAACTCAAAGCACTTTGAGTGTTTGGGGAAATTAATACATTTCCCTAAGCCTGCAAATGTTTTCACACCCGTAAATGGTAAAAGGAGCACAGAGAAGAGAGAGGGGGAGAAAGACACAGGGGAGGGAGGGGGGGGGGGTAGGGGGGAAGAAACACAGGGGAGGATGTGGGGGGCAAAGAGACACTTTCAAAGGGGGGGAAAGAGACACAGGGAAGGGTGCAAAGAGACGCTTGCAAATGTATGGGCTTGCGCATGCAAGCAGCACATGCCGCAGCCTGCAATGAGCGGCCCATGAAGAGCACCGAAGGCACTCATTGCAAGGCCAGTAAAGTAAGGGGGGAGTACTCTTCAATGTAATATTTTATTTAATATGGTGGTAATTTATCCTTTTTCTGTGTTATCTCTTAATTCTTTCATTGCTTTTTTTTTTTTTACTTTGGATACATTATCTCTATTCTATAGCGTGGAATTAGACATATTTTCCATATCTCTACTAACTATTTGGACAAAATCCTAAATATTAGTACAAAGGTAACGAGAAAGGATAAAAGTACCAGAATCATCACCTTTTGGACAATGGTTATCTTAAATGATAAAATGAAGTTCCTAGCACACCCCTCTTCTTCACAACCCATACTGTAAAACAGTATATCAATATACTCGTACACACAAAGATCAGATTAATATTAAACAACTAGCGACTTCCCCGTTAAAAAATTACAGCAATATACGTATTTGACACTTGTAAACTTTTTCTTATGTGGAAAGAAGTACAATTATTATATTAAACATGTTTATTTTTTTAACATTGTATTTTTTTTGTTGAGGAACTGTTCAAGTGTTTTTTTGTAAAAGTGGTAACATTTGTATGTAAGAACAGTTGAACATTGGATTAATGAGTGTTGTAAACTTGACATAATGTTTTTTAACATGCAACTTGTAGATTAAGAACTGTTAAACAAAATATATATTGAATCCAGAGGAAGGCAAACAGTAAAAACCCTCCTTGAAAAGTAGCCAATTGTATACAAAAAAAATTAATTCCTTCCTGATCCCATTAACTGGCGATCAGATTACTCCCTGGATTAATCTTTTACATGAAATGCTACATTTACATTGTATAGCAAAACGTCCTTCTGCTGTTAACATAAACTTTGAAATATCTACAATTAAGCAACTTTAGCTTGTTTTTTGGTAAACTTGTAACCTTGTAAAGAGTAACATACTTAATTAACATTTAAACTGGAATTTTTTTAAATGCAAGGCAAGTGTTTTGTGGCGCTAATCATGCAGAAACAGTACTTACATGAAATAGTAATGAGTTATTTTGTCATTGGTGGTTTTGAATGGTTGACATTTTTTTGTTGGTGTTGTAATTGTTGAAAAAGGCACATAGATGTGGAAGAGTGGTTCTCTAAAAAGAGAACACGAGACATTAAAGTTTGTCCACGATGTGTAACCACTGTTCTCTATGTGTTTTGCCATTGTATAGAGTTTATTATGGAAATAGTGGTGCTGTAAAAAGTTTGTAAATTACATAAAAAGTAATTATTGAAATTAAACCACGTTTCTCTATATTTTTGCTTTGTTTTTTGTTGTTAAATTGTCCTAGAGGTCATTTTTTACTTTTGTTTGCAGTTTGTATGTCATGTGTTGTGTTTCTTGAAATGAAAGTTACAGTACTTAATAGTAGACAATGTTTTTTTGTAAAAATGCATCCATCCTCTAATAAATCACCTTGACTTTTATTGTTTTCAATGTCAACTTTAATAGCCTGTGGATATTTGCACCTTGAGAAGGCAACATATTGGCTATGTGCAAATACTGGTTGTTCTAAGAATATACCCACAGATTTGAAAGTTTGTCCTTGTGATTTATTAATGGTCATGGCAAATGCTATGATAATGGTAAATTGTCTTCTTTTAAGTACAAAATGGAGGCTACTTTCACTTGGTGCCAAATCTACCCTTGTTATGAAAACTTTCTCTCCTTTATGGGTACCAATTCGAATTTTAGCATCTATGAAATGGTCCTTTAATTGTTGAATAATTAATCTTGTCCCAATGCATAGGCCTTTTTTGGGTTCATATTTCGCATTGACATGACAATTGCACCTTTCTTTAGCTGCAAAATATGTGGTGGCATTCCAGAAGGAGTTAATGATTTTTTGAATTCAGTAGAAAAGTTTGCCTGACTTTCTTTGTCATCACAAAGTACAGAATAAGCACTGTGATAATTTTTTTGTGGTGCATTCATTCTTTTAAATATTTCATTATTCAGGAGCAATGCATCCTTATTTTTGCATGTTAGGATGACTTTGTTGGCTAGTTCCGAATAGTCCTCGTTATTTATTGTAGTTTGTAATATAGCCGATTTAAGATCTTGTTTGCAAATCATATGAGCTGGGATGTGCACAGTGTCCTCAGGTAAATTTGGGATTAGTTCTGTTTTTCATTCTCAAATTGTAATAAGCCAATCATTGAAATCCTTTTCTCCTTCTGATCTCATATTTTGTTGTAATTGAAGATGGGTAAAATGTTTCCTTAGTGTACTTGACTTTATACACGTTTCGATAATGTTGGTTCGATTTCCATGTACAACGACAGGTAATGTTTGTCTAAAATTGCCACCAACATTACGTTTCCACCAAATGGCAAAGTATTATCCATGACTTCAAGAAGCAAACGGTCAATACATTGTAGGGCATAGCATGACACCATTGTAGCCTCATCTATTATAATTAATTGACTTTTTAAAACATTTTTTGCTTGTAATGATGTCATTCGAATATCCAACACTGATGTTTCTAAAATAGGCACTGGCAGATTAAATCCACTATGCACAGTCCTTCCACCTTGTAACAAAAGTGCGGAAATTTCAGTGGTTGCAAATGCCAGAGCTATTTGACCTTTTGCTAGTACAAAACTCATCAATAAATTATATAGATACATTTTTCCTTAACCGCCAGGTCCATCGAGATAGAAATAACGCTCTTTGACCATGTCATCATCTAGGGCATTTTTGATTGAATTAAATGCTTGCAATTGTAATGTATTTAACGTTGCAAATCTTTCTTCTTTTCTTTCTGTTTGCATTTGAATGTCATAGTCTTCAAAGTTGATGTTGTCTATAAGACCTGGATCTGGCAGATTAAAACTTGCACAAGTTAATCCATGAGTTAAAAAGACCTCTTGGATTTCCATTAATGCTTTTAATTGTGAAATCGGCTCATTGTGTCATTGCATAAATTCTTCAGCCATATTAGTTTTAAATTTGTCCCACAAAGCTAATGCATTTGTAGCATTTGAGAAGATGCAAATGAATGCAAATTGTTCTCTCATCTGCCGTGGCATTTGACATAATGCTGCTTCTTCTAGACATCTTTCCCATTCTGTGTCATCAGCTAGGAAGTATGTTGCACAGCTAAATGAAATGATTCATATACTATGTCATTAACAGTTCTTAAGTGTTCAAAACTTTGTTCAACAGGAACATTTAAAAGTAGTAGTCGTAAGCAGAAACGTCCAAGGACTGACAGTCTCTTGGACTGACAGTGTAAATTCTTGGTATTATTTTATTTCTGCTGCTTTTTCTTTGTCGCCATAATCCATTAACGGAAACATAATGATATGGAATGTAAATATATAACAATTCCCTTGCCTGTAAATCAGTTGAATTTAATTGAAACCATACAGTTAGTGTAGTGTGGCGATGCTCACTTTGTGCCAATGCATTTGTTTCATTTCCAGCATGGAAATACACTAAATGTCTTTGTGGCAAATGTACAGCTAATCTATATACTGCATGTGATCAATCGTGCATTTAAAATTTTAGAAGACTCCACATAGCTTCTGGCGCATTGACATAGCGAGCATCTACATGAGATGCAAGTTCATAATGTACTAAGACAGTGATTTCGGTATTTTCAGCACTTTTGACAATTACAGTAGCTGCATCATAGCCTTTGTAAATATATTTGTAGACATATTTAATGGATTTTATAGAAGTGCAGGCTTCTACTTTAATGTGGTACCACATATCTATTGTCAACATTTTTGCAGTTCTGGATCTGGTAGTTTAGCAATAATGACTGAATCCACTTTGTCACCAGTATCTAACTTATCTTTTTCTTGAAGGATTATAAGAATATGTGCAAGTGGAAGTCCTCTTTTTTTTAATTCAATAGTATAAACATAAGCCAGACATTTGCCAAATCACTGAGTTATGGTTATGTCACGTATTAATTCATTTAATTTTATTTTGAAAACTCTGGCCATTAAATCTGGTCTATCAGAAGCAGTTTGGCCAATTAGTAAAGTTTGTGCAATCTCTGGCCATTGGGGATTACATGTAAATGTAATAAATAAATCAGGTTTTCCAAATTTGGTGACAATAGCCATGGCATCAATGTATCTTTGTTGAATATTGTGAGAAGATCCCTGGAAAGAAGATGGTAAAATGATGGCGACATAATACATCAATCCACAATACTGTTCTACACGAAGTTTACCTTGTTGATATTTTATGAAGTTTAAATTATTGGCCTCAACTTGCAAATAGGAATCAATAATACATTGTTGTGTTAGTTTTCTACCACTTAAAATTGGATTGAATTTATTTTGAATGGCAATTTGAGCTACTTTAAATTCAAAAATGGAAATATTATTTTGCACTTGTACTTGGAAGGGTTAATTTTGTTTTTCAACCTGGTTCAACGTGTGGAAAAAATATTGGATATGTCATTGGATCTAAATTTGTACTTAAGATACTTTCCGTGTGAGTTTTGCCATGGATCCCCCTCCGGCATGGCACAGTCCAGGTGTTAGTCCCCTTGAAACAACTTTCCCATCACTATTGTGGCCAAAAAGAGTCCCTGTGGGTTTTAAAATTCGCCTGCCCATTGAAGTCTATGGCGGTTAGCCGGGTTCGCCCGTTCGCGAACATTTGCTGGAAGTTCGTGTCCGCTGTTCGCGAACCAAAATTTTGATGTTCGCGACATCACTACTGAGCACCATAGAATTTGATGCCTTTGAATTTTGGTGTTGGTGAAAACTCTTTAGAGTCCCTTGGACTGCACGATGATCCAATAAATCAATACTTCAGGAAATCAAGGCAAACTGTTCACAGGAAGGTATGAGCATGATGCTGAAGCTCAGATATTTTGGTTATATCATGCAAAGGCAGGATTCCCTAGAGGAGACTCTGATGCTGGGAAAGATTTAGAACACACAAAGAAGGGGACAATAGAGGAGGAGATAGATAGACCTTGTCGCACCCCTTACTTGGCCCCCTAAGCTGGGAATCCCACACAACATATTTTATTAGAACCAGTAGGCAAAATCATGCATTTTAAGTCTTAACATCCATAGCTCACCCTAGAGAAACACCACATTTAACCATATTTACTCCTGGGGAAATATTAGAGTAGATAATAGCATTGCACCCATGCTTATCCTGTTACAGAGATTTAAAGAGGGGTTATCCATTACTCAACAACTCCAGTTTTTTTATTAAAATATGTTTAACAAGAAACATTAGCACCTTGCCTCATCACTTTTGTTACTGTCTCTAAATTGCTAGGTGTTTTGATCTCTGTTTGCATGGGAACTGACATGTCATAGTCATGCTAGGCTTTCCTCTGCAGGGAGCGAAATGGTAGAGATTGGTAAATGGTAGAGACAATGTTCAAATCCACCTCTCTGCAACCCCTCTCTTCTAGCATAAGTTTCAACCTGTCTTTCAAGCATATCCCCTTGGATGTCTGCCCATCAACTCAAACGCAACATGTTAAAGACTGAGCTCCTAACCTTCCCAACCTCTACTACTGTTTCCATTCCTCAGATATCATCATTACACCCAACTCATAGGCCAGCTGTTTTGGAAATCTATTGGACCCTGTCCTCTCCTTCATTCCTCATATACATTCATTTACTAAATAGGGAGGATGTGGGGGGCAAAGAGACACTTTCAAAGGGGGGGAAAGAGACACAGGGAAGGGTGCAAAGAGACGCTTGCAAATGTATGGGCTTGCGCATGCAAGCAGCACATGCCGCAGCCTGCAATGAGCGGCCCATGAAGAGCACCGAAGGCACTCATTGCGAGGCCAGTAAAGTAAGGGGGGAGTACTCTTCAATGTAATATTTTATTTAATATGGTGGTAATTTATCCTTTTTCTGTGTTATCTCTTAATTCTTTCATTGCTTTTTTTTTTTTACTTTGGATACATTATCTCTATTCTATAGCGTGGAATTAGACATATTTTCCATATCTCTACTAACTATTTGGACAAAATCCTAAATATTAGTACAAAGGTAATGAGAAAGGATAAAAGTACCAGAATCATCACCTTTTGGACAATGGTTATCTTAAATGATAAAATGAAGTTCCTAGCACACCCCTCTTCTTCACAACCCATACTGTAAAACAGTATATCAAGATTGTAAATTGAAAAATCTGCTGAGAACTCGTACACACAAAGATCAGATTAATATTAAACAACTAGCGACTTCCCCGTAAAAAAATTACAGCAATATACGTATTTGACACTTGTAAACTTTTTCTTATGTGGAAAGAAGTACAATTATTATATTAAACATGTTTATTTTTTTAACATTGTATTTTTTTTGTCGAGGAACTGTTCAAGTGTTTTTTTGTAAAAGTGGTAACATTTGAATGTAAGAACAGTTGAACATTGGATTAATGAGTGTAAACTTGACATAATGTTTTTTAACATGCAACTTGTAGATTAAGAACTGTTAAACAAAATATATATTGAATCCAGAGGAAGGCAAACAGTAAAAACCCTCCTTGAAAAGTAGCCAATTGTATACAAAAAAAATTAATTCCTTCCTGATCCCATTAACTGGCGATCAGATTACTCCCTGGATTAATCTTTTACATGAAATGCTACATTTACATTGTATAGCAAAACGTCCTTCTGCTGTTAACATAAACTTTGAAATATCTACAATTAAGCAACTTTAGCTTGTTTTTTGGTAAACTTGTAACCTTGTAAAGAGTAACATACTTAATTAACATTTGAACTGGAATTTTTTTAAATGCAAGGCAAGTGTTTTGTGGCGCTAATCATGCAGAAACAGTACTTACATGAAATAGTAATGAGTTATTTTGTCATTGGTGGTTTTGAATGGTTGACATTTTTTTGTTGGTGTTGTAATTGTTGAAAAAGGCACATAGATGTGGAAGAGTGGTTCTCTAAAAAGAGAACACGAGACATTAAAGTTTGTCCACGATGTGTAACCACTGTTCTCTATGTGTTTTGCCATTGTATAGAGTTTATTATGGAAATAGTGGTGCTGTAAAAAGTTTGTAAATGACATAAAAAGTAATTATTGAAATTAAACCACGTTTCTCTATATTTTTGCTTTGTTTTTTGTTGTTAAATTGTCCTGGAGGTCATTTTTTACTTTTGTTTGCAGTTTGTATGTCATGTGTTGTGTTTCTTGGAATGAAAGTTACAGTACTTAATAGTAGACAATGTTTTTTTGTAAAAATGCATCCATCCTCTAATAAATCACCTTGACTTTTATTGTTTTCAATGTCAACTTTAATAGCCTGTGGATTTTTGCACCTTGAGAAGGCAACATATTGGCTATGTGCAAATACTGGTTGTTCTAAGAATATACCCACAGATTTGAAAGTTTGTCCTTGTGATTTATTAATGGTCATGGCAAATGCTATGATAATGGTAAATTGTCTTCTTTTAAGTACAAAATGGAGGCTACTTTCACTTGGTGCCAAATCTACCCTTGTTATGAAAACTTTCTCTCCTTTATGGGTACCAATTCGAATTTTAGCATCTATGAAATGGTCCTTTAATTGTTGAATAATTAATCTTGTCCCATTGCATAGGCCTTTTTTGGGTTCATATTTCGCATTGACATGACAATTGCACCTTTCTTTAGCTGCAAAATATGTGGTGGCATTCCAGAAGGAGTTAATGATTTTTTGAATTCAGTAGAAAAGTTTGCCTGACTTTCTTTGTCATCACAAAGTACAGAATAAGCACTGTGATAATTTTTTTGTGGTGCATTCATTCTTTTAAATATTTCATTATTCAGGAGCAATGCATCCTTATTTTTGCATGTTAGGATGACTTTGTTGGCTAGTTCCGAATAGTCCTCGTTATTTATTGTAGTTTGTAATATAGCCGATTTAAGATCTTGTTTGCAAATCATATGAGCTGGGATGTGCACAGTGTCCTCAGGTAAATTTGGGATTAGTTCTGTTTTTCATTCTCAAATTGTAATAAGCCAATCATTGAAATCCTTTTCTCCTTCTGATCTCATATTTTGTTGTAATTGAAGATGGGTAAAATGTTTCCTTAGTGTACTTGACTTTATACACGTTTCGATAATGTTGGTTCGATTTCCATGTACAACGACAGGTAATGTTTGTCTAAAATTGCCACCATCATTACGTTTCCACCAAATGGCAAAGTATTATCCATGACTTCAAGAAGCAAACGGTCAATACATTGTAGGGCATAGCATGACACCATTGTAGCCTCATCTATTATAATTAATTGACTTTTTAAAAAATTTTTTGCTTGTAATGATGTCATTCGAATATCCAACACTGATGTTTCTAAAATAGGCACTGGCAGTTTAAATCCACTATGCACAGTCCTTCCACCTTGTAACAAAAGTGCGGAAATTTCAGTGGTTGCAAATGCCAGAGCTATTTGACCTTGTGCTAGTACAAAACTCATCAATAAATTATATAGATACATTTTTCCTTAACCGCCAGGTCCATCGAGATGGAAATAACGCTCTTTGACCATGTCATCATCTAGGGCATTTTTGATTGAATTAAATGCTTGCAATTGTAATGTATTTAACGTTGCAAGTCTTTCTTCTTTTCTTTCTGTTTGCATTTGAATGTCATAGTCTTCAAAGTTGATGTTGTCTATAAGACCTGGATCTGGCAGATTAAAACTTGCACAAGTTAATCCATGAGTTAAAAAGACCTCTTGGATTTCCATTAATGCTTTTAATTGTGAAATCGGCTCATTGTATCATTGCATAAATTCTTCAGCCATATTAGTTTTAAATTTGTCCCACAAAGCTAATGCATTTGTAGCATTTGAGAAGATGCAAATGAATGCAAATTGTTCTCTCATCTGCCGTGGCATTTGACATAATGCTGCTTCTTCTAGACATCTTTCCCATTCTGTGTCATCAGCTAGGAAGTATGTTGCACAGCTAAATGAAATGATTCATATACTATGTCATTAACAGTTCTTAAGTGTTCAAAACTTTGTTCAACAGGAACATTTAAAAGTAGTAGTCGTAAGCAGAAACGTCCAAGGACTGACAGTCTCTTGGACTGACAGTGTAAATTCTTGGTATTATTTTATTTCCGCGGCTTTTTCTTTGTCGCCATAATCCATTAACGGAAACATAATGATATGGAATGTAAATATATAACAATTCCCTTGCCTGTAAATCAGTTGAATTTAATTGAAACCATACAGTTAGTGTAGTGTGGCGATGCTCACTTTGTGCCAATGCATTTGTTTCATTTCCAGCATGGAAATACACTAAATGTCTTTGTGGCAAATGTACAGCTAATCTATATACTGCATGTGATCAATCGTGCATTTAAAATTTTAGAAGACTCCACATAGCTTCTGGCGCATTGACATAGCGAGCATCTACATGAGATGCAAGTTCATAATGTACTAAGACAGTGATTTCGGTATTTCCAGCACTTTTGATAATTACAGTAGCTGCATCATAGCCTTTGTAAATATATTTGTAGACATATTTAATGGATTTTAGAGAAGTGCAGGCTTCTATTTTAATGTGGTACCACATATCTATTGTCAACATTTTTGCAGTTCTGGATCTGGTAGTTTAGCAATAATGACTGAATCCACTTTGTCATCAGTATCTAACTTATCTTTTTCTTGAAGGATTATAAGAATATGTGCATGTGGAAGTCCTCTTTTTTTTAATTCAATAGTATAAACATAAGCCAGACATTTGCCAAATCACTGAGTTATGGTTATGTCACGTATTAATTCATTTAATTTTATTTTGAAAACTCTGGCCATTAAATCTGGTCTATCAGAAGCAGTTTGGCCAATTAGTAAAGTTTGTGCAATCTCTGGCCATTGGGGATTACATGTAAATGTAATAAATAAATCAGGTTTTCCAAATTTGGTGACAATAGCCATGGCATCAATGTATCTTTGTTGAATATTGTGAGGAGATCCCTGGAAAGAAGATGGTAAAATGATGGCGACATAATACATCAATCCACAATACTGTTCTACACGAAGTTTACCTTGTTGATATTTTATGAAGTTTAAATTATTGGCCTCAACTTGCAAATAGGAATCAATAATACATTGTTGTGTTAGTTTTCTACCACTTAAAATTGGATTGAATTTATTTTGAATGGCAATTTGAGCTACTTTAAATTCAAAAATGGAAATATTATTTTGCACTTGTACTTGGAAGGGTTAATTTTGTTTTACAAACCTGCTTCAACGTGTGGAAAAAATATTGGATATGTCATTGGATCTAAATTTGTACTTAAGATACTTATATTAATGAAAGGTTGCTCCTCATTTCTGGGATATATTCTAATGTCTGAAATGGTGGTGCTCCTTCATCATGTTGAAACACCATTGTAATCTCATTTGATGTTGTCAAATTATAATGGCGTTTATCAGTATTTCTATCTCTTTTAAGCACCATATTGACCTTTGGGATTTGCAGTTGATGTATTTCTGCATGAAGTTGTTGTTCCTTTTCTACTTCTGCCAATTTTTTATATGCTTGAGTGTATGGGTTATTTGCCATAATTTTATCTAGCTCTATAAAAACACTGGGTAAGCATTTTTTATTTTCTTGAAGCTCCATACGTTGGTCAACAGCTTCCATTGTATCTAGGACATATAGTTGAGCAAATTTTCTTTGCTCTCCTTCCTCTGGAAGTAAATGTGAAGTACAATGGTAAATTTGTCCTTGGACTTTAAAGCAGTAAGGGCCCTGGCACATTAGCAGCTAATGTTGCCCCCATAGATGCAAAGGATATGGTCCTATTGTACGATCTTATGTTTGTTTTGATATTTTTGTAGTTGGGAAAAGCAGGCTCAGTCATAATGCTTTGTAAATATGGTGGGAATTGTTGTATTTCTGGAAGTTTGACCTTGCCTTTTTGACAGCAACTAATGAACTGGCTATCTCTGGGTATTTCCTGTTTGAAATGATAAGCCTCACAAAACTTACAGAGAATATTCATGTCACCACAATTATGAACCTGCACTGCTAAATACTTAAGTAAAGGACAATTTGAAGAGTATATATCAGTCTGAGTTTGTAAGTCATCATTGGAAATCTTATCAGATTGTTCAGGAACAGGCTCTAAATGCTTTTGTTTTTTAGTTGCCTTTTTAGGTGTAGATTTTATTTTTTCAGCTGATTGTCTTTTGCTTGCAAGTCTTTTCCGTTCTTTTTCTCGTCGAATTTCCTTCTGCTCCGGCATCTGCTGGTTTGGCCATCTTTTTTGTCGTTCTCTAGTTTGGCGTCTTATCTTATCCTGTTTCTTGTCAGTATCAGCCATATTAATCTGTAAATAAAAAGAATGTATTATTATTATAGTTTGTAATTGTAATTTGTTTTGTAAGTGCTTGTTTGTGGAGTACATTTTGTAAATGGTACCAATATTTGGATTATTTTCTTGTTTTCTGTAGGCGATTGTTGTAATTGTAGGACTCTCTTTTACTTTTAGGCTTATATGGTGTGGGTCAGAAAAGGGGCTTTATTGTCATTTTTTGTAGGTATTACAAATATTTGTTGTAGTGTCCTAGTTTCTGTGTCTTTTTAGGTTGTGGGTTTAATGTTGTAGGTTAGGGCCCAGAGAAGAGGATTTATTGTTGAATTTTTTATGTGTTAGCAGTATTTGTTGTAGTATCCTGTTTCCTATTGGCCACGTTTGGCCTGATAGATTTAAGTTATGGGTTAGTGTTAGAGGTTCGTTTAGCTAAAACAGGATTCCTTTTTACATTTGAAATGTGTCAACAATATTTGTTGAAGGATCGTGCTTTGTGTGCCTCATTATTGTTGCTCGTTGCTTCTTATTTTATTTTATTTTTCATGTTGACATGCTTTGATTTTTTCTTTTTTTACTTGTTGTACTATACCTTGTTAGAAGTCTTATTTGGGAATGAATATCACTGGATCCGGTGCTGCAAATCTTGGTGCGACAGTCTTCAGGCAGTGTCTGTTGTAAAAGAGAAAGATAAAACAACAGTATCTTTTTTTTTTTTTTCAAAGCAATGTCTTAGCATTTTGGGTTTGTTTGTTGTGTGTAAAATGCTGGCGATTTGAAAGTGTGTGTGAAACCGTGCAGCGCTGGGAATAATTTAGTAGTATGCTGTTTTGTGTACACCACTGTTGTAATTGGATTATTGTTTTACTGTAGTAGTTTGTGGGCCATAACACATGATTATTATTTTTTGAATTGTCTATGTTATCAGAATTTGTTATACTATCCTGTTTTTTGTGTGCCACTTTTGGACTGATAGATTTTGGTTCTCGGTTAGGGTTAGAGTTTCTTGCAGACTAAACAGTAATGTTTGTTCCATTTTCTAAATGTTAGCAATGTTTGTTCGACTATCCTGTTTTGTGTCCACCACTTTTGCGATGCTCCATTTGGCTTATGGGTCAGGGTTAGAGGTTGTTGCAGACTAAACAGGAATGCTATGTTTATTTTCTATATGTTCCTAATATTTGGTATAATATCCTGTTTTGTGTCCGCCACTTATATTTTAGTTATGGTTTCTGTTCAGATGTTTTTGCCTAGTAAACAGTCGTTATTGTTGTATTTTATATGTCTTAGCAATATTTCTTCAAGTATGGTGTTTTGTGTTTACTGTAATTTGTATTGAGGCTTCTTTTTTGTTTTTATTTTCCTTTTGATATTGGCGGGCAGCAGGCTATTATTGTATTTTTTTTGTACTTGTTATACTATACCTTGATTGAAGTCTTTTTGCTGTATGAATGACAGAGGGTCTCCTACTGCCTATGTTTACGCGCCAGTCTTCAAGCAGTGTCTGTTTCCAAAGAGAAAGAGAAATGGATATTTTTTTTTGGAAGATCAAGGTCTTTTTTCTGCATGTAATGTATTTTTGTATCTTACCTCTTCTTCTTTCTTTGTCTTGTTTAAAATTGATCACCTTTCACAGTCCACGCTGCAAATTTAAGGGTGACGCTGTTGATGCAGAGTCTGTTGGAAATGTGCAGAAATGGATACGATTGAGCTGCAGGCTAAATATGGATGTGTGGCAATGTTTTTTTGTGACATTATTTAGTGTAAATGGATGTCACTTTAATATTTTTTTTTATTTGTTGGAGTTAAGATGAGCTTCTTGTAGGGCCCATACACATATGTGTGTATTTGAAATGTTACTATACATGAATCCAGTGGTTCGTGTGAATCTTTGAAATCCCGTTTTTTTTAAATTATTTTTGGGGTATTTCTTACTAAATGAAATGTATTATAGCTTACCTCTTTATTGTAATTTGCAGATTGTGAAGTTGTAAATTGGTCAGGAATTCTGAAGTAATGCCAACAGTGAACTGTCCAGTCACACTGTTCCTCACCTGAGGAGAAATGTAGAATTTTCTGGAAAGTGTGAGGTATTTATAAACTTTGATGTGCTTGAAACCGTTAGAACGCAATACGCATGCGCTATTTGCATTCCACGCCTGAATTTGCGTTCCAGCCGCCATTTTTTGTGTAATAGTTATGTGATTGATGTAAAATGGTGGCACATTTCACTGTAGTACGTGCCGCATAGTGTGTGTTACGTGCCGCCTGAACTGTTCTTGAGTGTTCATTGCATTTTGCGAGTAAGTGTAGTAATTATGCGTCCTTAGCCTCGTTTTCTTCGGCTGCCATTTTTTCTCTCGCTTAGGGGAGCTTTCGTGTCTGTAAACTCTTAAATTTTAGCAAAATTGAGGAATAACTTCCCTTGCAGAGGTGCTGTGTGCCCCCCCACCCCTGCTGTGAGTAAGCTTTTTATGTGTTTGTTGTGTGTTTTAATTGTGTTTTCATGTGCGCGGGGTTCGGGGGCTAAGGTCGTATTTTTGCGAGTTCGTACTGTTTCTTTGTCTAAGTCCGGCGGCTCATATTTCTGGATGCTAAGTCCATAAATGTTTCGGTGTAAGTCCTGCCTGCGGCTCATTGCAGCCGACGTGGGAGCCTCCACCTCCGCAAATGCAGGTCCTCTACCTAAGCGTTAGCAACAACCCGTATGCTCACAACTATTATATGTGATCAGCAAACATATACATAACTGGAGTTAAATTGTTGCTCTTAACCATTCGGTTTTGGTCTTTTGTCTGTTAAACTCAACATTTTTAATAATGATTGTTTTATTTTTATCATAGTATTAAAAGTTCAGTTTTACAAGTGGCTTATTCATTAAAATGTGGAGCATTCAATATCACTGCACTGTAAAGTCTTGTCTATACAATGATAAATGCGGATTAATGCCCTAGAGACCAAAATTAGACCAAATACAGGCTTCATTTTCACGCCATTTATTTGACATTAGTTAAATGTTTACTAAAAGCCTCATTCTATTAATGGCCATAGGAACTGCATGGCCGCAAAGGGTGGGCGCAAGTTACTTCCCTACTCTAATTCCCTGTGGCTGATAGCTCCGCCCTGCTTTCCCTTGTGCCCACCCCCGCTGCAACTTACTCCAGGGAAAGCCTTTGATCCCACGCAGCATGAGACCCTACGACCCCATTCAAATGCTCTAGCCACCCCTCTGCCAAGCCTGCAAAATAGCCAAAAATAGCGGCAGCTTACTTCCATCCTGGAGCCATCACAAGGGCTGCAAGGGATGTGATTGTGATCTGATCAGGACCCCTGCAGTGTCCCTACATCACCCCTATAATGCAGGGGTCGCAAAAGGGAATAAAGACCCCTGCAGTGTCCTAACATTAACCCTATAATGCAGAGGTCTGAATGGGACCCCTGCAGGGTACACACATTAACCCTATCATGCAGGGGTACCCAATGGGATCCCTTCAATGTGCACACATTAACCCTTGTTGCAGGGGTCTAATCAGGACCCCTGCAGGCTCCTCACATTAACCCCTTGACTCAGGGGTCCCAATAGGGACCCCTGGAGGCTCCACACATTAACCCGTTGCTTGCTGCAGAGGGTCCCGATCATCACCAATCGCGACCCCATCAGCATCTACAGGATTTAACATTTTCTGCCATGGGCTTGAATTCAAAATTCAACCCCAGAAATTGTCGCGTTTGAATTTCCCGCTGCGGGTCCTTAAAGGGCCCACAGCACACTAATGATTATCCTTAAGCCGTGGGGGTACTATAAGTAACCCTCCGGCACCTAAAATTAACCCCATCACTCATGGCGGTCAATATAATCCCTTATGAGAATAAAATGAATCCCCTCAGTCCACTAGGGGTCTATATAGACCCATATAGGACACTATTAACCCCCAGGCTAACCCTACAAGTGCCATGAGTTTCCTACAGGACCCTCATGACAAAGTCTAAGCACTAAACTACACTATTAATCCTTACTATACCCCATTAACCCCTTAACCCTAACTATAACCCACTAACCCATACTAAACCCTATTTAACCATAACTGGGCCAATAAAATAGTGATGTCGCAAACATAAAATTTTCGGTTCAATGGGCAGGCAAATTTCAAAACCAACAGGGACTCTTTCTGGCCACAATAGTGATGGGAAAGTTGTTTCAAGGGGACTAACACCTGGACTGTGGCATGCCGGAGGGGGATCCATGGCAAAACTCCCACGGAAAATTACATAGTTGATGCAGAGTCTGGTTTTAAGCCATAAAGGGCATAAATCACCTTACATTCCTAAATTGTTTGGAATAACATGCTTTAAAACATCAGGTATGATCGATCCTTGTCCTCACTGATGTCATTGAAGGTCTCTTCCTCCACCCAGCCACCAAGGGTCACCGAAAGGTGACAACAAGCACCCTGGGACGCCGTACTGTGTTTGGTCTTCCACCTCCTCAAAGCCACCTTCCTCCTCTGACTCCTCTTCTTCAGACTGCTCTCTCTGTGTTGCCTCTGTCTGCGTTATTATAAGGTGTGTACTGTTAAGTAGTACTATTCCTATCGGTTTAATCCCTGTTACGTCCGCTATTAGGGGACGTGTATATGGCATTGATTTTTGGAACAGGGAGATGGAAAAAGGTGCTTGGTCGGACCTCCTACTTCGAATTTGGGGCACTGCACGTGCAATGTAATGTGCCACCAGATAGGAGTGGTGTATTAAGTTGTACTATTTATTCCTATCAGTTTGATACCTGTTACATTACCTATCAGAGGACGTGTATATGGCATGGATTTTTGGAAGCGGGAGATGAAAAAAGATGCTTGGTCGGTCCTCCCACTTCAAATTTGGGGCACTGCGCGTGCAATCTAAGGTGCCACCAGATAGGAGTGGTGTGTTCAGTTGTACTATTTCTTCCTATCGGATTCAATAAAGCCAATAAACCTGGCCCGTTACTAGCCAGGAAACTACAAACCAAAACAACACAAAATAGGATACATCAAATTAAGACCTCGAAGGGATTAAAAACAACGAACCCAAATATGGTCCAAAAGATTTTTTAAAAAATTTACAATACCCTTTAAACGGCAACAAAACACATAGATCTACACAAAATGAGGGGATTTCTTAATTCCTGTGATCTCCCCTTAATAGAAGAAAATGACTTAGAGACTTTGAATGTCAAAGTGACCCTAGAGGAAGTGAGAAAAGCAGTCCAGAACCTCAAACCTGGTAAATCACCAGGCCCAGACGGGTACACCAATTTATATTATAAAAAATGTATAGATATATTAGGCCCGCACTTGGTCACTCTAACAGAGTTCTAGAAGGCAAGCAAACACCAGCTGAGCTGAACAGGGCATATATCGCTCTATTCCCTAAGGAGGGTCGAGATGCCCTAGAACCAAAAAACTACAGGCCAATATCATTACTAAACTGTGATACAAAGATCCTGTCAAAAATAATAGCGGATAGAATGTCATCCTTCTTGCCTAAGTTAATACATAATGACCAAGTAGGCTTTGTCTCCCACAGGAAAGCGGGAGACAACATTAGAAAAGTCATGAACCTACTGTACCACACCAAAGCCTCTAAAATTCAAGCCTGTCTTATGGCCTTTGACATTGAAAAGGCGTTTGATTCCCTGGAGTGGACTTACCTATACGCCACGCTTGAAAAATTTGGTATTAAAGGCCATTTTATAAATCTCATACACTCATTATACAAATCATCCAGGGCAAGGTTACAGATTCCGGGAGATGAGAGATCCTTAATTAAAATAGAAAGAGGAACAAGACAGGGGTGCCCCCTTTCTTCCCTTCTATTTGCAATAGCAATAGAACTCCTGGCTCAGACAATTAGGGCCAACTCTGAGGTCACAGGCATAAAAATAGGCCATCACCATTTCCACTTGTCTATTTGCAGACGACCTGCTGTGTATGCTCTTAAACCCTACCCAATCGGTCCCAGAGTTGATTCGAACTATGGAGGAGTTTGGTCAGTTTTCTGGCCTTAAACTGAACATAGAGAAGACAGAAGCACTAGCGATTGACTTAACAGCAGTAAAGAAGCAGGGTCTCCAAGAGAAGTTTAATATTAAGTGGGATAAGAACCACATAAACTACCTGGGAATCCGACTAACCCCTAAGCTAGAGGACTTGTACAAAGCCAACCACTCCAAACTTTATAAAACAATAATTAATGACCTGAGTAAATGGGAAAAGTATAGGTTATCATGGCTAGGGAGAATAAATACTATAAAAATGAATGTCCTTCCTAGGTTGCTCTACATATTTCAAACACTCCCGATCCAGATTAAATAAAAAGAATTAGAAAATATTCAAAGGAAAATATTTCAGTTTATCTGGAACCACTCTCCCTCAAGCATCACAAAGAAAATGATGTACCTTCATAAGTCAGAGGGGAGACTATCGTGTCCAAACTTAAAATATTACCACAAGGCAGCTCAGTTATCTTTCCTCCCAATAGCACATTCTATAGGGCATCAACCAGCCTGGGTGTATTTAGAGAACCACACTTTAAGGCCCTTAACCTGGGACATGGTGGCTTGGCTATCAGCATTGCCTCAGAGACTTAAAAACTCGGAAAACCCCCTAATCAGACACTCACTATCATACTGGAAATGGGCCAAGAAACACACAGGTTTGTTCCCTGGATCAAACCAAATGACCCCAATTCTTGACCACCCTCAGGCCCCGAAACACATGAGCACAACATCACAACACTGGGGGAGGTCAAGGAAACTAGATAGACTGGGAGACTGGTTAGTAAAGGGCCAGATGCTCACCTATGAGGAACTGAGGGACAAGCATGAGCTACCGCTGTCAGAACATTACAATTATTGTAGGCTGAGGCATTTCACACACTCCCTGACCCAGAAACAGGGGACACCGGTCTTTAATTGGTTCTCCAAAATTTGTAAAGATAAACCTCTATCAAGAGGGATTATTGGGTCGCTTTACAAATATAAAACATTTGTTACTGGTTGAAGCAACACTGGGGGAAGGACCAGAGTGGGGGAGCCCTGGAGACCCTTCAGAAGCAACCAGCGGCAAAATCATCCCAGGAAAGGAGAGGTCGCTTACTGAAGCCTGCCCTAGGGTAACGCAAGGGTGATTGCCCAGGTTAGATATTGTAAATAATAAGCTAATACTGCTGGAGGGATGATAGCTAATAGGACTTTGGTATTTCCTGCAGATATACTCTTTACTATTGTCTGTTTTACTATGTTTTAGGTATCTCTTAAATTGCAATCACAGTAAAAAATAAGAAAAATTATTAACCTAAAAGTAAAAATAAGAAGGACTAGCCAGCTAACTTTCACAAAATGTTTTTATTGTAAATATGTATTTTTGCACAACTGTTATACAAGACTGTTCAAAAATGCTTTATTTTTCATTACATGCTGTACGCCTTCTGACAATAAAAGAATTTAAATGCAAAAATTAGGTATTGTTGCAGCGACCAGAAAAATTGATGTTAGTTTGCCAGGCAGAAAGTGCCCTAAAACATTGCGTCTTGAACCCTAGTTGGTGGCGGATAAGTCACGCAAGTCATCCGGCATTCAGGGATAAAATACAGCAGCGTGTGGACCATTATTAGCTCAAGGCAGCTGATCTATCAGGCCTTTTTTAATCTAATGTATCGCCCACTGTCAGTCCCTTCGGGATCCATCCCTCATTCATCTTAATAAAGGTGAGGTAATATAGACTTTTTTGACCTAGGCGACTTCTCTTATCAGTGACAAAACCTCCTGCTGCACTGAAGGTCCTTTCTGACAGGACACTTGAAGCGGGGCAGGACAGAAGTTCTATGGCAAATTGGGATAGCTCAGGCCACAGGGCAAGCGGGCACACCCAGTAGTCAAGGGGTTCATCGCTACTCATAGTGTTTATATCTGCAGTTAAGGCGAGGTAGTCTGTTACCTGACGGTCGAGTCATTCTCTGAGGGTGGACCCCGAAGGGCTGTGGCGATGCATAGGACTTAAAAAGCTCTGCATGTCCTCCATCAACAACATGTCTGTAAAGTGTCCTCTCCTTGCCGGCGTGGTCTTGGGAGGAGGTGGATTATGTTCACCTCTTCCGCTGTTAGTTTGCCGTTGTGCTGTGACATCACCCTTAAACCCTGTGTAAAGCATACTTTTTAATTTATTTTGAAAGTGCTGCATCCTTTCCCACTTGTGGTAATTCGGTAACATTTCAGGCACTTTCTGCTTATACCGGGGGTCTAGTAGCGTGGACACCCAGTACAGATCATTCTCCTTCATCCTTTTTATACGAGGGTCCCTCAACAGGCACGACAGCATGAAAGAACCACATTTGCACAAGGTTGGATGCCGAGCTAGTCATGTCCCGTACCTCGTCCTCAATGATCTCACTGAAGGTATGTTCTTCCCCCCAGCCACGTACAACACCACGGGTACCAGATAGGTGACAACGAGCACCCTGGGATGCCTGTTGTGGTTGGTCTTCCTCCTCCTCCTCAAAGCCACATTCCTCCTCTGACTCCTGTTCCTCACAATCCACTTCCAGCGTTGCCGCAGGTCCAGCAAGCGATGCTGATAAGGCTGTTTCTGGTGGTGATGGTCACCACAACTCTTCCTCTTCACGCTCATCTACGGCCTGATCCAGCACTCTTCACAGGGCACGCTCCAGGAAGAAAACAAATGGTATGATGTCGCTGATGGTGCCCTCGATGCGACTGACCAGATTTTTCACCTCCTCAAAAGTACGCATAAGCCTACAGGCATTGCGCTTGAGCGTCCAGTAACGTGGCAAAAAAATCCCCAGCTCCGCAGAGGCTTTCCTATTACCCCGGTCATACAAATACTCGTTAATGGCCTTTTCTTGTTGGAGCAGGCGGTCGAACATTAGGAGTGTTGAATTCCAACGTGTCGGGCTGTCTAAAATCAAGCGCCTCACAGGCATGTTGTTTCGTTGCTGGATATCTGTAAAGTTCGCCTTGGCCATGTATGAACGCCTGAAATGTCCACACACCTTCCTGGCCTGCATCAGGAAATCCTGTAAGCCTGGGTACTTATGCACAAAGCGTTGTACCATCAGATTACACATATGTGCCATGCACTGCACATGTGTCAACTTGCCCAAATTCAATGCCGCCAACAAATTTCTTCCGTTGTCACAAATCACTTTGTCGATCTCCAGTTGGTGCAGAGTCAGCCCCTGATCCACCTGTGCATTCAGGGCGGACAGGAGTGCTGGTCCGGTGTGACTCTCTGCTTTCAGGGAAGTCAACCCCAAGACGGCGTGACACTGCCGTATCCGGGATGTGGAATAGTACCTGTGGAGCTTGGGGGGTGCCGTTGATGTGGAGCAAGACATAGCAGCAGCAGAAGAGGACTCAGCCGAGGAGCATATGGAAGAGGATGGAGTAGGAGGAGTAGAGGAGATGGCAGCAGGCCTGCCTGCAAGTCGTGGTGGTGTCACCAACTACTCTGCAGAGCCACGTATTCCATGCTTGGCAGCCGTCATCAGGTTTACTCAATGCGCATTGTAGGTGATATACCTGCCCTGACCATGCTTTGCAGATCAGGTATCAGTGGTCAGATGGACCCTTGCCCCAACACTGTGTGCCAGAGATGCCATTACTTCCTTTTGCACAATCGAGTACAGGTTGGGGATTGCCTTTTGTGCAAAGAAATTTCAGCCGGGTACCTTCCACTGCGTTGTCCCAACAGCTACAAATTTTTTGAAAGCTTCAGACTCCACCAGCTTGTATGGTAAAAGCTGACGGGCTAAGCGTTCAGACAAGCCAGCTGTCAGTTGCCGGGCAAGGGGGTGACTTTGTGAGATTGGCTTCTTACGCTCAAACATGTCCTTGACAGACACCTGACTGTGGGCAGATAAGCAGGTACTGCTCAGGGCGAGACACGGAGTGGCGGATGGTTGAGAGGGGGCAAGCAGGGCAGCAGTGGTTGACGTGGCTGAAGATGCTGGACCAGGAGGAGGATGGCGGCTTTGACTTTGTGTGCTGCTTGTACTCATGTGTTGATCCCATATTCGTTTATGATGTGACATCATGTGCCTTCGCAAAGAAGTTGTACCTAGGTGGGAGTTGGACTTCCCACGACTCAGTTTCTTTTCACCCAGGTTGCAAATGGCATCGCTGTTGTCACAGGCAGACACACCAAAAAAATGCCACACTGCTGAGCTCTGCAATGACGGCATTCTGGTGGTGGCAACAGCATGCGTTGACCTCCCCCTGCTTCCAACTCGTCTCCTCCTCCTCTCTGTCTTCCCATCTGAACTTTCCTCCTGTTCTTCTTCTCTTATAGCGTGCACCCACGTGACATACACGGACGCATCGTCATCATCAACCGCTTCACTTGTATCTGACAACTCAACAAAGGAAGCAGCACCGGGTACAACATCATCATCATCAGACCGTACGTCCATGTGTGTAATGCTGCCTGACTGGGACATATCCCTGTTATCTACATCCTCTGGCACTAATGTTTGCGCATCACTCATTTCTTCCAACGGATGTGTAAATAACTCTGCTGACGGATCAAGTGAAGCGGCTGTGGTGCTAGTGTTGGTGGTGGCAGCAGGCGGGCGAGTGGAAACTAGAGAGGTGCCCGAAGCTAAGCTGGAGGAGGATGGTGCGTCTAGGTTCCGAGCGGAAGCTGTAGAAGATTGGGTGTCCTGTGTTAGCCAGTCAACCATTTCCTCAGAACTTTTCAAGTTTAGGTAACGTTGCCTCTGAAAAATGGGCATTATTCTAAGGCCAAAGGGAATCACAGCACCACGACCACGACGCCCCCTGCAAGGTGGCCTGCCTTTGCCTGTCATTTTTTTTTCGATTAGTGGTACTATTCGTGCAAGCTACTGTGACACCAGATATGAGTGTCACTGTGCACTGGCAAAAGTTGGCAGAGTAGGCGCTGTAGACCTCACACACACGCCTGTAGGCAGGCAACTGATATTCAACCGATTACAGTTAAAAAGGGTTCTTTTATTTCACTGTACACTAGGTTGCACCAGATATGAGTGTCACTGTGCACTGGCAAAAGTTGGCAGTGCAGGCGTTGTAGGCCTCACACACACGCATGTAGGCAGGCAACTGATATTCAATCTATTACAGTAAAAAAATGGTTCTTTTATGTCACTGTACACTACGGTTGCACCAGATATGACGTATCACTGTGCACTGGCAAAAGTTGGCAGAGTAGATGCAATAGGCTTCACACACACGCCTGTAGGCAGGCAATTGCTATTCAATCTATTACAGTCAAAAAAGTGTTGTTTTATTTCTCTGAGCACAATATAAGCTGTGAGCCTGACACAGGCAGTCAACTGAAATTAGATTACAGGAAAAAAATTGTTGTTTTCAATGTATGGTACACCACCAGGTATGAGTAGTGAAAATAAGCACAATATAAGCTGTTAGGTGTTAGCCTGTCACACACACATGCTGGCAGGCAGGCATATGCAATTAGATTACACAGAAAAAATTATAAAATAAAATAAATGATGTTCTAGCCCTAAAAAGGGCTTTTTTGGGTTGCTGTCCTTACAGCAGATATTAGATGAGTCCTTCAGGTCTGTAGTGGAAGCTAAATACACAGCCTGGCTATCTATTTCCCTATAAAATTGAATGCTGTCCTTCAGATGGAAGGCTGTGGAAGGGAGTGTATGCTTCTGATTGGCTGGAATGTGTCTGCTGACTGGGAGGTGCAGGGTCAAAGTTTCCTCAATGATAAAGAATAGGGGGCGGACCGAAAAGCGCATGTTTCCGCCGTCTGATGCGAGCACGAAAGAGCCAAAATCTTTTTGAATAGTCCGCGGGCGAACTGTCTGCGACATCTCTACTATTAAACCCTAACTACCTATTTAAACCTAACTGGGCCTATTTAACCTGTCTAGACCTATTTGAACCTAACTGGGCCTATTTAACCCCTCAAAATGTATTTAACCCTAACCGGGCCTATCTAACCCTAACTGGGCCTATTTAACCCTTCTAGACCTATTTAACCCTTACTGGGCCTATCTAACCCTAACTGTACCTATTTAAACCCAACTGGGCCTATTTAAACCTAACTGTACCTATATAAACCTAAATGGGCTTATTTAACCCCTCTAGACCTATTTAACCCTAACTAGGCCTATCTAACCCTAACTGGGCCTATTTAATCCTAACTGGATCTAATAACCCTAACTGGGCCGATTTAACTGCATCACTTATGGGGGTCTATACAGACCCCCATAAGCCTCCAAATAATCCCATCACTTATGCGGGTCAAATAGACCCCCATAAACCTCAATCTAACTCCATCACTTATGCAGGATTAACAGACCCCCATAAGCCTTCATCTAACCCAATCACTTATGGGGTATTAACAGACGCCCATAAGCCTCCAACTATCCCCATCACTTATGGGGGTCTATACACGCCCCCATAAGCCTCCATCTAACCCCTTCACTTATGGGGGTCTGTATGGGGGTCTGTAACCTCTCTTTAACCCAATCAGTCCAATAAGGGTCTATGAAGACCCTCATGGGACAATTAGAACCATAACATTAACCCCATAAGTGCCATAAAGGTCCTCCGGGACAACACTACACTATTCCCCCAATAAGCCACTAAATCTAATCTAACCCCCCTCTACACCAACCTATTAACACCTACACTACCTACCTACCCCCTTTTAAATCCCCCCACCCCACTAATTACACAAAATAAAAAAGAAACATTACAAACCCCCCACTAAAAAAAAATAAAAAAAAGGACATTACAACCCCACTGCAAAAAATAATAAAATAACATTATAAACACCCCCACTACAGAAATAAAAAAAGAACATTACAACCCCCCCCCACTATATAAAAATAAAAAAATAATTGTATTTATTCTATGTAGTGCTCTTATGTATTCTATTTTAGCTTAGATGTAGGCTTTCCTGTAGCATATAGGGGGAAATGTATTATAGATAGGGAGTTATGTTATGTAACTAGGGGTAATGTTTAATAGATAGGCGCTAATGTATTATAGATAGGGAGTTATGTGTTATAGATAAGGGGTCATTTATTATGGATAGGGGTTATGTGTTATAGATAGGGGTAATTTTTTATAGATAAGAGGTTATGTGTTATAGATAGGGGTATTTTTTATAGATAGGTGTAATGTTTAATGTGTATTGTTCCTGGAGGACCCTCATGGCACTTATGGGGTTAATATTAGGGTTCTAATTGTCCCATGAGGGTCTTCATATACCTTTATGAGACTGATTGGGTTAAAGAGAGGCTTACTGTGGACTGTATAGACCCCCATAAGTGATGGGGATAAATGGGCCCAGTTAGGGTTATAAGGTCCAGTTAGAGTTAAATGTTCCCAGTTAGGTTTAGATAGGCTCAGTTAGGGTTAGTAGGTCCAGTTAGGGTTAAATAGGCCCAGTTGGGGTCAGATAGGGCCAGTTAGGGTTATTAGGTACAGTTAGGGTTAAATATGTCCAGTTAGGTTTAAATGGGCACAGTTAGAGTTAAATAGGCACAGTTAGGTTTAAATAGATACAGTTAGGGTTAAATAGGCCCACTTTGGGTTAGATAGGCCCAGTTAGGGTAAGATAGGTTCAGTTAGGGTTAAATAGGCCCAATTACGGTTAAATAGGGATTAGTATGGGTTAATGGTGTAAAGTTAGGGTTAAGGGGTTAATGGGGTATAGTTAGGGTTAATAGTGTAGTGTAGTGCTTAGACTTCTTCATGAGGGTACTGGAGGACCCTCATGGCACTTATGGGGTTAACCTAGAGGTTATAGTGTCTATAGGGGTCTATATAGACCCCTATTGGATTGAAGGGGTTAATTTTAGTCTTATGGGGGTCTATATTGACCCACCTGAGTGATGGGGTTAATTTTTTATTCCCAGGGGGTACTTATAGTTAATTTATTATTTGGCGCAGGTCCTTTAAGGGCCTTTGAGGTCCTTTCAGTGCCTGCAAGGAAGAGATCTTTGCATTTTCAATGCAGCTGGGGTCCCCATCGGGACCCCCGCTGAAAGGGTTAATGTTAATGTGGGGACCCTCCGGGCGACCCGATGACAGCATTGCGCAAGGATTTGTCACTTGACTAATTATGTTTACCTTCCTAAATAAAACACATATAGCCTTATACAATTAGCTACTTGCAAATGCCTTGAACTCTGATAAATTTGGCTTTGGGTGTTTTATATATAAATGTTTATATGCATTCTATTGACTTAACAATTCATTAGTGCCAATAAGTAATATTTGCCGAAAATGTAGCAATATTAAGAAATTTTAAGTGTGTATACATTTATGAATTGGGCAATTGAATTGGGCCCATAGCAAGGAAATGTTAAAAAAAAAATCTTTACTTTTGTGAAATGTTGACTAGTAACTAATGTATACCCTCCACAACCAAACTGATGAAACAGATATGTTATGCCAAAACAGTTAGGGCCTCATTCAATTGCTCCAATTTGTGCTGCGGGCTGCAAGGTGTAGCTGCAAGCTACTTATATATTCAATTGCCCTGCTGCCGAGGACTCCGACCACGTTACCTGCTGAACGACTATGGAGGAAATTATGCACTTCAGCAGATTTCCTCCACTACAAATTTATGTTACACTCCCATTCCTCTGCCCTTAACCTTGTCCAACAGCAGTACTTTACAACACTAATATCAACTCTGTCCTCTAACCCCAAGTGTCTGTTTCCCACTTTCAATACTCTCCTCCACCCACCACCTCCTCCCATCCCTTCCTCTCTCACAGCTGAAGACTTTGCCAACCATTATATTCAGAAAATTCAAAACATCCACAATGAATTCTTATCTCATAGTGGTTTACACACTCAACCCTCTCAACTAACCAACAACACCCAGTCTTCTCCCTTCCCAAATCCCACTGCCACTTTGAACTGCTTTGATCCTTCTACAGAGGATGAAGTCTCCAAACTGCTATATTCCACTCGCCTCACTACCTGTCCTCAGGATCCTATTCCATCTCAGCTCATATCTCCCCTCTCTACCACACTAATCCCAGCTCTCACACATATTTTCAACCTCTCCCTTACTGCTGGCATGTTTCCGTCTTCTCTAAAACATGCCATAGTTATACCCACCCTCAAAAAACCCTCCTCTTACCCTGTAGTTGCATCCAACTACCGCCCTATCTCTCTGCTTCCCCTGGCTTCCAAACTGATGGAGCGGCTCATCTATAACTGCCTTACCAGCTTTATTTCCTCTAACTCCCTGCTTGACACCTTCCAATCTGGCCCCAACACTTCACTGAGACAGCTCTCACTAAAGTCACCAATGACCTGCTGTCCGCCAAGTCAAAGGGTCACTTCTCAATTCTTTTTCTTCTAGATCTCCCTGCGGCTTTTGACACTGTTGACCATCCACTTCTACTCCATATCCTCTTCTCCCTCGGTATTCGAGACACTGCTCTCTTGTGGTTCTCATCATAGCTCCAAAATCGATCATTCAGTATCTCCTTCTCTGACACCTCTTCTTCTCCTCACCACCTATCTGTTGGTTTACCCCAACGATCTGTCCTTGGCCCCTTCCTCTTTTCCATCTACACTTCCTCACTTGGTACCCTCATAATCTTTTTTGGGCTTCATTATCATCGCTATGGAGACGACACACACATCTACCTCTCCGCACCAGATCTATCCCCCTCTCTTCTATCACACGTCTCCAACTGCCTCTCTAGTATATCCTTGTGGATGTCCACCCACCATCTCAAACTCAACATGTCTAAAACTGAACACCTAATCTTCCCTCCCTCTCCTACAGCGTCAATTCCTCACATCTCTCTCACTGTTAACAAAGACATCATCACCAACTCCTTCCAAGCCCGTTGTCTTGGAGTTCTGCTGGACCCTGCTTTGTCTTTCATCCCTCACATACAATCACTAACTAAATATTGTCTTCTCCATCTAAAAAACATCTCCATAATTCGTCACTATCTTCCACAAGACACAACTAAAATCCTTTTACACTCTCTCATCATCTCTCGACTAGACTACTGCAACTCGCTTTTTGTTGGCCTACCTACCACCCGACTGTCTCTACTTCAATCCATTATGAATGCCTCTGCTAGACTCATCTTCCGTACACAACGTTCAGTGTTGGCATTACCTCTCTGTCAATCACTCTATGGGCTTCCCTTAGCCTCAAGAATAAAAAATCATGACCCTAATTTACAAAGCCCTCAACAATAATGCTCCCCCTTACATCTCTGCTCTCATCTCCAAATACTACCCCACCCGCCCTCTTTGTTCTGCTAATGACCTTTTTCTTTCTACAACTCTTGTCACCTCCTCTCACTCCCGCCTCCAGGACTTTTATCGTGCTGCCCCTAGTCTCTGGAACTCCTTGCCTCGCTCCACCAGATTATCCTCTTGCCTCAAAACATTTAAAACCTCACTTAAAACGCATCTCTTTAAAGAAGCGTATCACCTTCCACCCTAACACACTTATCACCTCTCTCTCCCTATTTACCACTCACTATGCCTTTGATTGTAAGTCTGCGAGTTTCTATCCTAAGTACTTTGGGAATTCACCATGGACATTGGATTCCTAGCTCAAAGAAAGGGCCCTCCTTCCTTTGCTAAATGTTAATCTGTATTTATCATTGTCTGAACTTAATTTATGTACAGCGCTACGGAATATGTAAGCGCATTATTAATAAACTATAATAATAATACTATAATACTATAAAAACTATAATAATAATAATAATCCCTTGTGGCCACTCCAATCACAAAACCTTTGATCTCAAGCAGCCACAAGAGTTTTGGCAGCAGGAAGGCTTACTTCGCTATTCAATTGCTACACAAACCCTTCCGTCAACCTCATAAAATGGCCAAAAATGGCCGCAGCTTACATCCACCTTTGAGTAGTCAAAAGGGCTCATGGAGCCCTTACATACCCTCCAATTAAGCACCCCTGGCTGGAGGGGTCCCGCTGTGTCCTTTAAGCCCCAGCGGAACACTAATAGTTACCCCAAGCCGCAGGGTACTGTAACTAACATTAACCTCCCCATGCTATGGGGGCCCCATTGGACCCCCTGGAGGGTCCCCGCATTAACCCTTGCAGCAGGGGTCTCGAGCGGGACCCCCACTGCATAAAAAAATTGAATCTCCCGCTGTCCGGGTCCTGAAAGAAGCTTAAAGGTTTTTAAAGGACTCGTTATCAATGAACCTATTGACTACTGCCACATGGGTACTATAAATACCACCAGCACCTAAAAAACAAGTACCATTAGGGTTCAACTAGGACCCTCATGGCACAAAGTATAAGCACTACACTATTAACCCTAACCATACCCCATTAAACCTAACTAAACTCTTTCAACTCTACCTGTCCCCCTTTAACCCTAACTGTGCCTATTTAACACCTCTTATGCCTATTTAACCCCATCTTAGCCTATCTAACCCCATTTAAGCCTGTGTAACCCCATCTAAGCCTATTTAACCCCATCACTTATGGGGGTCTATACAGACCCCAATAAGCCTCCATCTAACCCCATCTCTTATGGGGGTCTAAACAGACCCCCATAGGCCTCTAGTTAATCCCATAAGTCTCTAAAGGGTGTATGAAGACCCTCATGGGACAATTAGAACCTGAATATTAACCCCAGTGCCTCCAGGAACCTCATGACACTAAGTACAAACACTACACGATCCCCCCCAATAAACTACTAAATCTGAACTATCCCCCCTCTAACTGAACCTATAAACCACTCTAACACCTACCCTAACATATTAACACCTGCACTACCTAACTAACCCCCTATTAAACCCTACTAATAACAAAAAATAAAAACACCCCACCACTACAGAAATTAAAAAAAGCCCCTGAAAAGAAAATACATACACAAATATACATTACATTACATCAATAAATACAGTACAAATAAACCCCTAACTACATACTATTAACCCCCTAACTGCAATACATTAACCCCCTATCTACATACATTAACTCCATCTACATTACATTAAACCCTATCTACATACATTAAAAACCCTAAATCTATCCTAAAATAGAATAAATATGACCACTTACCTTGCCTAGATGCTCATTCAGAAATGACTGGTTTCCTTTCGCAGGCCGCACCTCTTAGGAAAGACATTTAAAAAAAATTAGTCATGAATAAACACAACATAAGAAAATAAACATTCTAAATATTAAACTTACCTTTCCACGTTTTCCCCGTCCTTCCTGTAGTCTCCTCCAGCTGGGCCCTTAAAATAAAAGAAACATAAATGTATTTATTTTTAAATCGAAATGGCGCCTTATGATTGGCTGAAATGGCTGTCAATCAAATTCCAGCCGGTCAAAAGGCGTCAAAGTGTTAGCCAATCAGAATGGTATACATCCCTATATCCCAACCTGATTGGTTGATGGACCTGTGAATCTTTTGTAAATTAATCAGAAGGCACTATCAGAATGGGATGCATAAATGGTATACACCCCACAGGGTATGTCCCATTGTGATTGGCTGAAGGCATCTACGCCTTCTGATTGGCTGCAATCTGATTGACAGGGACAATCAGAAGGCGCTATTCCCTTCAGCCAATCAAAATGAGATACACCCCCATCTGCTCCTTGTGATTGGCTGATGGTTTAATTTTTTGTCTTATGGAGTTCTATATTGAACCATATGAGTGATGGGGTTAATTTTAGGTGCTAAGGGTTAATAATGTTATTGATTGCGGGTCCTTTAAGGACCTTTAGAGTCATTTCAGGATTTGCACAGCGGGAAATTAGAATTCTTAATACATTGAGGTTCCCAATTGAGACTCCCGCTGCAAGGGTTAATGTGGGGACCCCGCAGCATAAGGGGGTTAATGTTAGTTGCAGTTGGGGTACTTACTGTACCCCCACAACATAGGGTTTAGCCTTAGTGTGCCGCTGTCCCTTTACGGTGCCGCAGGGGAGAGTTTGAATCCAAGCCTGTACGAGGACCACAAGTCCGCCGCGCTTTGAGAATGGGTTACTGCCTTTGGAGGTCCTTCAATCCCGGAAACCCGTCGGACTGCAGCCGCAAATTACAGTATTGGCTAGTGGCGATGTGCAAGCTAGCCAATGTAGTACATCTAATCCTCTTGTCCCCCATTGTGTTCCCGTCATTTTCAGTGCTTTACAATGCTGTGTTGAATTTATATTTCACTTTTTATTTTGGCAAACTTGAACCCTGATCTGTGGGATACCGTCCTCGATAAGGTTCAAGCCTGCCAATGTTAACGGACGATTGCATGGCTTGCAATTGGCCGTAGAAGGGACTGGCTTGCGGCCCCGTCCAATTGAATAGCAATGTAGATTTAAGGCTGCAAGGGGCTATAGCCCCATCGCAAGGTATATTTGCGGCCATTTTACGTCCCATAATTGAGTGAGGACCTTATACTTTTCATATGGGGATAGGAAAGAAATCAGAAGAGTACAAGAAGAGTACAGAACATAGTAAAGTTAGACATTGTAATGCTTACCTTTTTCAGGCTCTCTAAAGTTATATAAAGAACATTACAAACTTTTAAATTCTTCTTTAAACAAGATACCTTACTTATATATAATTTTGGCCATGAGTCATTAATTATTTCTGCTCTGGCAGACAATATGTCTGCATATCTCCTTTTTCATTTCCAAAGTGCTGCAGGAAAGTTAAAAAATGTCATGGGTTCAACTAACACTGACATGGAAACTCAATAATTAACTTGAAATTATATTCTACTGCAGCACAGTCTTTCAAAATATTAGGTTATGTGTGTAGCTGCTACAAAAGATCTTGCAGATTGCTGAAATGCATATAAAGTGAATTATGATTATAATTAAGTTACTAACTTAAAGTTGATTAGGTTGATTATATATTGCTTTTATGTTTCACTGTTGTTCTTTTTATTTCATGTATTAAACTCTTAAATTAGAAGAATTGTTTGACATAATGAATTGTGATATAATTGAAATAAGAATGGAGAACTTGAACACAATTAATAAAATTAAAGAACATGACATCGGAGACTAATCTGAAATCACGGATGTACCATTTACAATTAATTGAAACACTAATGGCAAGACATATAATGATATCTAACTTTTTGGTTACTTATTTATCACGTATATGGTTTACTGCATCAATATGGTTGCCATAATAGCCCTAAATACCCAGTCATAATACATTGAAATAGATCTTACACAAAGCTCTTGATGGGCCTGAACATTATTCTGTCTATATTCTATATAATATGTGTGACAAAAACATACAACAGGGTGATGGTTACAGTAGGTGTAAATTAACAGCCTTATTAAATTCCAGCCTCGTAGATAAGAGGCTTCTACTTAAACCCTACGTGCTGCAAATTTATAAAAGTTACAACGCTATTAAATTAGCCCTGCTGCGAGCAACGTGTGAGCTATGCAGCAGAGCCATCCGTATCAATTCAGAGAAAATCTACATGAGGAGTGACAGCCTGCGAGATGATCTCGCAGGCTCCTACATCTCATCAATTGCTGCTGGGGTCCTAAACGAAACCTCCGCGGCAGTCCCACACATAAGCCCTGCTGGTACTCCAACTACCCCCCCGGCACCTAAAACGTACCGCAGCACGCTATTATCAATACCGTCCGTGGCACCTAATAAACCCCCCTCTATTCTGGCACATTAACCCCTTGCTACAGTAATTTCCCCCCTTGCGAGTCCTTAAAGGACCGTAAAGGTCCTGAAAGGACTCGCGCTAAAAAATATTAACCCCAGGCAACTAAAATTAACCCTATGACTCATGGGGGTCAACACAGACCCCCATAAGCACTTAATTAACTCTATAATGCATGGGGATCAATACAGACCCCCATAAGCCTTAATTAACCCTATAACTCATGAAGGTCAATACAGACCCCCATAAGCACTTAATTAACCCTCTAACTCATGGGCGTCAATACAGACCCCCATAAGCACTTAATTAACCCAGTCACTCATGGGGGTCAATACAGACCCCATAAGTCTCTATTTAACCCCATACAAATTTTTTTTTAAGAGCACGGATTGTTCCAGGGCCCAGCCAGGCAGAAGAGGAGGAGGCCGGGGACATTGCGGGGAGGTAAGTTTAATGTATATTATGTTTATTTTACTTTATTTTGTGTCTATATGTTGTTTTAATGTAATGTGTATTTTTTTACCAGGGGCCACGCTGGAGAAGAAGAAAAGAAGAAGGACTTGGACATGCTGGAAAGGTGAGTAGAATATTTAGAATGTGTATAATGTTTATTTATTTTATGTTAACGTGTTGCACTAATTTTTTTTATGTTTTTGCCCTAGGTGTTTTATTTTCTGTAATGTTCCTTTTTTGTGACTTAGATTTTTTTATTTTCTGTCATTAGAGTGGTGGGGGGTTTATTAGGGCATAGGTAGTGTAGGTGTTAATATATTAGTGTAGAGGGGGGTTAGTTTGGATTTAATGGTTTTTGGGGGGTATAGTACAGTGTAGTGTTTGTAGTTAGTGTCATGAGGGTCCTTGAGGACCCTCATGACACTTATGTGGTTAATGTTAGGGTTGTAACTGCCCCATAAGGGTCATAATATACCCTTATGGGACTGATGGGGTTAAATAGAGGCTTATGGTGGTCTGTATTGACCCCCATGAGTTATAGGGTTAATTTAGTGCTTATGGGTGTCTGTAATGACCCCCATGAGTGACAGGGTTAATTAAGGGCTTATGGGGGTGTGTATTCCCCCTTATGAGTTATAGGGTTAATTAAGGCTTATAGCGGTCTGTATTGACCTCCATGAGTTATAGGGTTAATGAAGGGCTTATGGGGGTCTGTATTGACCCCATGAGTTATAGGGTTAATTAAGGGCTTATGGGGGTCTGTATTGACCTTTATGAGTTATAGGGTTAATTAAGGCTTATAGGGGTCTGTATTGACCTCCATGAGTTATAGGGTTAATGAAGGGCTTAGGGGGGTCTGTATTGACCTCCATGAGTTACATGGTTAATTAAGGGCTTCTGGGGGTCTGTATTGACCCCAATGAATTACAGGATTAATTAAGTGCTTATGGGGGTCTGTATTGACCCCATGAGTGATGGGGTTAATTAAGTGCTTATGGGGGTCTGTATTGACCACCATGAGTTATAGGGTTAATTAAGGGCTTATGGGGGTCTGTATTGACCCCATGAGTTATGGGGTTAATTAAGGGCTTATGAGGGTCTGTATTGACCCTTATGAGTTATAGGGTTAATTAAGGCTTATAGGGATCTGTATTGACCTCCATGAGTTATAGAGTTAATTAAGGGCTTATGGGGGTCTGTATTAACCCCATGAGTTATAGGGTTAATGAAGGGCTTATGGGGCTCTGTATGACCCCCATGAGTTATAGGGTTAATTAATGCTTATGGGGGTTTGTATTGACCCCCATGAGTTATGGGGTTAATTTTAGTTGCCTGGGGTTAATATTTTTAGCGCAAGTCCTTTCAGGACCTTTTTAAATGCAGCGGGGTCAAGATCGGTGCTGATCGGGGACCCCCCACTGCAATGGGTTAATGTGGGGGGCTGCGGGGGTCCCTATGGTCCCCTCCATCAAGGGGTTAATGTGGGGACACTTCGGGGGTCCCAATGAGGACCCCCAGTATAGAGGGGGGTTAACTTTAGGTGCCGCATTCGGGATTGCTAATAGTGTGCCACAGGCCTTTTAAGGAGCCGCAGGGGGAATTTAAAACTTTTACCACTCACTTTCATTCTTTATTGTGCTATTTGCAAAGCATCATCAGACAGACAATTTGCCTTCTTAGTTTTCTTTCTTTTGGGGATATTCTTTGTTGCTGTTTCCTGGACAATGCCACAGACTTCTACCTGTCTATATTGTCTGGTCCCTTAAATATATTTTTTACCTCCAGTAAATATTCACAGGGGATATTATTTATTTTTTATCTGCTTGGTATTATGATTTTCCCTTTTTTCCTCAGTTTAATTTTGAACTTTGCAATAAGAAGTTCATGATCTGGGCCACAGTCAACTCAAGGTCATGTTTTTGCTGAAGGTATATAGGTCTTCCATCTTTTGGCTAAAAAGTATAGACAATCTGATTTATATATTGTCCATCTGGTCAGATTGTCCATCTGACTTTATAGTCTCCTCAGAGTGCAGGATGGCTTAATTATGGCTTTATTATGTGCTTAATTGTGTGCCTGCGGGACCTTTTTGCTGCAAGTAAGCTGCGGCTCGGTTTTAGCCTTGCAGAGAGGGTTCCCGGAGCAATTGAATAGCAACCGGGATTTGCTTGCGGCCAAAACTCTTGCGGCTGTTTAAGATCAAAGGCTTGCCTCCGGCGCGTGCGGCCGCAAGGGATAACAAGGCCCCGGCCGCAAGCCTGCCGGAGTCCCCGGCCGGAAGGGAATAGAGTAGGCAAATAGCTTGCGGCCGGTCCTTGCGGCCCTGCATCTCCTACGGCTGATAATAGAATGAGGGCCAAAGTATCTAGATGAAAAAATAGAGTGCATATGTTCAGAAATGTATATTTAAACCACTACATTTGTAGATAAAGTACCAATAGTTCAACAAATTTACTATAGATTAAACAAATTACAGAGTAGAAATTAATTAGTCACAGCATTCACACACCTCTCTGCCACCGCGGCTGTGGCAAAATATGCATACATGCCAAGTATCTATACACAAGGTTTCAAAGGAAAGTCAGCGTTATTAGTTATGCCCATAAATATCTCCACATATTAAGGAGTTAAAAACAAGATTAAAACAGGAGGAGGAATGTGGCAGGATCACAATACATTTTGATAATGTACTAGAAAGTTCATGTTAAATCCTGTGGGCCTCATTCAATTGCTACGTTCTTGAGCTGCAGGGCCGCAAGGGGAGGCCGCAAGCTACTTAGCTATTGAATTGGCTTACGTCTGCGGCCTATGATCGGGTTATGAGCCTCGAGCTGCAATCCCTTGCGATTTGCTCGATCGCAGCTTACATCCATCAAAGCCTTTGATCTTAGCGGCTGTGAGAGTTGCAAACACCAGAGATCCCTATTCGCTATTCAATTGTTACGATTCAGCCTCCCTCAAGCCCGTAAATTGCTAAACGCGAACCACAGCTTACTTACACCAAAAAGGTCTTTCTTACAAAACGTAGCACTAATTAAGCAAATGAAAAAGACATCCTCTACTTTTATTAGAAGTGAAAGTGGTCTTAGGTCTTAGAATTAATAGCACAACATTTCCACACTCTCAAATAGCCATAAAAATATTTGATTTTTATGTTCAATTTTTGTCTTAAAGTCCTATAGACAAAACTAATAGGAGTTTTCACCCCCACTGAGAGGGGTTAGCACTAAATTGAATATAGAACTTAGAAAAGGGAAGTGGGGAAATAAGTGTTCAATGTTTGTGGTGTTTTATTTACATTTTATTTACATTTAATCCAAAACAACGACGCACACATAAACATTTAAAAAGAATTAAAAGAAAAAAATGGGATAAAACCACCCCTTTGTTATTCCTTTAAGTAGTGATAAAAATATAGACTTTAAAATTGCGGAAGACTCTATGACTCTTTCTTTTACTTATGCAATATAATGTCTATTTTACTATTTATTTTATAAATCAACGTGGGGAGACTTAAGTATGAGCTATTTTGAGAGTCTGGAATGTATTTGTGGGAGCTGGTATATCAGGGGATACAAAATCCACCTTGATCTCTATATTGCAGTAATGCAAAAATGTCAAGGATTTTCAAATGTCTAATAAATATCTCCCTTACTAGAATGCCCTTATTACAATAACAAAACCACTCCTTTAGCCACTATTAGGTTATTGGAATTTCAAATATTAGGGAAATAATCTTCTGATTCAGAGACCCCTATTTGAACACAACAACTATTTTTTCTTTCTATAGTTTGAAGGCTTGGGCTATTTACATAGGTGGGACAAATGTCCTCACTATTTCTTTATTTGCCCTTTCATTTGTAACCTCACAGACTAAGTTCTGTTATAGGGCTTGTCTCCAAGTACTGCTCAGTGTTTATAACAGCACTATAATTTCAATATAGGGGAAATAGTTTCACTTTCTTTATTTTTGGAGTGCAGGCTTGGGCTATTTACATAGGTGGGACAAATGTCCTCACTATTTCTATATGTGTCCTTTCATTTGTAACCTCGCAGACTGAGTTTGGTTATAGGGCTTGTCTCTCTGTATTGACCCCCATGAGTTATAGGGTTAATTAAGGCCTTATGGGGGTCTGTATTGACCCCAATGAGTTATAGGGTTAATAAAGGCCTTACGGGGGTCTGTATTGACCCCCCTGAGTTAGAGGGTTAATTAAGGCCTTATGGGGGTCTGTATTGACCTTTATGAGTTATAGGGTTAATTAAGGCTTATAGGGGTCTGTATTGACCTCCATGAGTTATAGGGTTAATGAAGGGCTTAGGGGGGTCTGTGTTGACCCCCATGAGTCATAGGGTTAATTTTAGTTGAGTTTAGTAATTTTAAATGCGAGAATCACTCGTAGATTTAAGGCTGCGTTTGACTGTGTAGCTCTCTCAGAGCCTATTCTCTGCCATTTTTCATAGTCATATCGCAAAGCAGGCTGCGAGAGATTCGGTACACGCAAACAGCAAAAAACTGTCTTTTGCGAGCACCGAGAGAACTACGAGGGAGATTTTAATGAGGACCTTACTTTCTATTTTCTTACATTTCCAGGTTAAAGTTTATTATATTAAGTTATTGTTTGTAATGTTAGAATTGTATTTTACAAGGTGTGAAAAGTTGATTCGTTGTATGTTATTAATGTCTTGAGTAATCCAATCATCAGTTACTGTGGTCAGGAAGGATTTTTCTGTTTGCCTTCCTCTGGATTCAATATTCAAGATTATGTATTATCATTAAAATATACTTTAAATGTTATTACATTACGTTAATGTTTGCACTGTTAGGTCCTCATTCAATTGCAATTTTGCCAATTGAAGAGGGCTCTATATAAGCACATAACATATTTTTTGACCGAAGTTTTTAGTTAGTGAAGACCTTGATTTTGTATCGAAGTTCATTAACTAAAAATTTCTGTATAAAAAATATGTTATGTGCTTATATAGAGCCCTATTCAATTGGCCAACTCGCAATTGTATGAGGCTCTTAGTATTCTACTTTACAAGGTTTTTTTTTACAAGGTTGGAAAAAATGTTTTATTGTACATAATTAAGTGTTCATGTCAGTCTGAGGATGATAATGTATAATTACATTTAGAGGATTGATCCAGGGACTAATCCGATCACCAGTTAATGTGTCAGGAAGGAATTAATTTTTTCCCCTCTTTGACACAATTGGATATGTTTCACTGAGGGGTTTTCTGATTGCCTTTCTCTGATTTCAATACCTTACTAGTTTAAATACCTTAACTACAAGTTGCAGGTTACAAAGTATTATGTAAAGGTTTACTATACTCATTCATATAAGTTGAACAGTTGTTATATTACTCATGCATAACTGACTATTTAAAAATGTTAAAATTGTAACAGAAGTTTACCAGTCATAGAAATACAAGGTACATGTTAAAAAGCAATATGCAATCACATATAATAACGTGGTCACGCTTTGCGAGCTCACAAGAACTGCATCCCTCGCGAAGCGAGGGATGCACTTTGGGCCGCAAATACGGAACCTCACGAAGCGAGGGGCCGCATTTGTGGAAGGTGGAGTCTTTATGGTGCATGAGTTGCAAACAACACAACCCCACACATCTCTAATCTAACAGCACTTAGTCCTACGGCGCCCCAAAACACCCCACACACCTCTAAACTCGCAGCACTTAGTCCTCTCCTTACCTTCCTCCTCTCCCTCCCCTGTGTCTTGCAAAACACTGCACTAACCCCCCGAACCGCACAAACACAAAAACACTAAAAACACACTAAAAAAAACAATAATGACAAAAATAACACTCACCCACAGCACAGGGGGGCAGCCAGGACATCTTGAAGTGAGGTTACAAGCAAATTTACCCCAAATTCCACTCCAAATACAGCTAAGCAAGGAAAAAAATGAAAACCAAGCTCCACGACCCGGACCACCCAGCCACGTACAACATACCCTTGAAGGGATTAGAATGGTGGGGGGTTTATTAGGGGGTAGGTAGGTAGTGTAGGTAGGTAGTGTAGGTGTTAATAGGTCATTGTAGAGGGGTGTTAGTTTAGATTTAATGGTTTATTGAGGTGGGTTTAGTGCAGTGTAGTGTTTGTACTTAGTGTCTTGAGGGTACTGGAGAACCCTCATAGCACTTACGGGGTAATGTTAGGCTTCTAACTGTACAGTGAGGGTCTTTAAATACCCTTATGGGATGAATGGGGTTAAATAGAGGCTTATGAGGGTCTGTATAGACCCCCATAAGAGACGCGGTTAAAATGGTGAAGTGCTTAAACTTTGTGTCATGAGGGTCCTGAATGACCCTCATGGCACTTATAGTGTTATTACATGCGTTCATTAGTGTGTTATAGGGGTCTATATAGTTGAGACACACAGTACACTCACATTGTGTGACAAACAGCATTTCAACACTTTTTTATTGCCCCGTAATTTTTTTGATGGGCAAGTCGCTAGTAGTTTATAATACTGAATGTACAAAATTGATCCATTGTCATATTATTACTGCATAGCTCACAATTACAAAGGTTAATATTGTAAAAAAGTTATGTTTTAACAGTTGTTGAAATACAAGTTGCATGTTAAAAAAAAAAAAAATAATTATTATAATTTTGGTACTTCTTCATAGATAACTGAAAGCTTAAGAGTTGCAGAAATTCACATTGTGTGACAGCTTTCCCAGCCTTAACATTTTATTACCGTCATTTTTGACGGGCAAGTCGCTATTCACATATATAGTTGTCAGAGTGTGTAACATTGGTCATGCTTTGCAAGCCTTATTATGGCCCTTAGGGCCACAACTGCAAGCCTCATGAAGCGAGGCGAGCTGTTGACCACGCTGGACTTAGGCTCTCATTGCAGTTAAGGGAAGGGGGGACTTAGACTTAAATGAGCGCCGAAGGTACTCATTGCACTGCGAGCCTCGTGAAGTCAGGCGAGCAGTTGAGGCACGTGGGACTTAAGCTGCAATGAGCATCGAAGGCGCTCATTACAGCCCTCGCGATCAGTGCAGTTGAGGCACGCAGCATTTAGACTGCAATGAGCATCTTTGGCACTCATTGCACTGCGAGCATCATGAAGAGAGGCGAGCAGTTGAGGCACGCAGGACTTATGACCAGTACGACTTACGACTCGCAAAATTACGACTTTAATGAGCCCAACCACGAAACTGAAAAGACATGAAAAAAACAACAAATATGCCTCAAATTACCTTACACACACCACAGTGGGAGAGGCAGGGAGACTGTGAGTCAGGTTGCAAGTTAATTTGAGGCATATTTGCCGTTTTTTCACAATTGAAAAGAAAATAAAAGCCATGCCATGAGCGCCGAAGGTGCTCAGAGGGCCCATAACCTCACATTCTGTGGCAAATAGCATTGCTAGCCCTGCAATTTTACTGACGGGCAATTTCCTAGTACAATAATAAACATAATAAACATGTTCTTGTTTTACCCCAAATACATATACAAGTACATTTTATATTCAGTTATCCTTATTTTATTTTCAAATTTGTAGGAGGGGAAAGGATAGAAGGAGGAGAGAAGGAGAGGAGGAGAGTGAGGGGAACACCGTTGTCGGAGGAGGAGAGGAGGAGGAGCAGAGGATAGGAGGAGAGGAGAAGAGGAGCGTAGAGTAGAGTAACATCTGTGTTGGAGAGGAGAGGTATGTATAGCTACTGTATGTGTAGGTATTAATCCATGTGTGTTAAAAGGGAGGGAGAAGATGGAAGGCTAGCAGTGAAGAGATAGGGGAGGAGGGAGGGCTATCAGTGAAGAGAGAGGGAGAGGAGGTAGGGGTATCAGTGAAGGGAGAGTGAGAGGTATAGGATAGCAGGAGAGGGAGGGATGTGCCCCTAGATGCAGACACACAAAGAGCAGGGGCCTTATCCCAGGGAGGGAGGTAGTGGGGGTGAGGAACATGCCCCAGGGAGTTATGAGGGAGGACAGGATCTCCATGCACAGTTGGGAGGGCAAGAGGTTGCTACTTATACCCCAGAGGAGATAAGAGCACTCCTCATTGCATTCCGTGCCAACTACAGCATCATTTATGGGGTGAGGAAAGTGAGGCCTAACCAGAAGGCACAGGTGTGGAGTGATATAGCTACAATTGTATATGTGTTGGGCTTTGAAAACAGGTGAGGTCTGTCAAGCACAGGTATAATGGTAGCCAGGCCAAAGGCAAAAAGAAGATGAAGCAGGACCCAAGAGCAGCCAGAGCAAAAGGTGGTGGCCCTCCAGTTAACAACAACTATACAGACTGTGAGAGGACATTGAGGGACTGGATTGACCCAACGGCAGGTGTGGAATTCCAGGCCTAGTGCACTCACAAGAGGGCATCACCATGCAACGTGATTATCATATACACCATCATAACCTCACATGTACACACATGTATACCAAACACACATGGATAACACACATCAAGTATAAAGACTGCACAAATATGAAAGGAATATGTAAGCTCCCTGTTTTGACTAGGGATTGTTGTATAAGCAATATATACAGTTGTGCTCTAAAGTTCGCATACCCTGGCAGACATTGTGAAATGTGGGCATTTATTTTGAAAATAAAACTGATCATGCAAAAAATGTATTTTATTGAAAGATATTGATCATATAAAGTAATTTATTATGAAAGTTGTTTGACTATTTTTTAAATCATAATGATAACAGAAATAACCCAAATGGCCCGGATAATAATGTGTATTGCCCCTTTCAGCATTAATGACAGTGTGATTTCTTTGTAATAGTTGTCTATGTGGCCCCTAATTCTGTGTGGTATAGCTTCCTATTTGTCTTGGCAAAATTCCTCCAGGACATGCAATGTCTTTGGTTACACGAACTGCACAACATGGAGCACAACACTGTAACATACTGTAACATACTCATAAAAATATATTGAAATACTTTATCATTTTTAAAATAGGTGCATTTTTCACATAAACAATCATAAAAAATTGTATATTTACTTGAGCTCTGGCAAGTACCTTAGGCAAAATGACAGCAGGCACAAATACATCTATGCAGAGAAATTAATGCTTCAAACTGCTAAATATGTGACTTGGGAATTAACCAGAATCTGAATGCATTCCAGAACCCAAGAAAAAGCCATAAATCCATGTGTCCAGCTATTGGCATGTGCTGTTTATCATGGGCAGTCAGGAGACTGTTTGTAAACAGACCAAAGACCTTACATTTTCAGGCTGTTATTAGTGTAAATAAAAAATAAGAAACAATTGATCAATTTAACATCTAATTTTGTGCTCTTTCACACCAGAAAGAGCACTTATGGTGAGGTAACTATAATTTTGAGGTCAGGAGACTGTGATGGCCACTCCATAACTTCATCTTTTTCTGCTGAAACCACTGGAGGGTCACCGAGATCCCAGCAATCAAACAGTTTGTTGTCTCCCATGTGCTTGGGTTCAGCATGTTGTGGATCAGGTAGATAAATCATTGGGAGGGGCTGGAAATGAACCAGCAGTCTTGGTACATATTGGTACCAATGACAAAGTTAGTGGAAGATGGTGAGTCCTAAAGAATGATTTTAGGGAATTAGGGAATAAGCTTAAGGCAAGGACCACCGAGGTAGTATTTTCGGAGATAGTACCAGTGCCACCTGCTAGCCCAGGGAGATAGATGGAGCTTAGGAAGGATTAATGCGTGGCTAAAAAAGTGGTGCACTAAGGAGGGGTTTGGGTTTTTAGTGCACTCGGCTGACTTCTCACTTGGGTACATTTTCGATAGCACGGGTGGATTGCACCATATTGATGAGGGAGCTGCTGTGCTAGGGGAAATGATAGTAGAATGGCTCGGGGAGTTATTAAATCAATAGCTGGGGGGAGGGACTAGATAGATGTAATGGGGTAGTAAGTGTAGAGGGGGTAAGGAATGAATTAACTAGTCATGTGGGAAGAGATGGGGGAGGGTTAGAATAAAGGGAGCTACTGCTAAGTAAGTCAAGTATAGTGGCATGCATACCAGAAGTACAGACTCATAACATAAGGTGCATCCTTGCTAATGTCAGAATTGAGTTAGAATTATTAGCAGTAAATGAGAAATGGAATTTAATATGCATTACTAAAACATGGTGGGATGACTCTCATAACTGGACTGTTAATCTGGATGGTTTTAACCTATTGAGGAAAGATAGGGGCAATGGTAAAAAGGGAGGAGGGATTTGTCTGTATGTTAAGCCTGAATTTAAGCCTATAGTCAGAGAAGATATTTATGCTGGAACTAGTGATAATATTGAATGTTTGTGGGTAGAGTTAAATAGCAGAGCATCAAATTCCAAAATGATATTTGTAGGAGTATGCTATAAACCCCCAAATAAAATTGAAAGTGAAGACATTAAATTATTATTAGAGATAGGAAATGCAGCTAAGCATGGGCAAGTTCTATTAATGGGAGATTTTAACTACCCTGAAATAAACTGAATGAGTGAAACCAGCAGTACGGGTAAAGGGAGTAGGTTCTTGAGTACACTCAGGGATCATAATCTGGCCCAGGTTATACAAGATTCTCCTAGAAATGAACCTATCTTGGATTTAGTAATCACAAATAATATTGATGTTGTATCAAAGGTTGAAATAGGACAACCTTTGGGAAACAGTGATCACAAAACAGTTTAATTTGAGATGGAAAAAAAAAAAAAAAAAGCTTTAAGGGGCCAAAAACTCTGAATTTAAAAAAAAAGCAGATTTTAACTGTATAAGGGCAGCAATACAAAGTATAGACTGGGACAAAGAACTGACAGGTAAAAATAGTGAACATAAATGGACAACATTTACAGCCTTACTAAATATACATACGCATCGGCATCTACCATGTGGGAATAAAAGGAGTAAATTACATCCAACTTGACTTAACAATGATTTAAAGCTCAAGATACAGAGTAAAAAAACAGGCATTTAAATTATACAAACAAGAGGGGACAGAGACTGCTTTACATGAGTACAAGGAAATCACAAAGGCTGAAATAGAAAATAAAAAATGAGTTGCAAAAGAGTAAGACTAACCCTAAAATATTTTTTTAAGTATATCAATGTGAAGAAGGCCAGGAAGGAAACTATAGGAGCATTACAATGTGAAAAAGGCCTCTGACAGTTAATGACCAGGAAAAGGTAGATTAGGTAAATAGGTTCTTTTCTTCTGTATACACAAGAGATGTACAAGTGGTTTGGTCTACCTTCACCAAATAAGTGGTTAACGCAGGAAGAAATCCAAAAGAGGTTGGAAGAAATAAATGTTAATAAAGCATTAGGTCCTGATGGAATACATCCAAGGATACTGAGAAAACTGAGTTCTGTAATAGCCAAACCATTATATCTATTTTTTCAAGATTCACTCAACACTGGGTCACTACCAGATGACTGGAGAAAAAAAGAGGTGATACTTATATTTAAGAAGGGAGCAAGTTAAAATTATAGACCTGTAAGCCTCACTTTTGTGTTTGGGAAAGCTTTTAGAAGGTTTAATAAGGGATAATATACAATAATATATCTATTCAAACAGGATTATAACTAGGCGCCAACATGGAATTATGAGGGATAAGTCATGCGAAACAAATCTAATTAGTAGAAACTTAGATCAAGGCAACTCAGTGGATGTAGTCTTTTTAGATTGTGCAAAGGCTTTTGATACAGTGCCACACGGGAGACTATTGTGCAAGCTAAGGGATACGGGAATTGCAGTAAATATATGCAAACTAGCGAATTGCCCGTCAAAAAATGACGGCAATGAAATCGTAAGTGAGCTAATGGTGTTTGGTGTGTAATAATGAAATATATAATACATTAATAAATGAATATAGTTTACCTATTGTGAAGCATTGTGTTGAAGAGCTGCAATCTGTTTTGATGTTGCTGCAGCATTAGTGGTGTGGAGCTGCTGTGTTAGCGCGCTGAATGTGTGCAGTGTAATACTGTGCGTGCGCGAGACGAAACCGTTAGCGTAGTGGTGTACTTCCGCATTGGCGTAAAATGGCGGGTTATCTGTGGTATGCGTCTTCACGGATTATCCGTAGGTGCTTCGTGGTGTTTTGCGAGTTTCTTGTGGTGTTTTGCGAGTGTGTTGTTTTGTTCGTTGGCCATTTTTTCTCTCGCTTAGCGATTTTATTAGTGTCTAAAGTGTTTTTATTTTTATTTAAATGAAGGTGTAACTTGTTTTTTTGAGGTGCTGGATGGTTCCTCTTGCTGTAGGTAAGCTTTTTATGTGTGTGTTGTCTGTATTTATTGTGTTTTAAATGTTTGTATGTCGCCGTGTTGCGTCCGATTTTTGCGAGGTCGTAATGTGTGCTAACGTGTCTCGTATCTTGTTTGCTTGTGTAGCCTCGTTTTCGTTTTTCTCGGCGGACATTTTTTCTGTCGCTTATGAATTTTTTTAGTGTGTAAAGTATTTTTTATTTAATGAAATGAAGGTGTAAGTTGTTTTTTGAGGTCCTGGATGCTCTCTGTTGCTGTAGGTAAGTTTTTTATGTATGTGCTGTGTGTTTGTTTTGTGTTTTGAATTTTATAATGTTCGCGAGTTGCGTCCGAGTGTTGCGAGGTCGTAATGTGTGTTAACGTGTGTCGTATGTAGTTGTGTAGTTCTCAAGGCCAAGCAGAAGCTTCAAAGGCAAATAAACTATTATCATTTATTAAGAAGGGTATAGGAGCAAGGGAAGCATACATAATTCTGCCACTATACAAATCCCTTGTATGCCCTCATTTGGAATATGGAGTACAGTTTTGGGCACCACTTCATAAAAAGGACATTTTAGAACTGGAAAAAGTACAGAGAAGGACAACAAAACTAATAATGGGGAATGAAGGGGCTAAGTTATGAAGAAAGACTAACCAAATTAAACTTATTTTCTCTAGAGGGGATATGATTATCCTATATGAATACATTCAGGATCAGTATAAAGATTTGTCAAGGGAGCTTTTTGTGCCAAGAGGTTTTCAACTGACAAGAGGACATCATTTTAGATTAGATGTAAAAGGATTCCACTTTAAAGAAAGAAAAGGGTTCTTCACAGTAAGGGTAGTTAATCTGTGGAATTATCTACCAAAGGAGGTAGTGACAGCAAATTCGATAGATAACTTTAAAAAGGGATTGGATATATTTTTTAAAATAAAAAGGACATTCAGGTTCATCCTGGTTAATTAGAGAGGGATTATTGCCCTAGTATCTGGGGTCAGGAAGGAATTATTTTTTATTCCTTTTTGAGACTTTTTCACTTGTTTTTGTTTTCTATTTGTCTTGATCTCTGGATCAATTAATAATTAATCTGCATATTGCAGATCAGAGGAGATTTTAAAAGATTGAACTTGATGGGCTGAAATACCTTTTTCAACCTCAATTACAATGTAACTATGTAACTTCATAACTAGTGAGGCACAGTGGGGATGGTATTCTTTTCAATATAGGACTTTTGACCCCTCTCCAAAAATAGCGCTTATGGTTGTGACCATAAAGCTCTATTTCGGTCTCGTCACTCCAAATTACAGTGTGCCAGAAGCTGTGAGGTGTGTCAATGTGTTGTCGGGCATATTGTAACATGTCTTTTTTGAGGCATTGGTGCAGCAAAGGCTTCTTTTTGGCAACTCGACCATGCAGCTCATTTGTGTTAAAGTATCGCCATATTATGCTCCTTGAAACAACCACACAATCTTTTTTCCAGAGCAGCCTGCATTTCTCTTGAGGTTATGTGTGGGTTTTTCTTTGTATTTCAATCAATTCCTCTGGCAGTTGTGGCTAAAAGCTTGCTTGGTCTACCTGACCTTGGCTTGGTCTACCTGACCTCCCCTTTTTAATAAGTGATTGAATAGTACTGACTGGCTTTTTCAAGGCTTCGGATATCTTTATTATATTCTTTTCCATCTTCATGACGTTCCATTACCTTGTTACGCATTTCTTTTGACATTTCTTTTCTGCTCCCCATGGCTCAGTATCTAGCCTGCGCAGTGCATCCACATGAGAGCTAACAAACTCATTGACTATTTATACAAAGACACTAACTGCAATTTAAAAAGCCATAGGTGTGGAAAAATTAACCTTTAATTTCCATTTTAATCGCAAAGCGAGAGACGCAGTTTGGGCATTTGCTGAAGGTGGAGGCTCCTATGTCGGCTGCAATGAGCCTAGGTGCAGGCCGAAAATGTGGACCCTCTCCGCATTTGCGGAGGTGGAGGCTTTACGGTGCCTCACAAGCAGTTACAAACAACGACAGAAACGGCACTTTGAAAAAAAACACAAAACACGTAATGACTAAAAATGGACTAACTCTAAAAAAATACGAGCGGGACTTAGAAAAAAAAACATTTTGAACTCTCAAAAATACGACCTTAACGGCCGAACCGCGCGCAGCTGAAAACATTAAAAAAAACAATAAATACACAGAAAAATGACATAAAAAGCTTACCCACAGCAAGGGGGGCACCTAGGACCCCTGCAAGTGAACTTACACCTCAATTTAAGACCAAATTACCGAGTTTATACACAAGAAAATCCCCTAAGCGAGAAAAAAAAGCGGCAGCCGAAAAAAACTAAAATGAGGCTACATGACGCTAAAGCCGCAAAACACCCCCAAGGACATAAGCCTTTGCCAAAAAGCCGTATGAGGTACAAGATACACTTTCAGCAAGGACACTAAATCATCCACACCCGCGTACCACATACACATTCACCGCCATTTTACAACACTAACTTACAGAATGGGAAGTACACAGCTACACTAACGGCTTCCCCTTGCGCATGCAGCCTATTTACACTACACACTGCACACATTGCTGACACTTACACCTCAGCTCCACAACAGTGCAAACCTACATTGTATGCTGCAGGAACATCAAAACAGATTGTCAGCTCTTCAGCACAATGCTTCCTGCATATATTACTTCCAAATAGATAAAGTATATTTATTTATTAATTTATTAATTATTTAATTAGCATACAAAAATACATATACACAAAAAAATCACTATTGCAATAAACACTAAAACCATTCACTGTGCGACTCACAACGAATGCCAAGGCTGCTCATAGCACACAAACTACACCAGGGGACAGCCAATAAGCACAAAAAGCAGATCAGTGCCAACCTTACAATAACAGCAAAAGCGCCTCTGATAAAAAAAAATACAACAACCAAGAGACTCGCAATGAGCCCCGAAGGCGCTCATTGCACGCCATGAGATGAGTGCCAAATACACTCAGCGAGGCTCACAATGAGCGCCGAAGGATCTCAGATCACCAATAAAATCAATGTCTCTGGCAAACAGCATTACATGCCTTACAATTTTATTGCCCCATAATTTTTGACGGGCAAGTCGCTAGTTTAAAAATAACTGCCAAAATATCACAATTTATTCCAGAGTATGCAAACTTTTGAGCACAACTGTAAGCACTATGCATATCCAGGCAGCAAACATTTCTATGTCATAACTATGCTGAATAAAACGTGTCTCTAATATAACCTGTTGTAGCAGTCACCAAATTATTTAACATCCAACAGAAAGTAGATGTATGGATGCTCCCTCTGCATTATATGTTGATACAAACTCTATAGGACAGCACATGAAGTGTCATGTATTAGCCTATCCTGTATCACGTCTCATCATCATGTTAACAACTATTGCTGAGAAATGGTCATAGATCAGTCAGTCTCACACACTGCACAGCAGATTCAGCACTGTACACATAAGCTGCTGACTACAGACTGTAGCAAGATTACAAAGTTTGATCAACAAAGCTTATTATACAGAGCAATCTTCATCTGAGTGATATAGTCTTCCTCAACTGCAGTCCTCAGTGGCCACCAAAACTTCACATTATAGGTATATCTCTGCCTCTGGACAGGGGAGCTAATCATAGGCTCAGTAATTATGTTTAACCACCTGCTGAGCTTCGGATTAGCTAACCAGTGCTCAAGCAGGGATATACCTAAACTATGAATGTTTGATGGCTCCTGAGAACTGGAGTTGAGGAATACTAGTGTACTACAATCACTGAAGCCATTATGTATGAAGTGACCCTAATGTCAGGTCAATGTCAGCCAATTTCCAGCTATTATGAATCTCCTCCTGGGCCCTCACACAGATATGGCTACCATTCTCTGCCTTTACTGCTGCCTCTACCTTATTAGAATGTACTGGAGCCAGCAATAAGCAGCTCAACTACCACCTCCACCCCCTACCATGTACTGGAGCCAGCAACAAGCAGCCCAACTGCTACCTCCACCACCTATCATGTACTGGAGCCAGGAACAAGCATCCCAAATGCCATCACCACCATCCTACGATGGAATGCAGCCAGCAACAACTAGTCCCACTGTCAACTGTGCCACTCACAACACTGGCTCTTCAGGAACTCCCCACTCTATCTCCTCCTGGTTGGTTGCCATTTCCTCCTGCAATGATTCCATCTCCTCCTACTGAAATGTCCTGTACATCCCAGGACAGACCACCCCCCCCCCCCCACTCACCAAAAGGGACTATGGCTGATGTATTCAGACATCTGCAACCTGAAGACTTTGAGAAAAATACTGCCATGATGAACACACATTCTGAAAACCTCACAGCACTGTATAAAGGCAATATGAAGATATATGGTGAGATAAGGAGACATAATTTACAGATATGTACAGATGGAGAGGTACAAGGCCAAGAGAATTTGGGACAAGGAGTCTCAGAGAACATTTATGGAAATTCAAAATGAAATGTCCCACTGTCCTAGCTCTACAATATGTGGTACCCCAGATACCACCACCATCTGAACCACAGCCTATGCCATCCTTATCTCACCATATACCACCAACTTGCAGCTATGACTGTCAGACATACCACTCTCTCTAACTCCAGCTGATACGCAGCCACAATAGGAGCGCATACCTCTCCCTACAACTTTAGCTAATAAAAAAAGCCACAACAGTAGGACATATCACTCCCTTTAACAACCCCTCAGTGTTATAAAGGGAGAATGCATGCTGGCTCAGAGGCTGAGGGCCCTTTTCTCAGAAAAAAGGAGGAAATAGGGGCTGCATCAAACAATCTAACCTTGCCATGAACACTCCTCAATGAATATCTATTCATCAAAAGTGTTGAGATTCTCCTGCCTTGCTATAGAGTAAAGGTTCATGGCCTTTCTGGTGGCCATTATTTGGAACCATGTGCCTTCCAATCATCACACAGAACATGATCCTCCTCTCTTTGGACATGTATGGTTATGTTTAACATTTCACCATTTGTTGTTCAGTGTGGAATGCCATTGAGAAGAGATGGTGTAGTCACTATAATATCAGCTATCTGATTTACTGATTGAAATGTTTCTTTATTTTATATTAGTCAAATCACACATCCATTAAGGGTCGTTCATCATCTTCAAGCAGTGCTATCATATAAAGTAAGTAAACTATAAACCCAGTTCCTATTAGGCATTAGATCACTGACACACCACCAGCAGAAGGATCTTACATGTCATATCTAACTACATATAACATATAAAAAAACATTACTAATGTTATGTTCAATTACTATCAATAGTTTCATGGCTGTTGACTTGCATAGTTACATTAGCATCTGATAATCACAGCACGTAGTTACACATGTGTTATTGTTGCATGTCATCCTCTTAACATTATTATAGCTTTACTTTTGCCTGCTTTAATTTACAGACAATGGATAATAGGTGTTTACAAGTCATGTGATCTTTGTAATAATTGTTGTTCAGATAACACATGCATACCAAGGACATGTGCTATCAGTGTAGCTGAACTATTTAATATAGAGATCGTTATAGTACTCCTGGCCAAATAAAGTATTCCTTGTGAAATTAGATATTTTTACTAATGAACATGGCAGGTGATTATCCATGACACATTAACTTCGGTTAGCACTTCTTTTAGATGATGATCATGTGAATGTGTTTATTGTTACAGTGATAGCATGCACAGTGTACTGTGAATATAGTTATTGATAGATTTTTCCCCTCTTCTTTTTTATTTAGGATTTCTACCAACATTTTTGATTCTATTGCTGATTTGCAGAACAAAATGTATGTGTGTAATTGGATTACATAATCCGTGAGTTAGTGCATCTGTTGAATTGAGCAGATGAAGACCGTATGCAAGTGCTATGAGCATTACTTATGTATGATAATATTTGCGTTCAGTAGATTCTGATTACAGTGGTGTAGTGACCACAAGCGACCCTAGTAGATACTATGCATCCTTATTATTATTATTATACAGTATTACCTTTAACCGTTTAGGTGCCCAGCTTGTACCCTCTGTCTCCCTCTTTCTCTGTCAGAGTAAAACTAATGTTATTTCTTCTAACAACCACTACAAGAAGCCAGGGGTTGAAGCAAATGCATTTTTGAAGGACCCTTTCTTTTAAGCTCTTCATCTTTTGCCTATTATAAGAAGCAAATGTTTTCCTCTATTCTTCTTTTTTTTAGAGTGAGATAGCTGTGAGTGTCCTGTAATTTAGATTCATTTAATAACACTGCCTGAATCTTTCATTCAAAAGTGTTAAAAGCTCTGTATCAGTACACAGAAAATAACCACTGCTGTTAAAGCACAGTTAAAGGGTGGGAAATCATATGGAATTTATTTTTACATTTTTTAATTTGTCCAAGAATTAACTTAGTTTAATTAACTTACAGCCATATTAAATTCCAAGCCCATAACGGATATGGGACACCGTCAAAATCTGCAGGCTTGAAATTCTGCTGCGTTTCAAAGCTATGAATTTGACCATGCTGTGAGTTAGGGGCTGTAGACGCAAGCCCATAAACCCTTTTCATGCACGCAAGCTGTTAATAAAAGTAGTTTGACGCAGGCCTAACAGCCGATAGATAGCGGGGAACAGCAATTAGAGCCGCAGGAAGGTGTTTTAATGGGTGCCAAAACTGTAAATCATTGACTGCTCTGTAGCTGAGCAAGTGAACACTGGAGAGAGAGAGAGAAAGTGAAGGAGCTTTGTAAGTTTTTTTTATATTTTGACCTCTAATATATATTAACCCTTACTTTACAACACACATGATTACTGATGTCTTATAATTCACACACATAGATTAATACGTACACATAGCTATAAATAGAGGTAGATCACAGCACATCTACACCGCCACCCCCATACCCCCACCTACCCTGCATACAATTACTATACTACACATAATACTTACATTCTTGTTTTACCACATACATATCCATGGATATGTTATATTTATTTATTCTTATTTTAATTTCATAAATCATAGGAGGGTAGAGGAGGGGAGGAGGAAAGTGAGGAGAGAGAGAAGAGGAGGAGAGAGAGGGGAATACCAGGGGGGAAGGTGAGGAGAGGAGGGGAGTGAGGCGAGCTAGAGGAATGGAGAGGAGGACCAGGTAAGGGAGGTCAGGTGGAGGAGAGCAGAAGGGGGTGTGTGGCCCCAGATGTAGGCACACAAGTTGTAGGGACAGAGGGTCAGAGGCCTGATCCCAGAGGTGGAGGTACAGGGAATGAGGGACCGGCCCAAGGTAGAGGACAGGGATGCCAGGAACCCCAGGGACAGTTGGTAGGGCAAGAGGCTGTGGAAAAGTACAGGGCCCCCAATTATAGTCCAGAAGAGATGGACATCCTCCTCAGGGAAATCCATGCCCGCTATAGGATCATACATGGTGGGAGAGATGTGAGGCATTAAGGGTTGCAAATAGGGACGTAAGTCTGTAAAAAGCAGGTATGATGACAGCTGGCTGAAGGTAAGATAGGAAGATGACAGAGGAGGTAAGAGCAGCACGTGCAACCTGTGGTGGGCGGCCAGCCAACAGCACTTATTCTAGATGGGAGCAGACCCTGAGGGAGTTGATTAAGCCAGAGGCAGTAGTGGGCCTCCCAGGACAGGATGATCACAGGTGTGGTCAGAACCATGCAGAGTGAGTGTCATATCACACCACACACAATGGGGGGGGGAGGGGGGAAAAACACCCCACAGATATCATGATGTTTGTATGTATGTATAAATAAGCTTTTACAAACAACTAAGTCAGAGTTGCTCATCAGAGAACTAACTAACCTTAATAGGTTAGTTATATGGCCATGATAAGCCACTCTTAGAGCAACCTATTTTAGCTCACTTGTGCCCTTCACAAGGAGAAATATCCTGTAGTATATCACTCTGATCCCACTCAAAAGAGTGACCCAGCCCCAAAATAGCAGGCAATTCTACCCTGAAAAGGAGAAACAGCAAACGCCAGATGCGTTTCAGCCTTTATGGGCCTCGTCAGTGAGGTGCAGCTGAACTCCCTAAGGCACAGTGAGCAAGAGGTCCACATCTGGAGTCCCCTATCACCCTTAGGGAGACTAAACCCTAAGGGTAATTTGCATAAACAAAAAGTCAGAGGTTCTCATAGGAGAACAAACTAACCTTAATAGGTTAGTTCTGTGGCTATGATAATGATGACAGCAGGGCCGGAGGTGTTAGATATATTTTTGAATAGATCCATGATTTCTAGCACCTTTTTAATATAGCAGATGGAGACCATATGGTTGCTGTATGCCCATTAATGGTTATTTCTATGAAATGTAGTGTTATATGATGTTCCTATGTCACATTTGATTATGGTTACTGTGGTGTCCTGACCCTATTAGATGCTATGCTTTATCCATTTGATGTTGTCTAACAGTTAACCCTTTAGGTGTCTTTTGATTGCCCACAGCCTCCCTTCCTTATGCACCCTTACCACACCCATGATATGTGCTCTGTGTATGAAATAAAGCTTTACTATACTATTCTAACCATGTCAGTGTGTTTTCAATTGTTGTGGTTAAGCGACATACACATACATCACATTTGTGTCATATTCCTATATATGTAAACTCATGAGCCCTAGTTACTGTCAGATTTTTATTGTATGAATAAAATCCAATCTTTTATGGTATTATAAGCTAATATATTAATCCTATTATATAAACTTTTTTTTATATCCAATGTATTAACATTGTATATGCTCTATACATCTATATATATTTATATAAATATAGAAATATATATATATATATATATATATATATATATATATATATATACATACATCTATATATATTTATATATATATATATATATATATATATATATATATATACATGCATTTCCATTTGGGTATTCTCTGTGTAAAGATGTTTTTCCAGGTTTTCATTGAAATAGGAGTTCTTTTTTCTATAATGGACACATTATCTAAGTGAATTCCTGAAACTAATTGATAAATGTTAATGTAAAGGTTATGTTTCTTAGAAATAATAGGATAATCCTTCAGGTTCCCATGTTTTAAGAAATCATATCTTTCCCAGAACATAAATCTGTTTCTTGGTTTATATAACTTACACCCATTATCACTGACCATATCTTGTTTATCGTTTTTCGGTTAAGGGGTCATTAGCTGATTTTATTTTGATTCTTAGTGGTAATTTGAAGTTTCAAGAGTACCCTCTGGTGTTCTAAAGTAATAATTGACTCTTATATAATCTTTAAAAACAAATACATCTTATTAAGTGTTACATATTTTGTGACATCATTAGGATTTCTGATTGGTTGCCAAATACTTAGCATGTTTGGAATATTTTCTAAATGCCTATTTTTTATTGGGGGATTATTGTGCAAGTAATACTGGCTTGAACACTAGGGCATCTTTGGGAACTCGTAGCAATGTAATAGCGATTTTAGAACGTAACAGTTAAGGGCTTGACAGATCAAAGGTTTTGCGGCCGGGGAGTTCAAAATTCCAAGTCCCGTAGGGTTTTTCCTCCTGTAACCCTCGGATTTTTAGTGGGTTGCTTTATGGAGCCAATTTAATAGCTGTAAGTCTTGTGGGCTACATTACTGGCTATGGTTTTACATGCTGAGGGAATTTAATTGTGCTGTTAGTTTTGTTTAGCTCCTGAAGCCGTCCTGCATAAAGGCTGGATTTTGTGTCTGTTGCACATTGCATTATAGATTTAAACTGTATTTAGTATTAGTGTGTGTTGGTGCAGTGGAATTTTGTGTGAGACAGAATAAACTAGTGGAAGAGGTGGAAAGGGTCTTTAGTGCTTTGGACTTTCAGCCAGATAGTGATGATTGGAGTGATGGTCTGAAAAAACTAGAATATTTATTAAAAAAACACCTAAATTTTTTTTGGAATAAAACAAGCTATGATAGATACCAGGCCAAAATCTAATAACCCGTGGACTCAGAATTAAAGTATTACCTTCCTTCTCTTTTCTTACTGATCAATATATAGAGAGAGGGGGTAAAAGGCCCTACCAACATGTTCGTAAACTCTTTTAGCCATCTTATTGGATTATGAGTCAGATATTATCACTGAACTTAATAAAGAAATTACTGAACTGAATAGAAAACTTAAACAGTTTGAGTCCCTTGAGAACTTACAAAAAATAATCAAAAGTTACATGGACAAAAGGGAGTGTGAAATAGTACATAATAAGAGGGATACATTTCTCAGAGACACTAAATACTTTGAGATAGGTATAGTGCATAACTGGTCTCATAAGAATAACAGGAGAAGAAACTTTAAACTGACATCAGTGTCGGGCACTACACCTTTAGTCTCCTGTACTGAGTTAGCTACCTCTATAACTGACGAGAAAACAGGTAGGGATATTTCTGAAAGTACTACTATGAACAGGTCACTAGATTTTTTTAGGGGCACGATCATGTGTAACAGGAGACAGATCAGTCCCCACTTGAAAATAGGGTCTGATAGAATAGAACTCCACGTGGAACCAGAAGGACCGTCAAAAATGGGGTTACAGACGAGGCACACAATATGGAAGAAATCAGAATCGATCTAAAAGGATGATATGGTAACCAAGCAAGACTCACATGTTATTAAACTCTCTATACGTACCCTGTCTTATCAACAGATTGCTATGTTAGAGAGAGGTTTGTCTTTCCCACCCTCCATGTATTTAGATTTTTTTAATGTGACTAAGTATGTGCAACTGTTTTCCAGGAAGCTGGTTTTGAAAAAATATTTTAACAAACAAGACACTACCAATATGAGGTTCCTTGATACACTGATAAGCATGTGGTTGGTGATTATTTTAATGGTAATACACATGAATCTATTAACTCCCAATCTTGTTACTTAGATCTAGATTGTAGCCTAGTGGAGGCTGTGTTAGACTGATTGGAATAAAATGAGGCTGAGGGTGGTTCTAAAGAAACCGGGCATGAAAGATTGAAGGTTAAATCTAAATTTAATCCTCCTCTTTCCACGTGCCTATTGGTGGATGTCTTTGTGAAACTCATAGTTAAGGAATTAAAAAAACTACAGATGGTTGGTTGTTCCAATATTTCAAAAGATGAACGCAAAGCTTTTAGAGAGATAGCCTTGTGGGATGATGTCTTGGTCAAACCCTCAGACAAAGGATGGAATGTGGTGATTTTGTTAATTGACAAATATCTTGAGGGAGCCCAGAAACAGTTGAATAATACTGAGTACTACAGATGCCTTTTGGGGGGATCCCACTGGGGACTTTTTAAAGATTTATAATTCTTTGTTGAATCAGGCTAGAGGTACCAACCTTATTTCTCATAAAGAATATAACTTCCTATATGTGGACAAATGGATGGTAGCCTCATTTTACATGTTGCAAACGGTCCATAAAAACCTAATTAGAGCACCAGGTAGCCCCATTATAACAGAAAATGGAAGCCTATGTGAACGGACTAGTCAACATCTGGATAAGAGGTTAAGAATGTTCAACCGTAATTTGTCAAGGACACTATGGATGTTCTTAGTAAGCTAAATGGTATAACCATTAGTCCTAAAACACTTTTGTCAACCTATGATGTTGCGTCACTATACACCTTGACCATCAGAAGGGGTGTCTGGCTGTCTTATATATATATTATATATATTTTTTAATGATGCAGTCCACACAAAACATTGAAAATAATTATTACATAACTATTTAACTTATATTTTCAGGGGTTTCTTTCTGCAGAAATGCGTCACGGCGATAGGGGTGGTGCGTGCACCCACATATGCCAATATTTACATGGGATGGTAGGAGAGGGAGATGGTATTTAATGATGTCAACTCTGAGTACACACACAATATCGTTCTATGGCTCAGATACATTGATGATTTGCTTATCCTGTGGGATAGCGAAAAAGAATAGTTTGAGAAATAAATTAGAATCCTAAATACCAATGACCTTAAGCTCAAACTCACCCATGGGATTTACTCCTGCTCTATAGATTTTTTGGATCAGGAAAGGGTAGAATGGTGAAGTGCAAACAGACTTGTTCTGTAAACCCACGGCCACAAACAGCACTTTACATTACTACAGCATCCATCCCACCACCAAAAGGGCAATCCCTGTTGGGGGATTCCTGAGAATGCAATACAATTGCTCTGATGAGTCAACCTTTAAACATCAAGTTAAAGAACTCAGAAAAAGGATGAAGAGTAAGGAGTACAGTCATACATCAATAAATAAAGCTTATCACCATGCCCTACACACGAATAGAGAGCATCTCTTGTCTCCAAAAATCAAATCCAACAATGATGGAATTGTCAGGTTTGTGTGCACCTTCAGCTGACAGTGGCATCAAATAGATCATGTCTTGAATAAGCATGCACATACTCTACGATCTGGTCCCGTTATTGGATTCTGCATTGGAGAATGCATTCAGATGAGCTGGAGAAGATTGCGCACAATCAATCACTGTAAGGAGTCATTTCGCAAAGTGCAAGAAGAAGAGTAGCCTTCCAGTAGGCACTTTTAAATGTGGACATTGCAAGTTTTGCCAGCATATGGTCACAGGTGAACATATAACTGATAGACAGCCCCATTAAATTCCCCTAACGTGTAAACTCGTAGCTCGTAATGTAGCTCATAAGACTTACGGCTATTAAATTTGCCTCTTAAACCAGCCCGCCGACGACTTGTGGGGTAGGACCAAGAAAACCCTACGGGATGTGAGAATTCGACTTGCGAGCTCGCAAATCCTTTGATCTGTCAAGCCCATAACCGATACGTTCCAATTGAGCTATAAAATTGCATTAGAATCACTGGCATTCAAATGGAGCCAAGAAGCCAGCGAGTGCTAGAGAGGACTCGTAAGGGGGGTAAAGTCCAATCCATAGCACTGTAAATGCAAATATACGTACACTACTGTGCATTTATGAAAAGGGAAAGTGACGTTAGGTCTTATAATTAATACCACAACATTCTCAAGCTTTCAAATCGGCCCTATAAAAAATTTATCTTTCCCGGCCGCAACAGTTACAGTCACTAAAATCACAAATCGCTATTCAATTGCTACAATTTCTCAAGCCCGCAAATGGTTTTACACCTGTAAACAGCAAATGCAGGAGAAAATCCTACTACTACTAGAGAGGACCCACAAGGGGCTTTAACCCCTATCTGCAGTACTGTAAATGTAAATAAAAAAATCAATACTGCACTGTAAATGATGGAGAAAGCGATTAAAGACATTATAATTAATTGCACAAAAGTCTCAAGCTCGTAAATAGGTAATAAAAAATCTTATTTTATTATGTATCATTTTGGGGTTATATTGATCTCGTGAATCAATGAGTTAATACATATCAGGATACCCATATGGACTAGAACAGTATTGGCATTCATTTGTATTATTTTGTATTTGAGGGTTTGCGAGTCCTGTTGCATATCGGACCCCTGAACCTAATTGATTGACACATAACCGCCATGCTTTACTGCTGTAATGATGACGTTTTCATTTCTATTGACTGCTTCTAAATGGGTAGTTATGGTCTTGCTTAATTGATCATGTTCCGTCCCTGAACTGCTACGAACGAGTGCGTGGTTTATGGCTTCGGCATTTGCCCTGTAACTTGAGGGCCTCTTCCATAGAATAGCACAGAATTGAAGATGAACGGTAGCCCGCATGCAGACATTTGTACTGTATTCTGCGAGATGCGGGCTTGCAATTGAATTGCGCTCATATATTTTTTGAGATGCTGTAAGTCAGCAGAGTCTAAATGGGAAAAGTATTATGTGTTAAATGGGAAAAGTATTATGTGTTATTTTCAGTTTACAGCCTAAGTATTACCTGACATAATTTTTGTCTTTTTTTGTCCAGTTTTTCCATCTATTAGGTATAATATGTATTCCCATACACCACTTTTAACTTGTATATAGCGTTACACCTCAACATTTATTATTATTGTATATCGATAAATTTTATCTAGATTGAATTCTGGTACACACCATGTTCACTGAATAACTCCCAATAAAGCCATTATATACATGGTACACTCATTGCAGTAAAATGATTACATAGGAGTCTGGAATGTATTTGTTTTATCTATATTCATGAAGTATTTCATGTTGTGCATTTAACTTATTACATTTATCATCATTGACAGTTTTTCTACTTCCCAGTATATCATTGTTTCAGAGTGGGCTCCATTTTTCAAGTGTTATTGTCAGCATGGTAAGAGTTAAACTTATTAACTGGCATAGCTCTATATAAGGCCCTCCCTTTGTTTGGCTTTTATCCTCTGTAGAAGTGCACGTCAGGTTAATTTTGTCCATTCTGGCGTCCCGTAGCTGATGACTTCAGACACATACTGCGAGTGCTAGAACAGCATTGTCCGCAACAAGCTGTATTTACTTATGCCTGAGTATAGCGGATTAGCAAAATACAGTGTAGGGCAGCAGTATTTAGAGGGTAATTGACAGATCCTGAAACTGCCAAATTAGAGTGAGGGACAGCTTTAATTGACAGGTTGCCATAGAACCATAGCTGCTTAACAGATCCTGAGTGTGCCATTAATTAGGCTGATCTACAGCTGATCTTCAGTTGAATTCCTTTTCCTTGCTCTGAACTCGCGAGGGATGCAGTTTGGTCCACAAATGCGGAAGCGAGGGGCCGCATTTGGGGAAGGTGGAGGCATTACGGCGCATGAGTTGCAAACAACACAACCCCACACACCTCTTAACTCGCAGCACTTAGTCCTACGGTGCCCCAAACCCCCCACACACCTCTAAACTCGCAGCACTTAGTCCTCTACTTCCCCTCCTCCTCTCCCTCCCCTGTGTCTCGCAAAACACCGCACTAACCCCCCTAACCGCACAAACACAAAAAAAAACAATAATGATAATTAATTTCCAGGATATCTGGAAGTGAGGTTACACACAAATTTAACCCCAAATTCCACCATTTCGGCACTCGAAAAACGGCTAAGTGAGGAAAAAAATGGCAGCGGAAAAAAATAAAAATGAGGCTCCACGACCCCGGACCGCCCAGCAACGTACAACTTACCCATGAAGGGATCCGAGATAAGCTTGGAAACCTGCATTAACTCCACGGGATTCGAGATAAGCTCGGAAACCCGCATTAACCCCGCATTAACCCTCGCAGTGGGGGTTCCTGATGCCACGCGATCGGGGATCCCCGCTGCAATAAAAATTCAAAATTCCCACCTTACGGGACCTTAAAGGACCCGTAAAATAAAAAATTAACCCTATCACTCATAGGGCAGAGCCCCATCAACCCCTAAAGAACCCTGTCACTCATGGGGTTTAATCCAGACCCTATAAACACTTAATTAACCCTGTCACTCATGGGGGTCAATACAGACCCCCATAAGACCTTCATTAACCCTGTCACTCATGGGGATCAATACAGAACCCCATAAGAACTTAATTAACCCCCTCACTCATGTGGGTCAATACAGATACCCTTAAACCCCTAATTAACCCTGTCACTCATGGGGGTCAATACAGACCCCCATAAGCACTCAATTAACCCCGTCACTAATGGGGGTCAATACAGACCCCCATAAGCACTTAATTAACCATGTCACACATGGGGGTTAATACAGACCCCCATAAGCACTTAATTAACCCTGTCACTCATGGGGGTCAATACAGACACCCATAAACCGCTAATTGACCCTGTAACTCATGGGGGTCAATACAGACCCTCATAATACATTAATTAATCCTGTCACTCATGGGGATCAATACAGACCCCCATAAGCACTTAATTAACCCCGTCACTCATGGGGGTCAATACAGACACCCATAAACCACTAATTAACCCCATCACTCATGGGGGTCAATACAGACACCAATAAACCCCTAATTAACCCTGTCACTCATGGCTGTCAACACAGACCCCCGTAATCACTTAATTAACCCAGTCACTCATGGGGGTCAATACAGACCCCCTTAAGCACTTAATTAACCGTGTCACACATGGGGGTCAATACAGATCCCCATAAGCACTGAATTAACCTTGCCACTCATGGGTATCAATGCAGACCCCATGACCACTTAATTAACCCTGTCACGCATTGCGGTCAATACAGACCCCCACAAGCACTTAATTAACCCCATCACTCATGGGGGTCAATACAGTTCCCATAAGCCCCTAATTAACCCTGTCACTCATGGGGGTCAATAAAGACCCCCATAAGCCCTTCATTAACCCTGTCACTCATGGGGATCAATACAGACCCCCATAAGCACTTAATTAACCCCCTCACTCATGGGGGTCAATAAAGACACCCATAAACCCCTAATTAACTCTGTCACTCATGGGAGTCAATACAGACCCCCATAATATATTAATTAACCCTGTCACTCATGGGGGTCAATACAGACCACCATAAGCACTTAATTAACCCTGTCACTCATGGGGGTCAATACAGAACCCCATAAGGACTTGAATAACCCTTTACACTCATGGGAGTCAATAGAGACACCTATAAACCCCTAATTAACCCTGTCACTCATGGGGATCAATACAGACCCCCATAAGCCAATAAATAACCATGGCACTCATGGGGGTCAATACCAAGCCACATAATACATTAATTAACTCTGTCTCTCATGAGGTTCAATACAGACCCCCATAAACCTATAATTAACCCTGTCTATCATGGGGGTCAATACAGACCCCCCGTAAGCACTTAATTAACCCTGTCACTCATGAGTGTCAATACAGACCCCCATGAACCTATAATTAAACCTGTCACTCATGGGGTCAATACAGACCCCCATAAGCCAATAAATAACCCTGTCACTCATGGGGATCAATACAGACCCTCATAAGCCTCCATTTAACCCCATCAATCCCATAAGGGTTTATTATGACCCTTATGGGGCTGTTACAACCCTAACATTAACCACATAAGTGCCATGACGGTCCTCAAGGACCATCATGACGCTAAGTACAAACACTACACTGCACTATACACCTTAATAAACCAATAAATCTAAACTAACCCCCCTTTACACTAACCTGTTAACACCAACACTAACTACCTACACTACCTACCTACCCCCTAATAACCCCCTCACCACTCTAATTAGAGAAAATTTAAAAAAACTATGTCACAAAAATTAAAAAATCTACATTACAGAAAATAAAAAATAGGAACATTACAGAAAATAAAAACATACATTACAACCCCCCCCCACTACAGAAAAAAAAAATTACACACCTGAAAATACATACTCCTATCTAATATACAATACTATATAATATACAATACATCCTATCTATCTAAAATACATACCCCTATCTAACATACAATACTATATAATATAGAATACATCCTATCTATCTAAAATACATAATCCTATCTAACATACAATAAATACTATATAATTTACAATAAATCCTATCTCAAATACATACCCCTAACATACAATAAACCCTATCTAAAATACATACCCCTATCTAACATACAATAAATGCTATCTCCATATACAAACCCTAATTCTAAGCAAAAATAAAAGAATTTAGACTTGCCTTTGCAGATGTCCCTTCAGATCAGCAACCTAGGGGAAAAGGAAAAAAAAAATGAGTACAACACATAAAATAAATAAACATTCTAAATATTTGAAATATTCTACTCACCTTTCCAGCATGTCCTCGTCCTTCTTCTTTTCTTCTCCGGCGAGGCCCCTGTTAAAAAAAAACATAATATTACTACAACAAATAAAATTAACATAATATACATTGTACTTACCTCCCCACGATGTCCCCGGCCTCCTCCTCTTCTGCCCGCCCTGGAACAATCCACGCTGTAAAAAAAACAAAAAAAACTAACGGAGATCCACACTCGCGGATCTCCCCAACGCTAATGGGCCTCCTAGAGCCTTTTTGGGAAGAAAATAAGTAATGGCGCCTTCTGATTGGCTGAAAACGCTGTCTATCAAATTCAGCCAATCAGAAGGCGCCAATGTGTGAGCCAATCAGAATGGGATACACCTCAAAATCCCACGCTGATTGGCTAATGCACCTGTTAATCTTTATTTCTGAGACTAATGGGGTTAAATAGAGGCTTAGTAGGGTTTGTATAGACCCCCATAAGAGACCGGGTTAAAATGGTGTAGTGCTTGCACTTTGTGTCATGATGGTCCTGGATGACCCTCATGGCACTTATAGTGTTATTACATGCATTCATTAGTGTGTTATAGGGGTCTATATAGTTGAGGCACATGGTACACTTTTAGAACTTTGAAAGGTTGAAGCATGGAATGTGTTTGCAAATGAATATAAACCAGAAAAGACTCACTGTGTGTGATAAACGAGTACAAATTAAATTAATTACGCAAGTAGATGCAGGCAGCTAATATTACAGTTTGCCAAGGACAGAATTTATTTCCTTTTGTCCTTCCAGATCACTTCATAATACTTTTATTTTTAATATCCTTAACGGCATTTTTTAAATACTTTATATGTGACAATTCAACTGCAAAAAAACAACACATTCTTAGAAAATAATATTCTTAGAATGTACGTTTGGCAAAATACTAATTACTTTAAGGCCAAGTGTGATGTGCACCTTCAGTTAGAGTGTTGAAAATCATGAAGAAAAAAGTATTTTTATATTTTGCCTTTGAGAACGCCAGATAAACAGCAAAACTATCCATCAGGCATGATGGTGGCAGGAATCTAGTTTGCCTTTATCTGGACTTCTCGAGATTTTTATGCTTTTAAAGATTTTTTCACAAAGACATCTATTTTTCTTTTACTGGCTACACTGTATGATTATTACTTGTAGGCCTCTAAGCTATTTCTTTATAAAGCCTTCCCGTTTAGGAGGGATTCCATTGTGGCTTAAAGTAAATTTTTTGACTTATATGGAAAAAGTTTGGATTTGATTTGTGGTTATCAAGTGTAGGGATCATAGCTAGCTTTGCACAGGGAGCATATAAGGAACACGTTGTTAGAGCCACAGGGACATTGGGATTCAGTGACGAATTATGATAAGGTGGGGATTGCACTAATCTGTTCAAGATCTTCAGGAAACCCTACAAACACACATGGAGGCTTTGGAGAGGCACAAGGAGCAACAGAAAACTCTCCTCCATGTTCCGACCGGCATATGCCGGTCGGACACAGCCAGAAGACACACTGCACGGTAGAGAGCTGCAGGAGCTCATCTGATCTCAGTAAGAGAGAGGAAAGGGGATAGGGATGTAATTGGAGTAAGAGGAGGGGGTAATTAGAGAGGGGGAAAGGAAGGAGAAGGATAAGGGGGAGAAGGGAGGAGTAGGATGAAGGGACGGAGGGAGGAGGATAAGGAGGATGATAATGGGAAATGGAGGAGGAGGAGGATAAGTGGGGTGGGAGGAAGAGGAGGAAAAGGGGAAAGGCTGGAAGACGGAGAAAGGGGAAGAGATGCAGGAAAGGGAGAGGGGGCAAGAGACACAGGGGATAGAGAGGGGGGAATAGATACAGGAGGAGAGCAGGGCAAAGAGACATAGGGGAGGGAGCAGAGGGGGGAAAAGACAGGGGAGGTAGAGGGGGGAGAGACACTGGGGATGGAGAGTGGGGAAGAGATACAGGGGAGGGAGAGGGGGTGAAGGGACACAGGGGAGGGAGAGTGGGAAAATGAGACACAAGGAAGGCAGAGGGGGTAAATGAGACACCAGGGAGGGAGAGGGGGGAATGAGACACAAGGGGGGAGAGGAGGTGGGAATGAGACACAAGAGAGGGAGAGGAGCAGGGAAGGAGACACAAGGAAGGGAGAGGAGGGGGAAAGGAGACACAAGGAAGGGAGAGGAGGGGGATAATGAGACACAGGGGCGGAAGTAGAGAAGGGGGAGACTCACAGTGAGCACTGAAGGAGCTCAGCATGGGGCTCGGGATGAGCGCCGAAGGTGCTCACATTGGTTGGCAAACAGAATTGCCAGGCTTACAATCTTATTCCCGTCATTGTTGATGGGCAAATAGCTAGTGATGATATAAACATAGCATGAAAAGTGTAGACATCCCAATTAACTTAAGATTAGTGACATACAAACATATGATTACAGTACTCAAATGTATGAAGGGATGGCTATACAGAAGATGATATACGTACAAATATATGATTTTCAGATAAATGTTATTTTCATGATCTGCTTCTACAAGGGGGCTTGATATGAACCTAGTTCACCTACCCCAGCAGAATCATATGGCTCTTGTTCTCTCAGGCACAAAAGGTGGCTTCTGAAGAGGCCAATGCCCAAAGGTACAGACAGACAATACTGGATACAGGTTACTAGTGGTCTCTGGCAAGATCACTCCCCAATTCAGGATACAAACACAAAAACAGCCTCACACTGTGGATATGTGAAACTAGAACTGAACATGTATTGATTCATAGCATTAACATATTTATACATCTCACATACCACACCCTTGTGTAGCTTTGTGTATGTGTGTGATGAAACACATCTGCCTTGCAGCTTTGGTTGCTATAGAGCACTTGAGATAAAACTCATCAGATATCTAAACAATATGACAGGTGTCTATAGCTAGCTAGGGAAGAAAACCTTGATGTTAATCTCAAGCGTTTGCTCAGTCCTATTGAGGAGCAGTCAACTGCCTTGAATGAAGGCCTGTATGTGTCCATACACAATGTTCTGCAGTTAAACTTCTGTGCAGAGCATTTTCACCATTTTCACATATATTCACTCATACATGTATACAACTGTGCATTAATATCATGGGTGTGGTGTGGGTGGATCTGAAAGGACAAGAGGCTGTTTGGGAAAAGGGGAAAACTAAGGGGTTAAAGCTAATACTGTATAATAATTATGATGCATAGCATCTACTAGGGTCACCGTAACCAGAATCGGATGAGCCATCTTAACTGATCTGCTTATTTAAACTGGTGCATAAACGTCTGGACTATATAATCCATTTTCAGTTACACACATACAGTGTGAACAAAAATCTAAAATCTGAAAAGAAGGTGGTTAAAACGTAAAAAAAGCAGTGGAGGATCAAAATATAAACAAAAAAACTGCATGTACAGTACTGTGCTAAGTGCAATAACTGTAATGTCAGGGACCATTTTCCAGTTCCTGAATCTTATCCCATTGAGCCACCATAAAGTACAGACTGCTTGGCTCCAGCCACTGGGCTGTATTGTTATCTTTTTTGTCCCATTGTTTGCCAGATGAAGTCAATGTATTCTATTTGAGGTCTGGACCACTAGACATGGAGAGAGCATTATGTGTATTTGGAGTTTGGACTTTTGTTCACAGGTGCGAGACTATTAGACCCCATGTGGAGCCAATATCCTGTATTTTTATACCAACAACCCCATTGTTGTGTTGTATACACCCCATCTGTATCTAATCGCTATAAATATTGTTGACTTTCCAAAATTAAAACAGTTTACTGCTGAGACACATATAAATGGTATGTTCTCGTATTTGCTCCTAGTGGCTGCAATACTGATCTTATCTCCACCCTTCAAGTAACTTGTCGTGGTCCCTACCAAAGGAAGGTTACTGAGATTCCTGAAAGTGCTGATTCCTGGTGGAGAAAGCCTGACTTATACAGAAGCCAGATATCAGGGTGCTGGTGCAGAGATTTGTAGGTAGTTAACCTGTAGTCAATAGCAGGTGGCCCTGGGCAGTAATAGCCCCTACCCCTGGATAGTCACATGTAACAATAAACCAACTTACCTGATCTTCATCTACAAGCATTACTAACCATTAGGTACATTAATAGCCATGAACATTAATAATGGTGTGCCAGCCTACAACGAATGCTTAGCTGTGATCACAGTCAGTGGTCCAAGAGTACTGTCACATCTCTAGGGGATATTGTTTAGCCACACTGATATCACATTTATCTGGTACACAGGTATCAGCAACCATAATGTGTGTTAATTACATCAGAAAAAACTATCTGTTCTCATTATGAAATTGAAGAGAGGTGGATATGCTTCACTAATGCATGTATTAATGGTGGCTTTGATAAGCATGCCATTGATTGACTTTGCAAGTCCCCCCCATATCTACATTGGTATAAATTAATGATAACAATAACAATGTATTATATAACTGGATATATGATTTAATTAATAGCATGTGACCTACATTTATAGCAGGTGATGTCATTGGTGAAATGTATATCTGAATATAGCCACTGTGAATATATTTCCATTACTTGTATTTTTAGTAATGCTTGCAGATAAAGAAGTTACCTTCATGGAACTGTATATTACAACAACACAAAAAAATACTAAGGCCTGAAATTAAAATAGGGACTGCACCATCTCATCACAACAATATTCCTCAGTGACCATCAATTGCGAAAATGTTAAATATAATGCTATGTGTCAACAGAGAAGAGGACCATGGACCATTCATTGGGGGTAGCCATCTGCTTACAAAATATCACCATCACATAGGCCATGATCCCCATTTCTATAGCCAGGTTAGATTATGTTAATATTTAGACCAATAGATTATCACTGAGGAGTGCTATTGAGAAGGTCCAGAGCTATGTTCAGCCCTTTCATCCTCCTCCACCTTGCCTCTCCACAGGGCCCCAACCCCACGTGCCTTCATGCCTTCTCCCTCGGTAAGGGAGGAGTTTCAAGGGGAGGTATCCCACCAGGAGGCAGCAGCACCGGAGGTGGTGGAGGCATTGAGGGAGGTGTGGTCAGGCTGTGGGTGTGCAAGGGAGGCCTGTGGTGGAGGAGGCAGTACTTTGAACCAGAGTGCACTGATTCAATGTTAAGTTGGATGAGTGCACTCTGGTTATCCGATGGCTGGAACAGCCTGGCCATGTAGGACTTCTTCATCAGATTGTGCCTCCTCACCTCCTTATAAATCCTCCACAGGCTGCTGTCCACAGAGGTATGGTTGGAGGAGACACCAGTCTGGGCCGACAATAGTGGACCTAGGGATGGAGGTCTACTGAAGTGGGCATGGCTGGGTGAAGTGGTGGTGATGGCAGTGGGCATGGTGGTGGTGGGAACCAGGTTGTGCTGCTGGTGGGAGGAGGAAGGAGGTGGTGACGGTGGGGGAAAGGACCAGCAGCCTCCTCCTCCTGTGACAGTTCCTGTTGGGCCAGGGCACAGTGCTGGACATCCAGCTCTGATGGAGCTGCTGCCCCTCCCCGCCTCTGGCTTACTAGCAGACCAAGACATTTGCCAGCTGAAAATGAGAGAAGAATGGTATATGTGTCAATAATATTGAATCATTATTTGGTTGCTGTGTGTTACAATCTATTGGAAATGTTGTTGTCTTGAACCTGGATGGTTCACTTCATTTCTACTATGTGGATCTATAATTTGATAGATGTGATAAATTATTTGGATTATGAGCTTGGTTGTTATTGGCTCATAATGATATATTGATTCCTGCTGTGTTCTGTATATGCATACACAAACTATTCAGAACTTGCTGGGCAGTGTGTCATACTAATCAATGACCAAATCTCCACCCTTCAAAACAATCACAAAAATAAAATAAGGATAAATTTAAAATAAGTGTATATGTATATATTTCTGATTTAAATTTTTTTTATGTTTTTTGTGCATTTATTATATGTTAGGAGCTAAGGTGGGGATGGGGTTGTGTGGATGTAATGACCTATCTGTAGGTGTACCTATGTGTATTATTACTCTAGGTGTATGTATATTATGTGTTATCAGTAGTGATGTCGCGAACATCAAATTTGCGGTTCGCGAACAGCGGACGCGATCTTCCATCAAATGTTCGCGAACGGGCGAACCCGGCGAACCTCCATAGACTTCAATGGGCAGGCAAATTTCAAAACCCACAGGGACTCTTTCTGGCCACAATAGTGATGGGAAAGTTGTTTCAAGGGGACTAACACCTGGACTGTGGCATGCCGGAGGGGGATCCATGGCAAAACTCCCACAGAAAATTACATAGATGCTGCAGAGTCTGGTTTTAAGCCATAAAGGGCATAAATCACCTAACATTCCTAAATTGTTTGGAATAACATGCTTTAAAACATCAGGTATGATGTTGTATCAATCAGGTAGTGTAAGGGTTACACCGGCTTCACAGTAACTGACCAATCTCCCCGTTTAATGCACCGCAAAGAACCGCAAACAGTCCCTTTGCACAACCGCAAACTCCCCATTTGCAGAAGGTTGCATACCAAGCTAGCCATGTCCCGTTCCTTGTCCTCACTGATGTCATTGAAAGTCTCTTCCTCCACCCAGCCACCAAGGGCCCCCGAAAGGTGACAACAAGCCCCCTGGGACGCCTGCTGTGTTTGGTCTTCCACCTCCTCAAAGCCACCTTCCTCCTCTGACTCCTCTTCTTCAGACTGCTCTCTCTGTGTTGCCTCTGTCTGCGTTATTATAAGGTGTGTACTGTTAAGTAGTACTATTCCTATCGGTTTAATCCCTGTTACGTCCACTATTAGGGGACGTGTATATGGCATTGATTTTTGGAACAGAGCGAAGGAAAAAGATGCTTGGTCGGACCTCCTACTTCGAATTTGGGGCTCTGCACGTGCAATGTAATGTGCCACCAGATAGGAGTGGTGTATTAAGTTGAACTATTTATTCCTATCAGTTTGATACCTGTTACATCACCTATCAGAGGACGTGTAAATGGCATGGATTTTTGGAAGCAGGAGATGGAAAAAGATGCTTGGTCGGTCCTCCCACTTCAAATTTGGGGCACTGCGCGTGCAATCTAAGGTGCCACCAGATATGAGTGTCACTGTGCTCTGGCAAAAGTTGGCAGAGTAGGTGCTGTAGGCCTCACACACACGCCTGTAGGCAGGCAACTGATATTCAATCGATTACAGTCAAAAAAGTGTTGTTTTATTTCACTAAGCACAATATAAGCTGTTAGGTGTTAGCCTGTCACACACACACGGTGGCAGGCAGGCATATGCAATTAGATTACACAGAAAAAAAATATAAAATAAAATAAATGATGTTCTAGCCCTAAAAAGGGCTTTTTGGGTTGCTGTCCTTCAGATAGAAGGCTCTGGAAGGGAGTGTATGCTGCTGATTGGCTGGAATGTGTCTGCTGACTTTGAGGTGCAGGGTCAAAGTTTCCTCAATGATAAAGTATAGGGGGCGAACCGAAAAGCGCATATGTTCACGGTCCGCTGCGAACGCCAACATGACAAAATCGCTGCAAATAGTCTGCGGTCGAACTGTTCGCGACATCTCTAGTTATCAGTTAATATGTGATTTGATGGATTAACAGCCACATTATATACGAAGCCCATAAGTGCAACGTGAGACAGGGCTATTAAATTAAACCAAGATTGCGTGTTACGAACCAGAGCCGCAAACCCGTAAATAATTTTTTACATGTTGGATGTGCGGCCGTGAATATGATCAGTTAGTCAAACCCGTAGTGTGGGTTAAAACGGAGCCAATGAAAACAGAGATCATCATTACGTAACTGAAAAATGAAGGTTAAATTTCAAAGCCTTACGGGTTTCAATTCCGAGTTTCGATCGCACCCGCATTCCAGATATAATAAATGCATAAATATGATATTCAGGTCCATGCGAGTTTCATTAAATGTATTAACACATTGATTGCCGGTATCGATATAGCACGGAAATGAAACTAAAAATAAAGTATTTTATATTGCATATTTGCGAGCTTGAGAATGTTGTGCTATTCATTTTAATACCTAACATCACTTTCCCTTTTATTATAAGTACAGTAGTGTGTGTATATTTGCATTTACAGTGCTACGGATAGAACTTTTATCCTCTTTGCTGGTCCTCTCTAGTACCCATAAGCTTTTTGGCTCCATTTGGGGGTTACAGGCTTGAACGCTAGGGAATTTGTTGCAATCTAATAGCTTGATTGGAACGTAACAGTTACAATCTTGAAAGAACAAAGGATTTGCGATGCACAGTTCAAATTTCTAGGTCCCGTAACCTTTTCTTGTCCCTACACCGCAAGTCTTTGGCGGGTTGCTTTACCCAGCCAATTTAATGGCCGCAAGTCTTACAGGCTACGTTTTTCAAGGTTGAAAGAATTTAATGTGGCTATAGGTACAAAAAAGAATTTTAGAAATAGAAATCAATAAAGCTGCAATAACCTATTCACACTCTCCATGACCAAAAACCTTCAGCTCTGGGACTTGCGTCAAATTTGTCAAAATCTACAACACAGTAAATGCATGGGAATATAGCTTGCAGCATTATTAACTCTCCATTTTCTACTGGCTCTTTGGGCTGTGGCACACACTTGAATTGCGGAATTGGTTTAACAATGCGAGTGTAATATAATCACTTCCCCTAAAAGCTTCCATACACTGGCAGGGTTTACAATTTTAGGCTTAAGGACGTAAATTGCAGGCAGGTGGCAATAGAATACATCAAAACATTTAGAGGAAGAAACACTGACAGTAAAAATTATGGGTTAGAGTGGTTTGCAGGCTCTTTATGTTTATCTTTTGAATATACAGTTTTATTTTAACCCCTTTACCTTTCCAAAGTAGATAGGACACTTACTTGTGGAGGGGCTGTTTGTATTTAATTGGAGGAGTATGTTTAGCTTAGAACTTCTTGAGAAAAGTGTATCAACTTTCTTATTAACATGGGCTGTCTGGCTAGAAAGTTTTATTGAATGCTTTCATTAGTACAATAGTTGCAGGATTTTTGCCTTTTTATTTATTCTTTTTTTAAAGTTTAAATCTTTTATTATAGAAAGCAAAAATACACACATAAATATACATCCAAAATTGTACATCAAAATGTTTCTTATTTTCTTTTTCCTTTATTTACAAATCTCTTATACCTAGTGAGAGAGCAAGATTTAAAAATAACTTACAACACAGATATAAAAGACTCTACAGCTAGAGGCATAGCAGCCGTGGTGCAAAAAATGAATAAATCAAGAATGTGGATAGGAATTGTTTATACCTCCAAACTCTTAAAAAAAGTAAAAATAAATTGAAAATAAAACCAGTCAAAACAAAATGAAACACCACAAAATAAATCAAACAAGACAAAACTAATAAAAATGGGGGGGGGGAAATTCTGCCTGATCCGAGGGGAAAGGGATGGGGGAGTCGAGCCTCAGCTCGGACAAGTCCACAGGGGAAAATAAATCAGGTCTCTCTCTATTGGACTCAATTGTCATTGAGTCCCAGATCCTCCATTTTTGAATCGGGATAAGTTCGAATTTTGCTTGATTTGTCGGCTATTTTCTGCCAAGTTGGCAGAGCCTTTTACTAGACTTTTGCAGTTATCAAGACCGTAATGAGAAAAGCTTTTAGGTCCAGGGAGAACGTTTCAGGAAAAAAATTAAATAATATCAGTTTTGGGGTAAAAAGAATGTGCACTCTACAAATGTCGTCAATATGGATAAAGCAGATTTTCCAATACTTCTGTATTGTTGGACATTCCCACCACATGTGGAGGTGTGATCCTACAGTGCCTTGCAAAAGTATTCACCCCCTTGGTATTTTTCGTGTTTTGTTGCCTCACAACCTGGAATTTACATGGATTTTTTGAGGATTTGCATCATTTAATTTACAGAACTTTGAAGATTTTTTTTTTATTATTGTGAAGCCAACAACAAATAAGTCAAAATAACAGAAAAAGTCAATGTGCATAATTATTCACACCGCTAAAGTCAATACTGTAGAGCCACCTTTTGCGGCAATCACAGCTCCAAGTCGCTTTGGATAAGTCTCTCTGAGCTTGCCACATTTTACCACTGGAATTTTTGCTCATTCCTCTTGCAAAACTGCTTCAGCTCCTTCAAGTTCGATAGTTTGCGCTGGTGAACAGCAAGCTTTAAGTCTGACCACAGATTTTCTATTGCATTAAAGTCTGGACTTTGACTAGGCCATTCCAACACATTTACATGTGTCCCCTTAAAGCACTTGTGTTGATTTAGCAGTGTGTTTGGGGTGAACCTCCGTCCTAACCTCAAATCACTCACAGAGTGGTACAGGTTTTGCTCAAGAATATCCCTGTATTTAGCACCATCCATCTTTCCCTCAACGCTGACCAGTTTCCCAGTCCCAGCTGCTGAAAAACATCCCCACAGCTTGATGCTGCCACCACCATGTTTCACTGGGGGGATGGTGTTCTTTGGGTTATGTGATGTGTTGGGTTTGCGCCAGACATGCGTTTTCTTTGATGGCCGAAAACTTCAATTTTAGCCTCATCAGACCAGAGCACCTTCCTTCATACATTTTGGGAGTCTCACACATGCCTTTTGGCAAACTCAAAACTTGTCATTTTGTTTGTTTCTGAAAGTAATGGCTTTCTTCTGGCCACTCTGCCATAAAGCCCAATTCTATAGAGCGTACAGCTTATTGTCGTCGTACAGATACTCCAGTCTCTGCTGTGGAACCCTGCAGCTCCTCCAGGGTTACCTTAGGTCTCTGTGCTTCCTCTCTGATTAATGCCCTCCCTTCCCGTTTCATAAGTATTGGTGGGCGGCCGTCTCTTGGCAGGTTTGCTGTTGTGCCATGTTCTTTCCATTTGGGTATGATAGATTTGATGGTGCTCCTGGGGATCATCAAAGATTTGGATATTTCTTATAACAAATCCCTGACTTATACTTCTCAACAACATTGTCCCGTACTTGTTTGGAGAGTTCCTTGGTCATCATGGCAGTGTTTGGTTAGTGGTGCCTCTTGCTTAGGTGTTCAGCCCCTGGGGTCTTTCAAAAAAGTTGTGTATATGTAATGACAGATCATGTGACACTTAGATTGCACACAGGTGGATATGATTTCACTAATTATGTGACTTATGAAGGTAATTGGTTGCACCAGAGCTTTTTATTGGCTTCATAACAAAGGGGGTAAATACATACGTACATGCGAATTTTCTGTTTTCTATTTCTAAAAAATAGTCTTATGTACATATTTTTCTCATTTCCCTTCACCAACGAGACTATTGTGTTCTAATCCATCCCATAAAGTACAGATTAATAACACATTGAACTTAAAGCTGTAATGTAACAAAATAGGTAAGAAGTCAAGGGGGTGTATTTGGTTACACAACCTCTAAAATAATTTATGAGATTCAATTTTGTTTAATTAATATAATTTCAATGGAACTGTGTGCCACCTGTTTATAATCTTAACATAAATTTCTCTAAGAGCAGCATTTTTAATGCAAAGGCCTCAAAACACTTGTGATAATCTCTTGCTTGTTTTATAATATGTTATAACATTTGGAGACTAGATGTGTTTTATTAGAATACTGTATTAGTTTCTCACATTCTGACACATTTCTGATTCTTTCTGGAAATAGACCATTGTCTCTCAAGAAATTCTGCATTTTACCATATACAAACCAATAATGATTATGTACAGTGGATATAAAAAGTCTACACACCCCTGTTAAAATGTCAGGTTTCTGTGCTGTAAAAAAATGAGACAAAGATAAATCATTTCAGAACTTTTTCCACCTTTAATGTGACCTATAAACTGTACAACTCAATTGAAAAACAAACTGAAATCATTTAGGTAGCGGGAAGAAAAAATATAAAAATAAAATAATATGGTTGCATAAGTATGCACACCCTTAAACTAATACTTTGTTGAAGCACCTTTTGATTTTATTACAGCACCCAGTCTTCTTGGGTATGAGTCTATCAGCATGGCACATTTTGACTTGGCAAAATTTGCCTACTGTTCTGTCAGATTGCGAAGGCATCTCCTGTGCACAGCCCTCTTCAGATTACCAAACAGATTTTCAATTGGATTCAGGTTTTGGCTCTGGCTGGGCTATTCCAAAACTTTAATCTTCTTCTGGTGAAGCCATTCCTTTGTTGATTTGGATGTATGCTTTGGGTCGTTGTCATGCTGAAAGATGAAGTTCCTCTTCATGTTCAGCTTTCTAGCAGAAGCCTGAAGGTTTTGTCCCAATATTGACTGGTATTTGGAATTCTTCATAATTCCCTCTATCTTAACTCAGTTCCAGCTGAAGACAAACAGCCCCTAAGCATGATGCTACCACCACCATGCTTCACTGTGGGTATGGTGTTCTTTTGGTGATGTGCAGTGTTGTTTTTGCGCAAAACATATCTTTTGGAATTATGGCCAAAAAGTTCAAGCTTGGTTTCATCAGACCATAACACCTTTTCCCAAATGCTTTTGGGAGAGTTCAGATGTGTTTTTGCAAAATGTAGCCTGGCTTAGATGTTTTTCTTCGTAAGAAAAGTCTTTGATCTTGCCACTCTACCCCATAGCCCAGACATATAAAGAATACGGGAGATTGTTGTCACATGTACCACACAGCCAATACTTGCCAGATGTTCCTGCAGCTCCTTTAATGTTGCTGTAGGCCTCATGGTAGCCTCCCAGATTAGTTTTCTTTTCATCTTTTCATCAATTTTGGAGGGAGCTCCAGGTAATGTCACTGTTGTGCCATATTTTCTCCACTTGATGATGACTGTCTTCACTGTGTTCCATGGTCTATCTAATGCCTTGGAAATTCTTTTGTACCCTTCCCCTGACTGATACCTTTTAACAATGAGATCCCTCTGATGCTTTTGAAGCTCTCTGTGAACCATGGATTTTGCTGTGGGATGCGACAAAGAAAAGTTCAGGAAAGACCAACTAGAGCAGCTGAACTTTATTTGGGGTTCATCAGAGGCACTTTAAATGATGGCAGGTGTATGCTGACTCCTATTTAACACGATTTGGAATGTGATTGCTTAATTCTGAACACAGCTACATCCCCAGTTATAAGAGGGTGTGCAGACTTATGCAACCACATTATTTTTCTTTTTCTTCCCTCCACCTAAAAGATTTCAGTTTGTTTTTCAATTGAGTTGTACAGTTTATAGGTCACATTAAAGGTAGAAAAAGTTCTGAAATGATTTATCTCTGTCTCATTTTTTTACAGCACAGAAACCTGACATTTTAAGAGGGGTGTGTAGACTTTTTATATCAACTGTATATTATCAGCCTTATTAAATTGCGATTCGGTAAATGTAAAAGGGCTCTATATAAGCATATAGCATATTTTTTTACAGAAGTTTTTAGTTAGTGAAGGCCTTGCTTTTGGATAGAAGTTGTCTAACTAAAAACTTCTGTAAAAAAATATGCTGTGTGCTTAAATAGAGCCCTTTTAAATTTACTGAATCGCAATTTCATAAGGCTGTATGTGTTCTAACTAGCTCGTTCAAGGAGATAAACTCATTGTTTTAAAACAACTCTCCTAGATGACAAAAACCCTTTGTTAAAAGCAATTATCATAATGGAGAATTAAAAACTTCAAGTAAGGAGGCCTGCAAGATTAATGGGCTAGGAAACATAATTAAAACATATTTCTCATTTAATTTGACCCAACATTTAACTATATTCTTTGTGGTTGTTCCCATAAAGCTTTCTTTTAAATCTGTATTGGCATGCAGCACCAGGCTTAAATCTCCCTTTAATACTGATTCATTTTCAATCTGAAGCCAGTGGTTTGAATTAGTGTTTTCTGTACACCTAATCATGTGATAGACTATGATGGCTTCTTGAAATTTCTCAATTATGGGTAAGCCAGGCCCCCTTTTATAAAATTATTACATAACGCTTCTATCTTGAGTCTCTTTTTCTTAGAATTGTGTATAAATTTGTCTACAATATTTTGGAATTTATTGATCCTATATCAGGGCAATTGGTATGGAATGCACCTCATTATATATGTTATTTATGGTAATAGGAACATTTTGGCCGCTATGATTCTTCCCGACCAGGAGATATTAAAGTACTTCCAATGGCTAATAGAAGTTACCAGTTTTTTATATACTAAATCGTAATTTTGAGAAATTGTCTGTTTCAGATCTCACTGGAGAATAATGCCTAGATGTTTTAGCTGAGAATGTCATTTAAATGTAAAATGTGTTTTCAAGAAAGCACTTAGGTTTCCATTTATATTAAACATCATAGCCTCGTATTTAGTCACATTTTATTTCTAGTTAGATACTTTGCTATATTCTGCAATAATTTCATATTAACTTCTTAATGAGTTAGCAGGCTCTTCCAAAGGACAAAACAACATCCTCAGCAAACATTGTGATCTTATGTTCTATTTGTCCTGATCTAATTCCCTGAATGTTTTGGGAATTTCTGATGGCTACAGCCAGCGGCTCCATTAAAAGGGCAAAAATAAGGGGAGACAGGGGACACCCCTGCTTAGTACCATTCAAAATATCAAATTTGGTTGAACTAAACCCCAGGCCAACAACAGAGGTGGATGGGGCCACATAAAGGGCTTTTATAGCCTTGGACCCAAAATGGAAAAACCCAAATGTGGCTAGAACTAGGTCCATGTAGTCCCATCCGACCCTGTCAAATGCCTTCTTGGTATCCAGGGACAGAACCATTGAAGGAGTCCCCTGCCTCTTAACTAGAGAAATAAAATTCCGAATTCTTCTGATCTTATCTGTCCCCTGTCTGCTCAATATGAAGCCTGTTTGATCTTTTTGATGTTCATATTTAGCAGGGATATAGGACGAAAGTCCCTGCAATCCATCAAGTCCTTCTCGTGTTTGGGGATGGTAACAATAAATGCTTCCAGCATTTCCTTGGGAGCATATCTGTTGGTTTTTATTTCATTAAACACTCCTTTTAATTCTTTAACTACCTCATGATGAAAAAAATTGTAGTATTGATTTATGTAGCCATCTGGTCCTGGTGCTGACACCAGTTTTAATTTTAATATTACTTTCTGTATTTCCTTTTCAGAGATTTCTTTGTTAAGCATATCCAATTCCAAAGCCATAACCTTTGGAAGTTGCATTGTATCTAGAAATTTGTTTATTTCTGTTATTTTTGGCTTATTTATTTCTTTATTTACTACTACGTTATAAAGCCTATAATAATATTTACCAAAAGATTCTGCTATTTAATTCCCAATGGTTAAACTAGATTGAACCTAATTTCTATTGCTCTCAAAAAAAAACTCCAATCCTTATTTGAGTTGACAAATAACCTCCTGATCTTTAAGGATAAAGTCCTTTAGTTTCCATGGTGGAAATGTTTTGGATGCTTCCCCATATTTAATTTTAACTGAAACAAGTCCATGATCTGCTATATTAATTGGTTCAATATCTGTTTTAACCACTTTCTTGAGTGTAAGACCATTAACAATAATGTAATCTAATCTTAAATAGGTGTTATGCCTATATGAATAAAAAGAGTAGACTTTCTCTTCCGGATGAAAACATCTCCATGAGTCAAAGTGCCAGTACCTCGACAATTGAATTTCAACATTATTGAACCTTGCTGCTCTTTGAGTCATGGAGATGTCAACCTTACCCTTTTTTTTTTTTTACATGTCTAGGTCTGGATTCAAGTATGCATTCAAATCCCTGCAGACGATCAAATTACTAGTAAAGTATTTTTTTAATCGATCTTAGAGTATAATTAATTAATTTTATATGGGCTTTATTAGGTGCATAAGTTTTAAATATAGTGAATTTATCATTGTTAATCAGTCCTGTCCATAATGAAAAGCAACCTTCTGGGTCTAATTAGAAAATTATTCTTCTAATTTGAGCTTTTTATTAAAAAGAATAGCAGTGCCTCAGGCGTTGTTCTTATAAGTGGAATTGCAGGCTAAATCATAGTGATGATCAATGAATTTAGGGGTTTTATCTACTTGCCAATGGGTTTCTTGGAGGCATATTATGTTAGCTCTCCCTTTATGAAACCCTTTAAAGAACATACCTTTCTTCCCTGAAATGTTCAAGCCCTGGACATTTTGACTAATTAAACATAAAAACATCCCGTATGCCTATTATCTCAAGTATAGAGGCTGGCCATCCATCTCCCTCTCTCCCCGAACCCACAGGGGAAGAAAAAGAAAGAAGAAGAAAATTGTACACATACAAACCAAAAATACACAAGTAACCAAAAGAGGGAACATTTTCGGGCCACTCAGGATCAGCCACAATGAAATTACAGTTATGTGCCTATTTACTTGTATTTTGCGAAAAAACATAAAGAACAGTTCATTCTGTTAAACATGTGGAAAAAAGTTTATGATCTAAAATATTACTATCTTTGATTACTTCTTAAAGGTAAGTGCATCCTTCATTGTACCATCATTAAACTATCTATCATGTTAAGCAATTGTAAAAAATATGTGCAATATTTTGTCATATTTAATTCCACAAAACCTTTATTCATTGTGAAAAGTTCCATGTCACAATAGGAGCAAAAGGTGTTATTTTTCTTGCCTAATAAAATGTATACCATCCTTGAATTTTAAATAGTGGGAAATTTGTGCAGTCCATTTTATTGTGCTATATACAATTTAACCATTATTCAGAAAAAGGGTTCCCTTTCACAATAAGAACTATCTTCATTTTTCCTTTGGTTAAACAAATATCTATTGTACACTCATTTTAATATATATTATGGTAATAAGGAAATTAAATTAAATAGGTTTATCATGTCTTAATATTAATCTATGTAATATTTGTTCAGGGTGAAGGTTTCAGCTTAGAGATAGATGGATATAATTTATTTTCAATTGCCTACCTGGAGATTCCATTCTTCCAAGACTTAACCACGTCTTTCCTGGAATCATGAATAATAATATGTTTTTTTGGGAATCCCCATTTATACCTGATGTCTTAAGGTCTTAGAAATTCAGAAAATTCCCTGCATCTACTAAGGGTTTTGCCTGAAAAGTCAGAAAATATTTTTAGACTTTCATAAGGAAATTTCCAACTTCAAAAGCCTTTCTAGTGATGGCTTCTTTGTAAAATGTGAAATGTATTTTAATTATGATATCTCATGGGGCATCCCAATAAATTATTTTAGAAAGGGGAATTTTATGTATTCTATCTATGATCTGTTCTGGCTGATTATCAGTTTTTATTAAAGAGTTTAAAATGACAGCAGCATACTGTATTAGGTTTGGCTGTAAGATGCTTTTCGGTATGCCCCTAATACGAATGTTATTCTTTCTGGAGAAATCCTCCGGCCTATTATATTTTGTTTTTAAATCTGTCAGTTCTTTTACTCTATCAAGTGTTTTTAAATGTTGTTGTTCCTAATTAAAGTGTTTATGCTTATCTTGCATACGTTCGGTTTTTAAACATAACTATTTTATAGCATTTGAATTCTTGGAAATTTAGATTCTGCCAGGAAATTTTTCATAGATGAAATTGTCAGTATTTCTTCCTTGGGAATACTTAATGTTAATATTCCTTCCTCCTCTCCTCGCTCTCTGAGTTTGGGATGATTCAAGGAAAGATAAAATTTTCCTATCTGTTCCCCTCAATTTGGGAACTGTCCAGTTCTTTGGTTTTTGTACTCTGTGAAAAGAAACTCCTTGGAAATTTTACAATACTATTGTTTTATTTTTGGTGGTTTGGCTTGCTTTTCTCATTTTGGGAGCAATAGAAATTGATTTACCCTCTTTAAATTGTTTCACTCTAATATTCTTCACAATAGCAAGGACCAAGGAAGAGACAATGGCAAAAATATATATACGATAAAAACTATCTAAATGTTAAGGTGTGTGTAGTGATACCCCTTAATGGACAGTATGCATACATCTCCACCGGTGATGTTGTGTGAGCAGTTATGGAGTAGAGTGCCTGAGCACATCACTGGGTCTACTGTAAGATCAGAAACATCTAGACCTTGGGCAAGTTTGGATAGTGAATTATTAACCAAGGATAAGTGATCTGAGGTGGTCTAGCACGAGTGCATTCATTAGCTTTGTATTTTTGTGAAGAACAGTAGAGAAGAAAAATCCTCAAACCCAATGCTATAGAATTCCATAGCTGTTACACACTCAAAAAGTATATGTTGTCAATAGAAAATGACCTGAAATCCAAGCTTAATTTAGAGCACACTTACTTATCTGCCCTTTCATTTTTGTCTTGATCAATTGAACACTAAATAACTTGCAGGTATAGCTGCATCCAAGATGGGACCTGTATTTACATCTAGCCAAGTTTTGCTGAATTAGCAATGATATGATTAATGTCTTTCTTTTCCCTGCATTGCACATTGCAGTTTTGATATAACATTCCTTGGGACCTGAGTTATGGGTTTCTACATTTGGATAGGAAGCACCCTGGGGTATTTGTCATCACTTCTATGCACTGAAGTTATGCAGTTGCTGTTGAGTTTGATAATGAGGAGCTTTAAGATGCAGGGTTAGATTTTTTTTCTGGTCTCTAACACCTTTGCAGCCCCTGTGAGTTTTTATTTTTATTCCAACAGATTTCAAAATGACAATTTGTGACTGTGTGAAAGATTAGCAGACTTGGGAGGCCATAAGACTTCTAATAGTGCAAAGGAAAATATAAACTTTTGCTTTTAATCTCAGTTGGCTGGGTTCTGATATTATATCCTGGCACAGGCATGGAGCATGGATGTGAAAAGTGTCCAGCTCAATTGTAAATTGAAAATTATAGGGCTGCATGGCTTGTGGTTGTTTGCTGCAGAGTGCAGGATTGCTGCAATGATCAAGATCAGTAATTTAAGTAAAGTAGAAGACAGAGAGATAGATTTCCAGTGTGGATGTGCATTATTAGGTGTTTTGTTTATGATCCTCAGATTTTCCTATTTTTGGGGGACAGTATCAGACACTTTGCTATTTTACTTCTCAAGGAATGTAGATTTATGTTGAAATAAAAAAAATGGGTAGGTATAGAGGACATACTGCTTAGTTGTGGATATTTGTTTGTTTAAGCAGTTCTGTAGCATACATCATATTCAGTCATAGTCTCATTTTTACAAAGTTATATAGTTGAGTTTGAAAAAAAAATGTTAGTCTATCAAGTTCAACCTTTTTAGATCGTGTAAATCAGAATTATTTCCTTGGTACTTAACACTGACAAATAGTATAACTAACAATAAATACAAGTTAAGTAGGCATTATGTTTGCAATATCACCAAAAAAATTAAACAAAATATTTTTTACAAACAAACTGCTCCATGTATAAGATGTGAAAACTGAACCATATCAGGTGGTGTACTCACAAAATCAGAATGGCCTCCTCCTCCTCATTTTCCCTCTGCTTCCTCATGTAACTTTAACCTAGCTTCCTCCCTGGAAATCCTCACTAGCCCTAGCTCTACCCTCCAGCTAAACTGTGGTCAGTGAGCACCAATTGCCTTTTCAGTATTTATTCTGTAGCACTGTACAGAGGTTAAGAACAAGGCAAAAACAATATTAACGCAATGTGAATAAATGGAGGGCCCTGTTATTGAGCTTAGAATCTTATGTAGTAATTTTTTTTTTTTTTTACCAAAGCACCCTACAAGATACAAAAACTCTCAAACTTACAATCTAAAGGAAATGGAAGACTCCGAAACCTGGTTGCTAATATCAGAGAAGGAATAGCAAGGGTCAGGAAGAAAGTGAAAATGTCCCTTTGTTGGAAGGTGTACACAGTTAAAAAGGGTAATTGTATGTGGGAAGGGATCAACAATTTGAGTTTGGTCGGAGGGAAGTGGTAGCTATAGTCATAAATGATGAGAAAAGCTGTAGATGATGGCTTGAGGTCTCTGGAGGAAAGGGAAGGAGAGAAGCATTTCAGTTGTGCTTGTATCACAGAGGTGGGTGAATCTGGACATAACATAGAGGTAGAAAGTACTATGACATGGGTAATGCACATCTGATATAAATTACACAGAAAAAATAACAATATTTGTATGGTTGATTAAATGAAATACCTCTTACAGTGGATGGTAGCTGTAGTCAGAAAGGATCAGAAAAGCTGGGGATGGTGGTTTGAGGTCTCTCTTAAAGGATACAGTAGCTGTAGTCAGAAACAATCAGAAAAACTGGAGATGGTGGCTTGAGGTCTCTGGAGGAAAGGATTGTAATTCTTCTCTCCAGCTTTCCAATTTGAGCTTTAAGGGAGGACACATACAGCCTGCCACAGAGGTATGGATCCTCAATCAGCTCCTGCAGCAGTGTCAATACATGCCACTGGATTGACTCAATACAATGAGAAAACAAATCAATACTTTCTTTTTTTTCCCTTTCTTCTTTCTTTCGCTTTCTTTTTTTCCCTATTTTAAACTACAATTTGCCCCCTTTTCCTTCTTTTTTTTTAACTCTACCCTTTTATTTACACTCCCACACTTACACACTTATTGCACTTGAATATGAAGATTTAGTATTTTTTAACTTGGACCACATTTATTAAATTGCTTAATTAAAATATGACATTTATTGACATAAAAACATTATTGTTATTATTATTTTTTTTCATTCATTATTTGTAACTTGCCAACATTGGCCTCTATCCCATGGCTCATGTGTGAAAAATAATGAGTACTTTACTTATTAATCAGCTACCAGCAGCCACAAGATAAAAAAAAAACTACCAGAAATGGCCACTGAATGCTGGTAAAGTACCCAAAAGTAACTATCCCATTTCTATTATCTAAAAGCCCATCACACTCTTTCAAAAGTGAAATCTATGGTCATTTGTAAGTCTTTATTTTATATAGATCCTATTTATACTTTCAATCACCTGAAGAGGCAATCCCTGGGATTCACCTTGTCTCTTCTCTATAAGCATGGGGATCCACCCCATACCTGCTATGAGCTGTGGTAACCGAGGGGATTATCCCTGCATACACCCTAGCTCATATGAGCCGGTATATCCCCAATTTAAAGTATCACCATAAGGTCCCTATACACCCCCATGGTACTTAACATTACCCCCCTACCACAGAGGTCCTTTATGGACCCTGATGATATCTAACTGTCACAGACCCCTTTTTCTAAGCCTTAGTGTTGGCCCATTGAGCTCATCAAAGGACAGACAGCTTGGCTCCAGCCACTGGATTATACATTAACACCTCCATTGTATTTATATTCTGCTCTGGCCCATTGTTAGAAGATTAAGTTAATCACGTCTGATATGTGCTAGAGACGGAAGGATGTGTATTGAAGGTTAATCCTAATGAGCTCAGAAAGCTACTGTTAGACCCCATGTGGAGTTTATCTCTTGTGTTTGTCTGCCACACCCTCTCATTGTTGTGCTGTGTACACCCCCTCTGTATCTATTCCCTATAAATACTGCTGTCATTTCAAAAATAAAACAGTTCACTCTGAGGCATATAGAAATGTTATGTTCTCTTATTTTGTTCCCGGTGGCTGCGATACTGAATCTATCTCCACCCTCTAAGTAACCTGTCCTGATCAATACCACAGGAAGGTTACTGGGACTGCTGAAAGCTCTGATTACCAATGGAGAGACTCTGACTGACACCGAAGTGCTGGTGCTGAGATTTCAAAGAACCCAATGGTCCTTATGCGTAGATAACCTATAGTCAATAGCAGGTGGCTCTGGGCTTGTATAGCCCCTACTCACAGATTATCACACTAACATTTAACCCTCCTGCCATGTATGTGCTTAATGGACCCCCATGGTATTAAGAAATGAATACCCTAGTAACCAATGTCATTAACAAATGCTTGTCAATAACACAGGGGTTCTGAGTGGATCCCTTTGGCAGTTAAAATTAACCACTGTGCCATAGAGGTCCTTATCTGACCCCTGTAGCTTCTATTGTTCACTCCTCAACAGATCAACCATTTTATCAATAACTATAATCATGGGAGTCCATGACTCCCATGACACCAAACATTAACCCTTTATCCTGGGGGTCATCTAGACTCCCATGGCACTTTCCTAACATCACATGGGTCAGAATTAGAGGTCTAATATGAATTTCTGTAGAGGTAGGAAGAGTGCCATCGGGTTTCAGATGACTCCCAATGCACAGAAGTAATATTAAGTGTTATGGAGGTCCATGACAACCCCAATGGTTATGGTTATGAACCACCATGGGTTAGAGGTTTAAAGAAGCTTATCACATTCAGCCCTAATATGCATAATTCATCTATCATCCTACTGTACCACACCCCAAACCTTTAGATTGTAAGTTTGTGAATTTTCAATCTTGAAAGGCACTTTAGGGCCAGGACTGTGTACACTAGATTCTAAGATTAAAGACAGGGCCCTCCATTATTTTGCATTTTTTTAAAATTGTTTTTGACTAATAGTAAAGAAATATGTTGGTGCATTGCAAAAAAATAAAAATAATAATAATAATAAGTGCCACAGGGGTCCATAAGGACCCCCATGGCTTAAGGTAATGTTAGATACCATGTGGGCCATTAAGAACCTCTGTGGCAGGTGGGTACATTTTTAGATGCCACAGTGGTCATATAAAAAACTCCCTGGGGCCAGGGTTAATTGTTAGATACCACTAATGTCCATTAATGTTTCTTTGTGAGGAGGTTACTTTTTAGATGCCACAGGGGTCCAGTGTTGACTTCTGTGGTATAGGGGTTACATTTACTTGCAAGGTGACCATGGGTACTGTTTAAACCTCCATGCTACAGGAGTTAATATTAGGTGCCATGGATTCTATAGGGACCCCTTTGGTTATAATTTAGATGGGGGATCCCTGGGGTCATAGCACACATGGTCCCCCAGCATAAACAGAGAGAATCCAATGTGATCTGCTGGTTCATAAATCTATTTGGGGGGAATCCCGTGGGTAACATTCAGCAGCATAACTATGGAGGCAACTGATTCAGGATCTACTGCAAACATGCAAGCACATGTTAGGGCTAGAGAAAAACAGCAAAACCCTCCTTGATGAATGCCGCTTAGCTTGAGATGAGTCATAGAAAGTCTCTATAACTAGTGTAAAATGAGGTCCCTAATTTAAAATCTAAAGGGAGTGGCCAGAAACCTAGGCATAATTAACAAATAACGATTTGGAAAGACTAGGATGTAGGTAAAAGTTGAGAGTGATAGAGCGTGACATTAAGAGACAGAGGTGAGAGATGGGTAGGCAGGGGAGTGTCCTCTGTTTCCCAGGAGAACAGAGTCAGGTACAGTTAAAATTGCTCCTGTAAGAGGAAGAGGATTGGTGTTAAATGGAGCGAGCAGAGAGAAAGAGAGAGTGAAGAAAAGAGTGGTCAGAGCAGATATATGGATGCAATAAACAGGGGGTTTGATCTAAGGACTTCAAGGTGAAGTATAGGGGGGTTGTGTAAATACATATGGTATTGAAAGTAATACACAATATAACTAGGATCTACTTAATCTACTCAAATATAATAGCAGACATACATTCATAAAATAACCTTCAGTGGTATACAATGGTGTGTGAGAAATGTAATCATGGGCAGCCTGAGGCCTTAATGGCATATATAAGTTTCATGGATTAGTAGTATTTGCAGAATTTATTTTGCATGGCAAAATCCCAAATTGACATTAATAAACTTACCCCGGAGTCTACAAAATGTATTCAGTTTTTTGGCAGTTGATTTTGAGAAGGAATGCCCATGAAAATACAAGCTATATTAGCATAAAATGTATAATTTGTTGTGACCAGTCACAGGCAGCTACAGCATTGTAGCAGTATGACAATTCAGTCTATGCAGTAAAGCATTATGTCATTTGTAGTCTTTTGTTCCCAGCACACACCTGTCTCTCCTCCCTTGAATGATGAAACAGTTAGTGCTGCTCTGATATCTGCAGTATGCTGCTAGCGGCTGAAAGGTTAGAATAGGGTTAAAAAATACTTGCATGAAGTTTTTTATTGGTTAGTAAGGGGTGCCTTATTTTCGGCATCTCTGGGGGTGTAATAAAACCAAATCCTTTTTTAAATACAATAAATCTGTATGTGTATAGAATGAGTCATTGCAATATATGGCTCTGATATAAGCAGCACGTGTTTGATTAGAAAAAAAAATAAAAACAGTGAAACTACTATCTACATTTAAAGAGAGCAGTGGGTGACACTGATTGTGGCTAAATGAGGCCATTAATCGATACAGGAGATGAACACAACAAGTATATCGCTATAGAGCACAGCCCATGCTCTGGATTGTCATGTGGAGCCTGTAAGGAAAAGGGACATGGAGCTTTAGGGAAAAATAATGATAACAGGTATTTTATTAATATGTATTAGCTGCCAACGAAGGCCAGCACAAGAAGGCTGTGGAGATGCAGATGGAGCTCTAGGAAAGTTATCAACAGGAATGTTTGGTACACCTGTCCTGAGAGTCCCACGCTATTGCTGTTGTGTTTGTGACAACATCTTGACTCCTAATCGCTCACACCAGCATTGGACTTGCTCACTCAACAATCACTTTCTAGCCTCACCATTGTTCCTCACTCACATAAAGGCTTCATCTCTATTTTCCTCTCACATTTTTACTTTCCCATAGATTCCTTTTTAAAATTGTTTTCCTTTTTTCGGCTCAATTATCCCCTTTCTAACGACTTTCCTTGCTTAAACATCAATGTCTATCACTCTCTATTCATCCCTGCATCCTGCTAACCTAAGAATCTTCCCTATCACTCTTTATTCATGAATTAGTCAAAACTTCACCTATCCTCCCTCATTCCAGGACCTTTCCTCTCACTTCTAGCTCCCACAGACATATCTCCATCATTCTCTCTCCACACCCTATTTAACCGAATCCCACTCTTTCTAAAATCCCTTAAGTCCGACCTTCTATCTCCCATCTCTCTGCCTTTAGGAATCTTCAATCTCTCCCTGCCTATGTAACACTCCACTTCCTTCTCTTTCATCTCTTGACTCATCTCGTTCATTCAGCTCTCCACTAAGTTTTCACTACCCTACTTACCTCCTGCTATCATTCTCTTTGTATCGGACTTTTCTTCTCTCATCCAAATTGACCTCACTCTTCACTTTCTATTTGGGAACTTCTTCTCTTGGTCTAGAGAATATCGTTTGTCACTTTCACGTCCATACCTGTCCTTGGACCCCTTCTTCTTCCTTCTACACTCCTCCCTGCTCAGTTGGACATCTGCTATTCTTCTTAATTGCCTCTTTCCTCATAAGCACATCTCCCTCTCCTCCACTCCTGCAGGTCAAGTCCTCCATTCTTTCTCTTCCATGCTTGCTTTGCCATTAACTCTACCATGAACCCCTCTCATAATACTACTACCACAGACCTTACACTCTCCCTCCTTCCTTTTGCACTCACATAGGAATCACTGCACTTTGCCCTCCAATCCACCCAGGGTCTCTAATCTCTCTCCCTAAAGATTGGAGCATCTCACTCTCCACTCTCTCTCCCTCCTCACTCAAAGGGTCTAATTTACTCCTCCTCAATTTCAATTAAACCCAAAGAACTCCCTCCCCTTCTGGATGCTTTACCATCATGCCTTCTTCCATTTCTTTCTCATTTCCCTGCTCATTCAGAACATTTCTGATCTCCCTCACCTTATCCCAAGTCATATCACCACCTCTCACTCTCACAATTTCCTCGATCGCCTCCTTTTCATTTATTCATCCGAGCAGCATCAACCTCACCCTATTGATATTTTTTGGCTCCGACGTACTTCTAATACTGTCATCCAGTCACTTCTCTGGGACCATCCCAAAATCACATATCAAAGAAGCTGTCATATCTTAGCTAGTCATCCAGCAGTTAGTTTTTGACCCTCTTAGCAGGCCTAAATGGGCAGAGCTCACTGGCCACACATAAAGCTACAAGAAGGGAGAGGGGCTCAACCCAAAATAACCAGGTTTAATTACCTGTTATTGTAGGAGGGTCATTTTTCCTTCTTCACTCATTAAAAGCCTGCCTCCTTCCCTTTACCAGTACGCATATTCATTGCATCACCCCCTCCCCTCATTTATTTTAACTCTTCAGTCCTTGCTCTTTTTAGCAGGCCTAAACAGGCGTAGCTCCCTGGCCTGAACACAAATAACCAAGTTTAATGACCTGGTATTGTAGGACGGTCCCTTTCCCCCCTGCACATTTTAAAAGCCTTACTCTTTCCATTTACCAGTGCACACATTCATTGCATTACCCCTCCTCTCATTTTTTTTTAACTCTTTGGCCCTTTGCCCTCTTAGCAGGCCTAAATGAGTGTAGATCTCTGACCACTCATCAAGCTATATGGGGGAGAAGGCCCCGACCACAAATAAACAGGTTTAATTATCTAGTATTGTAGTAGGGTCCCTCTCCCCTTGCGCACTTTAAAAGCCTACCTCCTTCCCTTACCAGTGTACACATTCATTGCACCAGTGTACACATTCATTCAAGTGGTCCATTCTTGTTACAATCATACAATGTAGTCTCAAGATCCAACATGGTCCTTTTGCTAGGAATAATTTTATGAGAATGATCATGAACTTTTCATCTTTACATCTGTTAATATCAGTATTTCTTTACTATCATAACTAGATTATGGAGAATAAATATAAATCGAAAACATCAATTTGCCATGGGCATGCAATATTCTATACCAACAAATGTATGCCCAAGATCCAAAAATATGAAAAGCATTAGGATGATTAAATATTCATGCACATCATTTACTACTTATGTTCAAGTTAATTTATTTTGTTTTTTATGAGCATCTACTTGGATTCAAAGTTGGAATGTTATTTGAAAATAATAATAAAGAAGTATGTCCATTGGTGCAATATGCTATTTTAAATATAAATTATTCTACATACAGGATCCAATCATTATTACACTGCTTAAAAAATACAATTGTTTGGACTTTGCAACAATCATTTCTCATGCAAAACGATTTTTGTAATATTGAAACCTGCTTATTTAAATGCCTTCTGGACACGTTTGTGATTTCTATGCCACTTAAAAAAGGCTTATAACCCCAAATAATTGTTTTATAATAGAAGGTATTATAAATAAATTACTATACTCTTCACAATTAAAATATACACATTATTTGTAGAAAAATCATATTTGAATTGTTGTCAACATGAAAAAAAAATTGTTGTAAAAGTGATAATTTTAGCTTACATCTTTCTGCAATGAATAATGTTAAATAACAATGTGTTTTTTTCTAATTGGTCATTTTCCAAACATAATACAGAAGCTTTATACAGTAATTAACTATTATTTGCGATCTTGTCTTCTGAAATATCACAATACTCAAGAGAATGTTTTCTTTCCTATTTGGTTTAAACTAATTTACTTTTAACAATTATATCTCACAAGATAGAAAGTAATTAACAAGCAGTAATGACATGATACTGTACCAGTGAAGAAATGTTTGCAATTTATAACGGAATACATATTTTGCGATGTGCATACTACCGTATATGCATCTTGCTGTTTTATTTGGAAATATAAAAATACTTTTGTATTCTATTTGAACCATAATTTTTAAAGATATATAAGCTTTGTCATTGCAATAGTCCCCACTGTTTTAAGGCTTCAAAAAAATGTCAAAAGGACATATTAATGGATTAATATAACTGATGTTCGTTTGTATTGTAAAATTCAATTAATTTTCATTAAGCTTACATTCTGAACAATTTTTACATACTGCCCTCAATCCCACTACTATGCTTTAATGATCACAAACTTTATTTTTTTTTAAAACAATCACCCTGAACAAGCTAATTGCTTAGGTTTTCTGTAATATGTGCTTTCCTTAAAAAAACAGAGCTGTATTATCTATTCCAACAAACATAGTAGTCTTACATCTTCCCGCCCTTCAAATGTACTGATACATTTACTATCTAGACCACGCTATCCTCATATATTTTTTCAAGGACAAAGTTGAAGCAAATACTGAAAAATGTTCCTTAATACTTTTCTATCCAAGCATGTAATGATAAAGAGAAGCAATCACTGTGTCATAAGAAAACCTTTATTCTTTATTTAGAGATGTTAAGAACATTGAGCGCAAATTATAAATGGAATAACATGGTTTCAGTCTTTTGCCTTTCCATTTATAGAGATCTTCAGATAGAAAGCAAGCAGCTGCTGCAGAGAATTCATTTACTTTTAATGTATATGGATCTAGAAAATATTGTTTGAAAAGTTAACTTTACGTATCTAGTACCTGTTCCAACTTTCTTATATAATTTAAATGGCTGCTTTTTACTCTGTATCTTGATCTTTAAATCAATTTTTTTACTTTTCCTTTTATTTCCATATGGTATATGGTGATAAGTATGTATATTATCAAGGATTTGAATGTTCTTCCTTTATTTTCAGTATTTTACCTGTCAGTCTATATATTTTATTGTTGCCTTTAGGCCATTAAAATTTGCCATTAAGAGTTTCTGTTGGCCATTACAACTTTGTTTTTTTAAATCAATTGTGAAATTAGACTATGTTGTGATCACTATTTCCCAACGGTTCCCATATTTCAACATTTGATATCAACTATAATTGTTTTCAGCTTGTGAGTAACACCTGCAAGGTGTGTTCTGCACAGACCTTACTCACAAGCTACAAATGCTAAAGAGGAAAATCTTGCCAATTAGATTGCTGTGATCTGGTTGACAAAACATCCTGTCTACCTACCTAATAACAGAGTCCCCTACAATCAAAACCTGTCTGTTGCTCAGCCTAATCTGCCCTCCCTCACCTCCAGTAGAGCTGTTCTCCTGGCTGTTAGAATGAACAGCTCTATCTGACATTGCCATTCCTGAATGGACATCCCTAACAGTTTCACTCAATCTGGTAAATCTGTTGGTGTTTACCAACTCAGAACTGATCTACTTCCTCCTCCTGTTCCCACTGCTTCACCTTGTAACTGTAACCCAGCTACCTCCCTGAACATCCACATTAACCCTAGCTCCTCCCTCCATGCTAGGCCCAGCTAAATTGTGTGCAGTGAGCAAAAACTCCATTTCCAGTGTAACAATATCATTAAATGTTGGACTTCTCCCCTCAAGATCTACAATTTGAGCTTCAACAGAGGCAGTATGCTCAAACCTGTAACAGCGGTATGGGCTCTGTATTCAGCAGTGCCCACATGTTTTAGGATGTACACTCAGTGAGTTTGCCACTGGACTCACTCTAACTACTAATTTAAAAATACAGTGATAAAACAAAGCAATATATTCAAATAAAGAGTGTTTATCTATAAATTAATCTAACAAAAAACATATTCTTGATTACAATTTAACCCCTTTTCTTTGAACTGCCTCCATTTATTTACACTTACACACTTACACTGCACTCCCTCCTATTTTATTTAAACTCCCACATTTACTCTATAACTGCATTCCTTCACTTTATATAAACACTTTAACTGTACTTACACTAAAACTGTTCGCAATATCCCAAGTTCCCTTCTTCCTCTGTTTACATTTTATTCTGTCTACTGCAGACTGATTACTGCCCACAATACAGAAAAAAACCTTTAGCTTTCAGCAGTAATCCACATCAATTATGTTTGTTGTACATGTGCATCACAAACAAGTTGTGAAGAGGTTAAAAACTGTCTACAACTGGGCTTTTTAAATGTTACACATTTATATCATACTGGAATCATTATTGATAAGATTTGAGGTTGCAACAATTAAATGCAGTAACAGAACTGTGTGAAAGTAAAGTAATGTCAAGTAAGAAAGGGTGGCATTTCAGCCCACCACTTTAAAAAGTTAAGGCACAAGAATAAATCTACCTTATTTTGGGGAAAAACAAAAAAATAGGAAATGGGACATGTGCCAGCTTCATAATATTCGTTTTTACTCACCTGGAAAATATATATTCCCCTATACAATATTAAGGTTTGAGAAGTTTTTTGGCTGGTGGATCCCAATTAGTAGCCTTGAGCTCAGATTTTCCAGATCCTTCCAAAGTCTTAGTACCGATGGACTACAATGGCCATATATTATTCAGCATATTTTCTATATATATGTTGGGGCTGCTCTCCTTTGTTTGATACTGATAAGAAACATATCAAGTATGCTGATAAACAAAAAGAAAGGGGGGGGGTAGGAGAAAGCACACCACTATCTAGTGAAGATTATTCAAAAGTTAAGCTATTGGTTACACAATATGTGCAACTAGAATAATTGGACTCTCGCCTTGAATACCCTAAAAAAAATATGAGGTATATAAAACCATTGGTGAGATTGTTTTTGTTGATCTCTGGTGCTATGGTGATCCACTATTGTTTTTGGATGTGGACAGAAATAATGTAGTAAATAATAATGGTGATTCGTGGAAATAGATCATACAAAGTTCCATAGATTTAAAGAAGGACTTTATTATATGCAATACTATTTCACAAAAACAATTAAATAAAGAAATAAATAAGAAACCACTTTTATGAGTAATGATAAAATTGTGGCAAAAGTAGTGCACACAACCTAGTGTGGTTGACTGGTACAAAAATCCCAGTTATTTTGTGATGGTAGGATAAACGCTTTTCTCTTCTCTCAGCAGCTTCCTCAGAATCTCATCCCCTTATGGGTAGTAAAACTAGTGTTTACAAATTCTCTAATACACACGTTACACATATACAAGTTTGCATTTAACGTCATACATATACAAATGAGACATATACATATGCATGCATTGGTATACATATAAACAAATACATGATTACATTGAACTGCTGTGTATGAATAGAGATAAACACTTTCCATTTCTTTTATATACATACACATATTTATATAGTTGCGTACATACAGTCACATATATGAACACAGGCCTATTTAAACATATTTGAAAATGACTGCATCATAAAATATTGTAGACACACAACTGATATGCACCATACTAATAAATGCAGTTAAATAAATGCATACATTTATATGAGGTCCGAGATACACACTCGCCACGATTTTCTTTCATTAACTGCCTATTTTATCTCTGTTGAAGACCCATCACAAAAGCCAGGAGGTCTGTTTGATTTTGGTCTTAGTAACCCCTGCAAGACTTATCTGTGGGTGAAGGAAGAAGGAATTTTGCTACTGTTTTCGGGACTTTGCAATATCCATAGCATTTAAGGTTCAACAAAGAAAGCAGAAGATATTGCACATGCCGATGCTCTGTGGAATATATGTTTGCTTGGAGGAGGAGAGGGAAGATCAGCTCTCTGCATAATGATTTATTAGCAGCCTTATTTTTGCCCTAAGCATTTGTGACTTATTCCATATAACTTAATAACAAGCCCAAAACATAAATAACAATAGTGCACCAAGTTTATGATATGGTATTAACAAAGCCGCCGCTTTATTGGTAAACAATATACGGAACACAAGAGGAAAACTGAAAACCTCCCGCGGATAGAGCTCACGCCCGCTCAGAGGCCGAATGAAACCCTGTGCCCAGGAGACCTCTGTAACCAAACACCACCGGATACCTTTCAAGCTGACGAGCTCCATCCTAAGGTGATGCCGCCCCCTACCCTAGCTGAGACAACCAAAACATGACAAAGAAAAGGGAGAGAGGGAAGATCACTTCTGCTTCTTCAATCTGGTGAATGGCTTAATGGCGGGAAAACTCCTCCCTATATCACCTCCACTGGCGGCTCTAATCGCCAACATCCTGTCTTACCAATGCAGTCCCCGGCCCACCCACTAAACCACTCTCAACCCTTGAAGCCCTTTAAGTGTGTCATGTGTGTCTGTAGTGTCTCATGTGTTGTACTCACCAGAATGCCTCCTGTTAGTGGTTAACAAGGGGGCTGTGCGTCCAATCAATGAGGCTGTTGGCTCCAAGTCCCTCCCCCTAAGGGTGGAGTGATGTCTGCGGCTCCTGCTAGTGGCATTTACCTCTCTCGTACTTCTGGGTGATCGCTGTCCCCTCAGCCTTCCCGGGAAGTTAGTCTCTGTCATCTCCCTACACTTCTCTACTGCTGCTGGAATAAGAAGACACACACTCCACAGCTCTACTGCCACTCCTATGCTTACACTCCACACCTCTTCTCACTGGCAACCATCTAGCAGACCTTGACCTCCGGACAGGTGAAGGCGTAAACCTGATTCTGTGGCCTTGTGAGATGAACCTCCCATTCCTTCCTCCGCTGCTGAACGGTGATCTCCTACTGCTGTAATTATAAAACACACATCTCCTCTCTACTGCACCTCCTCTTTGAGTCCTACCCCTGGGCGTAGTTTCCTCCTGAACTCCGTGCTCCTGAACTTACGACCTATGAGATGACACAGGTGAGAGAAAATTATCTGTGCACTGTTACCTCTCTTCGCTGTACTGACCAATCTCTGGTCGCAAACTGCTCCTGTGTGAAGGCCCCTCCTCTTGGTCATCTGCAGTTGACAATGGGCAGTATGAATTATCCGCTGGACTTCCTGCTGGCTCCCTCCTGTCACTGGACCCCTCTCTCTGCCTCAACTCTGTGTCACTGTCCTTCCCATCCTCTTGGCCGCTCTCCAGCTCCAATACAATGCCCTCCACATCAACATGGATTTATGAGGGATAGATCATGTCAAACAAATCTAATTAGTTTCTATGAGGAGGTTAGTAGGAACCTGGATCAAGGCAACTCAGAGGATGTATTCTTTTTGTATTTTGCAAAGGCTTTTCATACAGTGCCACATGGGAGACTATTGTGCAAACTAATTGATACAGGAGTTGCAGTAAATATCTGCTCATGGATTGAGAGCTGGCTAAAAGACAGGAAGCAAAGGGTTGTTGTAAATGGAACATACTCCAATTGGACTAATGTGGTAAGTGGGGTTCCTCAGGGTTCAGTATTAGGTCCTCTCCTTTTTAACATATTTATTAATGACTTAGAGGTAGGATTGGAGTGTGGTGTCTCCATTTTTGCTGATGACACAAAGTTGTGCAAGGTAATTAAATCAGATATTGATGTGCTTTCCCTCCAAAGGGATTTACATTAAATTGAGGAATGGGCATCTAAATGGCAAATAAGATTTAATATGAATAAATGCAAAGTTATGCATCTGGGAAGGAAAAATAGCCATGCAATTTATAATCTTAATGGAGCAAGTCTAGGTGTATCAGATATTGAAAAGGATGTGGGAGTGCTTGTGGACAACCACCTAGGTAACAGTGCTCAAAGCCAAGCAGCAGCTGCAAAGGCAAATACAATATTGGCATGTATTTAGAAGGGTATAGAAGCCAGGGAAGCAAATATAATTCTGCCACTATAAAAATCTCTAGTACGCCCTCATTTGGAATATGGAGTACAATTTTGGGCACCACCTCATAAAAAGGACATTTTAGAGCTGGAAAAGGTACAGAGGAGGGCAACAAAACTAATAAGGGGAATGGAGGGGCTAAGTTATGAAGAAAGACTAACCAAATTAAACGTATTTTCTCTAGAAAAAAAGGCATCTAAGAGGAGATATGATTACCTTATATAAATACATCCAGGGTCAGTATAAAGATTTGTCAAGTGAGCTTTTTGTGCCAAGAGGTTTTCAACTGACAAGAGGACATCCCTTGAGGTTAGAAGTAAAAAGATTCCACCTTAAAGAAAGAAAAGGGTTCTTCACAGTAAGGGTGGTTAATCTGTGGAATTCTCTACCAGAGGAGGTGGTGACAGCGCATTCGATAGATAACTTTAAAAGGGGACTGGATTTATTTCTAATTAAAAAGGGAATTCAGGGTTATCATGGATAATTAGAGAGGCAGTATTGATCCAGGGAGAAGTCCGGTCGCCGGTGTCTGGTATCAGGAGGGATTTTTTTTTTTTTTGGAGGTCTTGATCGCCATCTTGGTCGTCCCTGGGCTGGGGTGTGGCTATTGTTCAAGTACTGGTGAACCATTTTTTTTTTACAATTGTAACATTTTCTATGCTATGCATGAGTAATATAACAATAGGTCTACTTTGTATGAATGAGTCTTGTAAACGATTACATAAAGCTTTGTAACATGAAACTTGTAGTTCAAATACTGGTAAACCACATGCTGTAGGTATTGAATCCAGAGGAAGGCAAACAGTAAAAAACCCCATTGCAACTTAGCCAGTTGTGTCAATGGGGGTGGAAATAATGCCTTCCTGACCCCAGTAAATGGCAATCAGATTACTCCCTGGATCAATACTCTCTATTTAATTTTACATTTAAATTTATGAAAAAATGATCATTCTCCTACTAACATGAACTCTTAATTACATACAATGAAACAACTTTTCACACCTTTTTAAAATAACATTACAAACAATAACTTAATGTACTAACATTTAAACTGAAATTGTAAGAAAATGCAAAATAACTGTTTTGTGGGGCCAATCATGCCAAAAAAACACTTCCAAGACATTCCAATATGTTACTTTGTCTTTGCTTTTTTTCCACTAGTTTTTGTTAGTCTTGTAGTTCAAAATGGCACATAGAGTTTCCTATGTGAAATAGTGGTCCTCTAAAAAGAGTGACATCAAAGTTGGTCCTCGAAATAAAAACACTGTTCTCTATGTTTGTTGGAGTTTTTATTTGTGAATTTGTCGTTGAGTTAAAAGCACTTTTCTTTTTTGTAATGTAAGTTACAGCACCTCATAGTAGATAATGTTTTATGTAAAAATTGGGCCATCATCTAATAAATCCCTTTTTCACTTTAATGTCATCTGGATTTTTGCTTCTTGAAAAAACAACATAGAGTGGGCCATGTGCAAATACAGGTTCCTGTAAAAAAATACCCACAGACTTAAAATGTTTTCCTTGGTATTTATTTATGGTCATGGCAAATGCCATGATAATGGGAAATTGTCTCCTTTGAAGGACAAAAGGCAAACCACTATCACTTGGAGCCAAATCTCAATTGCAAGACATGTGGTGGCATTCCAGATGGTGTTAAAGAATTGATAAATTCTATACTAAAGTTAGATTCACTGTCTTTGTCATCAGCCAAAACTGAATCTGCACTGTAATATTTTTTTTTGGGTGCATTGATGAATTTTTAAATTTTGCTATTTAGATTTAAGGCATCTATTTTTTTCCGATGTTAATATCACTTTGTTTGCAATGTCTGAGTAATCCTCCTTATTGATAGTATTTAGAAAGATTTGTTGCAAATCATTTGTGATGGAATTTCAACGGTATTATCAGGCAGATTATTTATTTTTGGATGTTTTTCTTCTTGGAATTAGCCAATCATTGAATTCATTTTGGCCTTCAGATCTCATATTTAGTTCTAATTTAAGGTATGTAAATATTTTCCAAAGTTTACTTGTCTTTATACATGTTTTGACAATCTCAGTCCTATTTCCATGGGGTAAAACAGGAAATGTTTGCCTAAAATCTCCTCCTAACAACATCACCTTTCCACCAATTGGCAAATCATTATCCACTACTTATTTTAATAATCTATAAATACATTGTGCTTGCAGCCCTTACTGATGGGTCAGAGTAGAAATGTGTGGTGTATGTTCCCTTGGTCCCCTTCAGCATTGCTAAGTGGTGGTGGTGAAGGGCTTGTGTGCCTGAATGAAGCTGAGAGCTATAACATGTAGGGCCTCTGTAGGTGGGCATGTCATAGCAGAGAGATCAGACAAAGTCCAATCCACTTGAGAAGGAACTGACAAACCACACCAGTATATTTAGCATGCAAACAGTGGATAACAGCACAGGCAGAGACTGGGTGCTGCAGCTCATATGGTCACAGAGAGTTGGACACAACTGAAGAACTGAACAACTTACTTTAAAATGTTCCCCTGCTACTTGATATATGCCATGTGGCAGTGTAATTAGCAAAATATTTGTGTTACCAAATGTAGATGGGATGAGCGAGTTGTATATGCAATTAGATAGAGATTTCAGGGATCACAATAGAGCTCATGTGCCCGGCAAAGGATTCATATGACCTGACTTATGTTTTACTCTTGCTATTGAATTGTCTAGCGTGGCTTTAATCATATTATGCATGTTGCAGCATGGTTTGTCATATTGGCAGGTGCATGACCGTTACAACATATGATAACCAAAGGATATTTAGCCAATGCGTGTTCATTATTGGGTAACTAATTGTATTCACACAAATGCTAAGTGGTGTTGGTGAAGGGGTTTGTGTACTTCAATGAAGCTGTGAGCTATACCACGTAGGGCCAGTGTAGGTGGGTACGTCTTAGCAGAGAGGTCAGACTAATTCCAATCAAATAGAGAAGGAACTGGAAAACCACTCCAGTGTCACCTGTCCTATTCATTGGAGGCCCTCAGGGGAATTTTCCTACTCCACAGTATCGCTAATCAGACTTGTCATGGGTATTAACCCTTTATTATTTGTAGATGTGATATTTGGGATCATATGATATCTAAAGCTGTTCTGACTCTTCAACAGTTTTATATGTATTGATATATTGCATGTTAACTAGGGCTCATCAGTTTACATCTATAGGGATGTGACACTAATGTAATGCATGTGGATGTCACAGAACCCAAAATATTCATAGCACACGGGCTAACAAAGATTTATTTTTTTACACAGACCACAATCAGAAGTGGTCAAGTTAGGCCATTCACATAACGGGATAGAAAGCTTTATTTGTTTACACATACCACAATCAGCAGTTGTCAAGATTGGGCATTCACATGACTGTATAACAAAGCTTTATTTGATAGACAGACCACAATCAGCAGTGGTCAAAATTGCATTAATATCATGGGTGTGGTGCGGGTAGGTCCTCGGAGAGCAAGAGGATGGAAAAAAGGGGAAACCTACAGGGGCCAATCTAATAGTCGAGAATAAGCATGATGCATAGCACCTACCAGGGTCACATGCGGTCACTACACCGATGCAACCAGAATCTGATGAAAAAAAGGATCATCACAAATTTAACTGAAGAAACCATTTATGTGCATAGAACTTACAACTTGTAACTAGATCTGCTCAATGAAACAGATGATTCAACCTCTGGACTGTGTAATCCAATCCAGTTTCACACATACAGTGTGTTGACCAAATAAAAATGTGAAATAAGCGGTCAAATAAAAAAAGGTTGAGGAGGATCAAAAAAAAAAAGAATCAAAATGTATGTACAGTACAGTTTTAAATACTGTACCCACATACCAACTCACCTGATTCCCGTCTGCAAGCATTACTAACTATTAGCTAGGTCTGTGGATAATCAGTAATATGGGCAAATAGCCATTAATACGGAGAGGACACAAAGGTCAGCAACCAGATTCATTGTTACTTACATCAGACCCGAGGATCTGTTCTCAGACTAATATTGAGGTCAGGATCACATGGTTCACTAGTGCATATATTAATGCTGGCTGTCATTAACATGCCATTGTGAGACATTGCAAGTCCATCGCCATAGCGGTATTAGTCTACATTTAAGCTAACAACATGTCTGAGATATCTGGGAATATAATAGCTTTAAGATTGTGGGAGCTGTATGTTAAGGGGGGCTGCCATTGAAGGCATGTCTACCTGAGAGGCACTGGGAAAACCTTACATCTCATATAATTCCTCCACATGCTTGCAGATGCAGGAAATGCCTTCATGGGCCTGAAAACCCCCCAAAAAGAATGAAGCAAAAAAAGACAAAACCTACAAAATAAGGCCTGAAAACATCATAGGGCCTGCAGCATCTCTTCTCAACAGCACTTCTGAGTGACAATTTATTGGTCACACTACTATCTGAATCTAGCCCAGCTCCAGAGTTTTGGATCTTGGCCTATGTGGTGGTGATATTTCGGGCCTGATTCAATTGCAATTTGGCCAATTGAATATAGGCACAGAGCATATATTTAACAGAAGTTTTTAGTTAGGGAAGACCTTGCTTTTGGATATAAGTTCATTAACTAAAAACTTTGTTTAAAAATATATGCTCTGTGCTTATTAAGAGCTCAATTGATGGTCACTGAGGAGTGCTGTTGAGAAGGCAAAAATATGTCTGCAGATCCTATGGGTGTCATTCAATTGGGATTTGGACAATTGAATAGGGCTCTATATCAGCACAGAGCATATATTTAGTTACAGAAGTTTGTAGTTAGTGAAGAGCTTACTTTTGGATAGAAGTTCACTAACTACAAACATCTGTAAAAAATATGCTCTGTGCTGATATTGAGCCCTAAGCAATTGGCCACATTGCAATTGAATGAGGCCCTATGTCCTCCTCCGCTTAGGCCCAGGACACACATCATCCGTGCCCATCCTCCGTCTCCCCATTGGTGGTGCTGGTGGGGGGGGGCGGACGGTGCAAGGCAGCGGTAATGCTGGTGGCGGACACATGGAGGAGAGGAGTGGCTAGGCTGCTCCTGACGGGGGGATTGGGAGATCCCAGTTGATGGTGTGCTGGGGACCCTCTCCTGCCTGAGAAGCCTGACCTGAAGGTGCTCTGATGTCAGATGGTGCCTCCTCACCTCCCTGGACAGCCTGGCCAGGCTGTGCGTCATGTGGGAATTAAGGCTAGAGATGCTGGCCGCCATCTGGAGCAGGCTGGGCTCCATCCCCTGCATGCTGGCCTCCATCCTCTGCATGCTGGCCAGCTGCTCCTGCATAACAGCCACCTGCACAGCCTGGCTCTGCGGTGACGTCACACCTCCGGGGTGGGCCTGGTGAGGACGTGTAGTCGGGAGGGTCTGGTCCACAGCTGGAGCCTGGGGTGTCATCATTGTTGGGCCCGGTGGAGACCAGGCCAGCACACTGCTGTGTGGGGAAGGAGATGTCGTCACAAGGGTGTGGGAGAGCCCCAGAACAAGCAAAAGACTATGGAGGATGGGTATAGTCCCAGGGCTTTTGGTGGGTGAGTCACCCTGGTGAATGACCTGCCCATCCTCCGACCCAGGGCCCTCCAATCTTCCTTCCTCCTCCCCCTGTGCCAGATTTTCCTGGTAGGGGGCCGATGGTTCTGCTGCCTCTGGCTGGTCACAGGACTCAGACCTCCTCCTGGATGCTGAGAGATAGAGAAGAAAGGTACATGTCATTAGTATGTTGATTAGTGCATTGATATGTGTTCATTTCTAATTATCTGACATCTAGCCTTGAATATGGATGAGTCTCCTCTTTGCAACTCTGATTAGCTATATTATACAAGCTGTTATCTATTCTTAGGTTTCTGTTCTTGATGGTTCTCGGCTCTCAACACTATCTGTATTATGGCTGCTGTCTGTAACTGCATAGGCTGCACGGGCACACCAATACATGGTGCCTCATTCAATTGTGATTTGTCCAATTGAATAGGGCTCTAAATAAGCACACATAGCATATTTTTGTTAAATAAGTTTTTAGTTAGTAAACATCTATCCAAAAGCAAGATTTTCACTAATTGAAAACTTAAAAAAATATATATGTTATGTGTTTATTTAGAGCCCTATTCAATTGGCCAAATTGCAATTGAATGAGGGCCATGTGCTCTCTATTACAGGGGTGTCCAAACTCTGTCCTGGATTTGAAGATATCCTTTCTGTGCACAGGTTAGTCAATCAGGATGACTGAAGAAGCGATTGACTCTCCTGTGAGCAGCAGGGTTATCAAATCCAGGCATGTGTGTGGCCCTCCACGACCAATTTTGGACACACCTGCTCTATTGCTTGATTACTGTTGTGGTGACCAGGAATGACAATGATTTGCCAGCTTCATGAATTTAATGAAGCATCCATCTATCCCTTGTTAATTTCATGGAGCCGACATGTCAGTGTCATCATGTACATGTGTAGTGTATGTGATGCACATGTGGTGGCATGTTGGTGTATGTCATATTCACGTGCCATGGAGGCTGGGTCCTGCTGGGCCACGGGGCTGAAGCTCCAGCTGCGGCCGAGAATGCAAGAATGGTCCTTGCAATATGCTCATGTCCCCCTTGTCCTCCTGGGCCATCTTCCTCCTCACCACGGCCCTGATGTCGTCGAAACGGTGCTTGATAGACCGCAGACTCCGTCCACGGTCCGCCACACCATTAATCAAATTGAGCACCTGCTGCCAAGCATCAGCCCTGGGCCCAGCCTTAACTTACCTACCCTCTGAGGTGATGACGGGGCGGGCACGGATTGCCTCCAGGAGGACCATGTTCTCCTCAGTGACCATCAATTGAGCTCTTTATAAGCACAGAGCATATATTTTTAAACAAAGTTTTTAGTAGTGGGCCCTGGACCTGCCCTCAGCCTCTTGCTCCCCTGACTGGGGAGGAGGACCCTCTCCACTCTCTTCCTCTCTCCTCCTCCTCTCCACCCTCCTACTCCACTGCACCCTCCTCCTCCTCTCCCTACTCCCTCCTACTACTATCTCCTCCCTACTCCCTCCTACTCTCCTCTTCTCCCTACTCCTTCCCCCTACTCTCCTCTCCTCCCTCCCCCTCCTTCCTCCTACTCTCCTATCCTCCCTCCTCTTCTCCTCCTCCCTCCTCCTCTTCTCCTCCCTCCTCCTCCTCTTCTCCTCCCCTCCTCTTCCCCACCTCCACGCCCCGGGACTCCCTGCCACTCCTCTCCTCCATCTTTCCCCTCCTCTCCCCTCTGCTCCTCTCCCTCCATCACCACCTGAAAAGAAAATAAATAGAAATGAAGAAATGTTTTAGTGGGTTTGCCTATGTGTATTGCAAATATGTGTAATCTGGAAATATGTGTAGGTCTTAAGTGTAGAAACGTATGAGATAGAATACGAAACATAAAAAAAATAAAACAACTTACCTCCCTCCACCAAACTCCTCTCCCCACAAAAACCTCCTCTCCAAACCTATAAACAATAAAAATCACAATTGTACTTCTCTTCAGTGTACTCAGTAAATGTAGGACATGTAAAAACCTAAAAATAATATAACACGCAGCTTGATCGGATGAAAAGTATGTACAATGCAACTTACCTCCCTCAAAATTCCTTTCTGGAAAATATACAAAACTCCAAACCAAACTCCAAACTCCAAAAACCTATTAACATTAAAAAAATGCAATTTTACTTCTTTACATCGTACTCTGTAAATGTAGTAACTGCAAATTTGTAAAAAGAACATAAACCGCAACTTGATAATAAACCAACTTACCTCCTCTAACCCACCAAGCTCCGGGAACTGCGTGCTACTTCTGCAGAAATCGCAACACAGTCGAGGCGTGGCACGTGTCATTCATATTTATACCCTCCCACTGTCAATCAAATGGTCTATCCCGTAAGTGATTGGCTGTGAGACCTGTGGCGCGCTATCTTATTCCGCTATTGGATGGTTCGTGCTGGGCGCGTCTAGTCCGTCGCCTTCCAGCTTGCGTGCGCGCCTGAAAGTCACGGCCTTACTACAGTTTCAAGGCCGTGAATGGCCATGAATCTCAAGGCCGTGATTTGTGCCTGGCTAGATATTAAATTTAAGGCTGCATCTGTTGCGGTCACACAATGCACTTACGGCCTTGGAATGAAATAGGGCTGCAAGGGCCCTAAAAGTATTGACGAAGCAATAAAAGGCATTCAAATTACTGGCAAAACAATCCCCAATTATCAAATATGTAAATAAAAAATATATTTTTATTTTCATGCCTTTTTATATGGCTGCCATATTAGCCCTTTAGCACTCACAAAGGCTAGAATGTGTTTCCCTAAACATATCAATATCATCTGATTTACATCTCACTCATCACATCTACATTTGGGAACACAAATATTGTCTATATTTCAACGCCACATTACATAGATCACGTAGCATGGGCCCAAATTAAAATGTTGGCCAGAACATTAGGGGTTACAAATTAAACTGGCTAAACCAATCCATGATCAGGGAAATTCATAACATGATGAAGTTCAGATACACCAGTGAGCTATTCCATTGGTGAAATCCACCAGGATAATCACAGCTGCGGTAGTTAACAAGCATTAAAACAACATCATCAGCCAGGAATTAGCAAGTCTGAACCATCATGGATAGCAGCAACCAGAGTGCGGTGTATAGGTATGTGAGTAGAGCGCAGCGTCGTAGGAATGGATATTTGTTTCAAATGTTGCAGAGTGGAAACCCGAATGTCAGGCGTGCGACTGAGGAGTGGCTGAGGCGTGACAGAGAGGGGCGGCTGGGAATGAATGTGGGTGAGCGTGCTGATGCAATCCACAGTGGTCCGGAACGAAGCCAGGCAAGTGGCTCATCACAGGATATGCCAAGGTTCATGGTGGGGGGTCAGTTAGGGGAGAGAGCTACAGTGGCACAGGGACAGGGGGATATGAGGGCACCTGCAGACAGGGAGGAGGACCTTGTTGTGGGTGATCAGCTGTTGGGGGGGCCAGATGAGGGACCCCTAGAGGGTGTGGCACATCAAGTGGGGGCTCCTTCCCAGCCAGCCCCACAGGGGGGTGAGCAGGCCCAGGAGCCTGCCAGGAGGCTTCGTGCACCCAGAGTGTACAGGGAGAGAGTCACATTAGAGGGGTTAACTGATGTGGAAGTGTATGAGCGTTTTAGGCTAACCCGTGCCAGCCTGGAAGAACTCTATGCGGTCCTGAGGGAGGACCTGGAGCCATCCCACACATGACACGGATGTTAGCCGCCATACACATCCTATCATCTGGTAGTTTTCAGAACACTGCTGGCATAGTAGGAGGAATGTCTCAGGCAAGCCTTTCAAGGTGCCTGAGCACATTCCCCCATGCTATTGTTCCAAAAGCTGCCAGATACATCAGTTACCCCCACACTGTGGAAGAGATCTTGAAGGTCAAAGTGGATTTATTTTGAATAGGAGGTATCCCCAATGTGCTTGATGCTATTGATTGTACACATGTAACATTGATACTTCCTAGAGATCAGAAAGCGCTGTACAGAAATCGCAAACACTATCATTCCATCAATGTACACGTTGTTTGTGATGCAGACATGCGCATACAAAATGTGGTTGCAGGCTTCCCAAGAAGTACTCATGATGCCCATATCCTGCGTCAGTCATCCACCCATCTCTATTTTGAGTCCGGACAAGCTCAACCTGGGTGGCTACTGGGTGAGTGCCCATAAAGGATCGCAGGCACGCATATGTTACCAAGAGTGAATCCCCTAACATATACATCATGTTCCACTGTAATGCTATGACGTTGGTGCGTGAAAAATGCGCGACGATGCATGAGCCAGCAGACAAAATCGCGTCCGTCAATAGTCGCCCGATATCTGCGCGCAGGAGTTAAGATCAGGACTTAAGGGTGGACTTTGGAGTTTTAGGGTTAGGGGTCTTAAGGGTTCGGGTTCTGAGTGTTAGTGTTAGGCATGGGGTCTCATTGGTTAGGGTTAGGTATGGGGTCTGAGGGCTCGGGTTAGAGGGTTTCGTGCCATTAGGCGATAGATTCTACAACTTGCGCTCTTTTATCGACGCATATTTGCCACCCAATTCTCAACAGTGCGCTACTGTCGCCAGCTTCTGTCAGCGCCGTATTGTCCGCGCTCATTTGACCTGCACCCTAAAGAAGGGTGCAGACTGAGCCACTGACTGAGCCATTGCATCGTAGCTTGTTAATGTGCCTGATGTGACCTGGTCACTAACGTCACATGAATCATTGTGTATATGTACAGATGCTTTAACGAGCATCACAACATCACATTCCTATCAACATCTCCCATTTTTGTTTCTTTCAGGTGATGGAGGATATGGGTGTTTGCTGTGGTTGTTGACCCCTGTGAACAATCCACACACAGAGGGGGAGGAGAGGTACAGTGTGGCCCATGCCAGAACCCGGCATGTAATAGAGCGCACCTTTGGCCTCCTGAAGATGCGCTTCAGATGTTTACATTCCACTGGCGGGCTGCTACAGTATAAACCAGTGAAGGTTTGTCACATCATCATGGCCTGCTGTTGTCTGCATAATATAGCAGTACAGGCCAACTGTCTGGGGAACATTGATGATGCTCCGCTTAAACCGGCGGAGCGTCCAGTACCTCCCCCTGGTGAGGATAACGATCAGGGGTCAGGACTACGTGCCCACATCATTCAGGAGTACTTCCCATGTAAGTCCGAAACTAATAACAACCATCTCTTTTCTCCTTCCCCATTGTCATACAGAATATCCAGCAGTCCACAGTAGAGGATAGCTTTGTGATCTAACATATGTCTCGTGATGCATTCTTAACACTGGATCAACTACAGTCTGTTCTAATATCTGTTAATGGTAAGTATGAACACATTCCCATACACATCACATATATTGATATCTGCAAACCTCCAGAAACTAAGCTAAATGGATGGTATAATATATTCCACAATGTCAATGGATATAGGCCTCACAATCGTATTTGAAAACCTCTTCACAGAACAGTAATGTTCACATTGTCTGATCATGCTATTCCACATCCCATGGAGGTCAATGCAATTCATATCAATCTGGGAATATGAAGATACCAGAATATTGTAAACCATAATCAATGTTCCTCATGGGATGCAAAGAGGGGATCTCTCCTGTTCTTTGTCAGCGAATGCTGGTAAAAGCATTCCCAGTCAGATAACAGGAATGATCTCAATGATTTGTTAACTAGGAATCATTGTGCAATATATCATATGGATTGTGTGACTCATATCATCATATTGCCATTACAGAACTGCTGCCGTGTGTCAACACATTGTTTACCCACACAGACATGGGAAATGACCTGTCCAGCAACAGAACATCAGCTACATCAATGTCGTCTACATTGCAAGTGAGTATTTGCGGGAAACATGTGCATGTATGCATGAGAGGAAATGACTAATAACTCCATTAATGTAGGCCTGACTTTCCTTTCCCCAAGACATCCCTTATGTATTGCTGAAGCGGTTAGAAAAGTTTATCGGACCATGCAGACGTGTCCAGGGGGAACAGATCTCTTCTTTAAATACTCCACTTGACCCATCCAAGGTAAAGCACCACATATGGATGTCCGAACATGCATCAATGTGTGATAGTTGTGATCTTCCATTTTTATTACAGGCTGCACTGGTCTCTCTCTCTCTCTCAGTCTCAATCCCCTCATCCCACCCACGCCTGTTTAGCCTTAATTTATTGAGTCACACAAGTCTTTGACACCTGAACGATTAGCAACTTCTGCTAACTATTCCAATTAACCTATGTTTTCTCTTGCCTTCTTCCTCACATCCCCTGCCTTATCCTCAGACTCTTCTTTACTTCTCCTCTTTTTGTCTACAACATAGCCATTTCACCTCTCATGCCCACCTCTCCCTTTTATTCGCCCATCAGCTAATCTTACTCAATCTGTTGTTAAACTATGTGTCTCCTGACTATCCCATCTGCAGATTACATTATTTGTCCACTAGAGTCAATTACCTTATTACATAAGGGTGCTTTTCACTTTACATCTGATGCCTTTCCTCTTCAACTAATGCATAACTTTTAACTTGACACAAATTCCTTTCTATGTATCTCTCACTTACATTTTAACCTTGCTATTCCTTATCTACTCTTCCCCATGTCCATTACCCTTAGATTGGAAGTGGCAAGTTTATAACCTTGTGGGGCCTTTGGGAAGAAATCAGTTTTTACAAGACTTTACCCTTAAAACAGGGCCCTCCATTTTCTGTCGTTGTCAATATTACATACTATATATTTTGGTGTTCTTCTCCCCTGTACAGTGCTACGGAATATGTTTGCACAATACAAATAAAAGATAATTATACTAATCATAATATTCCCACATCAGGACAAATTAGACTTGGCCATCATTATCATTTGACAGATGGTTAGCTTGTACGAGATCCCAATGCATCACATGTTAACATGTGTGCTGACATACCTGCATCTGTTGGTGGCTGCTCATATGGCATATGTAAGGTTTCCACTAATATATTATTTGTGTGTTTGAAGATAAACATCCTGACATTCCATGGCCATGTCAATGTCCTCATGTATGTGCATGTGTCCGTTTATATTGCTTTGTTGGATCCAGTGTGATATCTGATTACCTTGACTGAATAGCCGATATGTGTCACGAGACAATTTCACTTTACAATGCAGATGGGTTTAGGTCTGGTGACAAGCTTGGCCAGTCCATCACCTTTACCTTTTTTTAGCAAGGTAGTGTTGTCTTGGAGATGTGTTTGGGGTCGTTATGTTATGCTGCCCTGCAGCCCAGTCTCCCAAGGGAGGGGATCATGCTCTGCTTCAGTATGTCACAGTACATGTTGGCATTCATGGTTCCCTCAATGAACTGTAGCTCCCCAGTGCTGGCAGCAGTCATGCAGGCCCCGACCATGACACTCCCACCACTCATCTATACTGATCAAAAGTAGTTGAAATAATCCCTAAATTACAGATAAATGGATAAGGCACAATGAACACAAAAACATTGATATGAGATGAAACCCTCAGTTTGAACATAAACAGCGATGCAGAGAGAGTGGAGGCAGCATCTGACATCATTAGGTAAATGCATATAGGGGGAATCCACACAAAATATTATATAAAACATATATAGACATATGTGTATATGTTTAGTCTGGGCCTGCATGCGTGCTGCCAGCACTGGGGAGCTACAGTTCATTGAGGGAACCCACAAATTCCAACATGTACTGTCACATGTTTACAAGTGGATTTACCTTACAAGTAAAGGCTGATAAATTGCAGAGTGCACTAAGTGTGCCCAGGTGAGAAGGCAGAAGTTAATATAAACCAGGAGAAGGGGAACTTGTGAGCTTGCGAACATTTTCAGTATCAAGTGCAATTTTAGTAAAAACCTAGGAGTTTAAATAAAAGGAGGGACTTCAAAGAAAAGGGAGGGCAGATTTATAGTGCAAAGGAGGAAAACTTTATATAAATATATTATTTTATATTCTTTATTTTTCCCACTGAAATTTTGTAGACAATAATAATAATTATGAGTCAGTCCAGTGGCAACCTTATTCAGTGTACATCCTGTCATATGTATGCAATACTGGAACAGATGATCCAGGGTCCATACCTCTGTGAGAGGTGTGAGCATGTTGCCTCTCTGGAAGCTCAAATTGGAGATCTGGAATTGAGAATATTGCTCCACTGGAAAGGGGGTTGGTGCTCACTGAGCACAGTTTAGCTGGGCCTAGCATGGAGCGTGGAGCTGGGGCTAGTGAGGATGTCCAGGGAGGCAGCTGGGTTACAGTTACAAGGGGAAGCAGGGGGAACAGGAGGAGGCAGGCCAGTTCTAAATTGGCAAACACCAACAGATTTGCCAGATTGAGGGAAACTGTTGGGGATGTCCATTCAGGAATGGCAATGCCAGATAGAGCTATTCCCTCTAACAGCCGGGCGAACAGCTCTACTGGAGGAGAGGGAGGGCAGAATAGGCAGAACAACAGACATGTTTTGGTTGTAGGGGACTCTATTATTAGGAAGGTAGACAGGGTGATTTGTCACCCAGATCCCAGCAATCGAACAGTTTGCTGTCTCCCGGGTGCTCGGGTTCATCATGTTGTGGATCGGGTAGACAAATTATTGGGAGGGGCTGGAAATGAACCGGCGGTATTGGTACATATTGATACCAATGACAAAGTTAGTGGAAGATGGAGTGTCCTAAAGAATGATTTTAGAGAACAATTAAATAAGCTGAAGGCAAGGACCGCCAAGGTAGTATTTTCTGAGATACTACCAGTGCCACGTGCTAGCCCAGGGAGGCAGAAGGAGATTAGGGAGGTTAATGCGTGGCTAAAGATGTGGTGCACTAAGGAGGGGTTTGGCTTTTTAAAAGCACTGGGCTGACTTCTCACTTCGGTACAATCTCTACAGTAGGGATGGATTACACCTTAATGATGAGGGAGCTTTTGTACTAGGGGAAAGGATGGTAGAAAGGCTGGATTAGTTTTTAAACTAGTAAGTGGGGGGAGGGACTAGATATAGGAATGGGGTAGAAAGTGCAGAGGGTATAAGGGATGAATTAACAACTCATAGAGGAGGAGATGGGGGAGGGGTAGTATAGTCAATAGGGAGGTAGTACTAAGTAATTCAAGTACAGTGGCAGGCACTTCAGAACTACAGACTCATAACATAAGGTGTATGCTTGCTAATGCCAGAGTTAGAATTATTCGCAATTAATGAAAAATGGGATTTAATAGGCATTACTGAAACATGGTTGGATGAATCTCATGACTGGACTGTTAATCTGGATGGTTATAACCTATTTAGGAAAGATAGAGGCAATGGTAAATGAGGAGGAGGGATTTGTCTGTATGTTAAGCCTGAATTTAAGCCTATAGTCAGAGAAGATATTTATGGTGGACCTAGTGATAAAGTTGAATTTTTTTGGGAAGAGTTTAAAAGCGGAGCAGCAAATTCCAAAAGAATATTAGTAGGAGTATGCTATAAACCCCCAAATATAGCTGAAAATGAGGAAATACAATTATTGTTACAGATTGGAAATGCAGCTAAGCACGGGCAAGTTCTAATAATGGGAGATTTTAATTACCCTGAAATAAACTGGATAAATGAGACCAGCAGTTCAGCTAAGGGGAGCAGGTTCTTGAGTACACTCAGGGATCATTATCTGGCCCAGGTTATACAAGAGCCTACTAGAAATGAAGCTATCTTAGATTTACTCATAACAAATAATATTGATATAGTATCAAATGTTGAAATAGGGCAATCTTTGGGAAACAGTGATCACAACACAGTCTCATTTGAGATTGAATTAGAAAAACAACATTTTAAGGGGCCAACAAAAACTCTTAATTTTAAAAGGGCAGATTTTAACGGTCTAAGGGCAGCAATACAAAGTATAGACTGGGACAGAGAACTGATAGGTAAAAACACTGAACATAAATGGACAACATTTAAATCCTTACTAAATATACATACACATCGGCATATACTGTGTGGGAATAAAAGTAAAAAGAGTAAATCACAACCCATGTGGCTTAACAATGATTTAAAGATCAAGATACGGAGTAAAAAACAGGCATTTAAATTATACAAACAAGAGGGGACAGAGACTGCTTTACGGGAATACAAGGAAATCAACAAGGCTTACAAAAGCGCAATTAGACTGGCTAAAATAGAAAATGAAAAATGTATTGCAAAAGAGAGTAAGACTAACCCTAAAATATTTTTTAAGTATATTAATGGGAAGAAGGCAAGGAAGGAAGCTATAGGAACATTAGAATGTGAACCTGTGAAACAGGCTGTCTGAAAATTAGTGACCAGGAAAAGGCAGATGAGCTAAATAGATTATTTTCTTCGGTATACACAAGGGAGGTACAAGTGGTTGGGACACTGCAACATAATGGGGCTACACTACCTTTGCCAAATAATTGGTTAACACAGGAAGTAATCCAAAAGAGGTTGGAAAAAATAAATGTTAATAAAGCCCCGGGTCCTGATGGAATACATCCAAGGGTACTAAGGGAACTGGGTTCTGTAATAGCCAAACCATTATATTTAATTTTTCAAGACTCACTTAACACAGGGTTTCTACTAGATGACTGGAGAAAAGCTGATGTGATACCTATATTTAAAAAGGGAGCAAGAGCAAATCCGGGGAATTATAGACCAGTGAGCCTCACTTCTGTAGTGGGGAAGCTTTTAGAAGGGTTAATAAGGTATATTATACAAGAATATGTCTATTTGAACAGGATTATAAGTAGGAGTCAACATGGATTTATGAGGGATAGGTCATGTCAAACAAATCTAATTAGTTTCTATGAGGAGGTTAGTAGGAACCTGGATCAAGTCAACTCAGTGGATGTAGTCTTTTTGGATTTTGCAAAGGCTTTTGATACAGTGCCACAAGGGAGACTATTGGGCAAACTAAGGGATCAAGGAATTGCAGTAAATATCTGCTCATGGATTGAGAGCTGGCTAAAAGACAGGAAGCAAAGGGTTGTTGTAAATGGAACATACTCTGATTGGACTAATGTGGTAAGTGGGGTTCCTCAGGGTTCAGGTTTAGGTCCTCTCCTTTTTAACATATTTATTAATGACTTAGAGGTAGGATTGGAGTGTGGTGTCTCTATTTTTGCTGATGACACAAAGTTGTGCAAGGTAATTAAATCAGATATTGATGTGCTTTCCCTCCAAAGGGATTTACATTAAATTGAGGAATGGGCATCTAAATGGCAAATAAGATTTATTACGAATAAATGTAAGGTTATGCATCTGGGAAGGAAAAATAGCCATGCAATTTATAATCTTAATGGAGCAAGTCTAGGTGTATCAGATATTGAAAAGGATGTGGGAGTGCTTGTGGACAACCACCTAGGTAACAGCGCTCAAAGCCAAGCAGCAGCTGCAAAGGCAAATAAAATATTAGCATGTATTAAGAAGGGTATAGAAGCCAGGGAAGCAAATATAATTCTGCCACTATACAAATCTCTAGTATGCCCTCATTTGGAATATGGAGTACAATTTTGGGCACCACTTCATAAAAAGGACATTTTAGAGCTGGAAAAGGTACAGAGAAGGGCAACAAAACTAATAAGGGGAATGGAGGGGCTAAGTTATGAAGAAAGACTAAGCAAATTAAACTTATTTTCTCTAGAAAATAGGCGTCTACGAGGAGATATGATTATCTTATATAAATACATCCAGTGTCAGTATAAAGATTTGTCAGGGGAGCTTTTTGTGCCAAGAGGTTTTCAACTGACAAGAGGACATCCCTTGAGGTTAGAAGTAAAAAGATTCCACCTCAAAGAAAGAAAAGGGTTCTTCACAGTAAGGGTGGTTAATCTGTGGAATTCTCTACCAAAGGAGGTGGTGACAGCAGATTCGATAGATAACTATACAAGGGGACTAGATTTATTTCTAATTAAAAAGGGAATTCAGGGTTATCATGGATAATTAGAGAGACAGTATTGATCCAAATTTTTTACATTTCCCTTTGAGACAATTGGCTAAGTCTCACTTGTGTTTTTTTTTTTTTTTTCTAATTGCCTTCCTCTGGACTAATTAATAATAATAATAAAAACATTAAATAATTGATTAATAATTAATTAACAACTAATTAATTAATAGTTAATCCGAGATCAGAGGAGATCTTAAAAGGTTGAACTTGATGCACTTAACGTCTTTTTTCAACCTTAAATACTATGTAACTATGTAACTATGTAACATACTGAAGCAGAGCACGATACCCTCTCTTCGGAGACTGGGCCGCAGGCTAGTATTCCAACATGATAACGACCCCAAACACACCTCCAAGACAACTACTGACTTGCTAAAGAAGCTGAAGGTAAAAAGTTGATTGGCCAAGCATGTCACCAGACCTAAACTCTATCGTGCATCTGTGGGGACATCCTCAAATGGAAGGTGGGGAGTGCAAGGTCTCTAACATCCACCAGCTCCATGATATCATCATAAAGGAGTGGAAGAGGACTCCAGTGGCAACCTGTGAAGCTCTGGTGAACTCCATCCCCGTGAGGGTTAAGTCAGTGCAGGAAAATAATGGTGGCCCCACAAAATATTGACATTTTCACTTAGGGGTGTACTCACTTTTGATATTTACCCTGAATGAATATCTCCATGTGTCAGAAACACGAATATCATGCATAGCCGTTACTGGAATCAAACTCAGGAATATTAGCTCCACCCTCAGCTGCACTAGTCGCTGTTACCCCAACAAGATGTATGTACTAATACAATAACGTTGTTTTGTAACATTCATCTGGTGTTTAACAATCATGGTATAGTACTAACGAAAACAAACAATGACAATGTGAGCAATACATAATATTTATTCTTATGTGTGAAAATTATAGAAAAAAAAAGTAAAATGACAGGCATCCATTCCGTCTGTTGATTTGAACCAAAAGATATAAAAACAAGACATCTATTAGAACAATATATGCATTGACTGCAACACCTCAACGTCAATAGATCTTGGACATCAATTGCTTTTATATGCAACATTTTAATATATTTCCGCTTTCATTTCTGTGGCTCATGACCCTCCTGGCCTTTGGCCTCCTTGGTCCTAGGCCGGCCACGACTTCTTTGAAGGGTGGCTGGCTCTTCTGTCCCGGACGCTGGGGGTATGGTCTGGGAGGTTGAGGAGGTAGGCTGGGGTGGAATGATTGTATCCACCTGGACATCAATAGATCTGACCTGTCGGGCCTGTCCAGGTGGCTGGCCTTCTCGGGCCATTTCGGCTCTTTGTGCATAGTCCTCCAGTATTTGGTGATGCCTCCTCAACTCCTCAAATACGCTCTTGTTGTGTCGTCTCATCTTCAGCATGAATTCTCTCTTTTGCTCCCGCTCATGCTGGAGATGAGCGAGGAAGTCATGGCACTGTGCCGTTGACAGCGCCGGACTCCCTGACCTTTGTGATGGTGTGTACCCAGACCATTGAGTCCTTTGGCTTGAGGCATGGCTGAACGGTGTGGCCTGCGGGGCCGGTTGTAGCCATATGCCCTGCCGGTGCACCATAAACTGCGGCTCCATGCACCAGGGCACCATTAGTTGCCGTTCCATGTGCTGGGGCACCAGTAGCTGCGGCTCCATAACCTGGGCCCAACTATGATGGGACCACATCGGCTGTCCCCACATGTTGGGTTTCCTGATTTGCCCAGCCCTCATTGGCTGGGACCCAGGCGCCATCATCCTCCTGGCTGGAGGGGGCATTGTTGGAGCTGTTGGCTGCCATCTTGCTGAGGGCCCAGGGGGACTTTGCCCAATTGGTCCTGCTGCAGGTGGTCTTGCATCTTGATTTATTTTCCCTGAGATGGAAGGGTACGCCTGGCTGGTACTGAAATGAGACAAGATTTGTATTTGAGTATTATTGTTCTGAAAATTGATTGATGTGTGTTTCCATATCCCTGAGATCATAGTGACTTGTAATTGGCTGTGAATGTTTGCCACAAATAAAGATTGATCTGCATCATTAGCATTGTGGATCCTGGCTGGGATCTTTCCTCTATGTGAACGCGACTGCTGGCAGCAGCAGTTGGACCAAGGGGCTGATAGATGGTGCTGCCGCTGTTATATACATCATTTTCACCTTACACACAAACCCAAAAACCCTAGCCCTCACCCTAATCAGAAACCCTTACCTTAACCCCACCATAACCCACTAAATCTGCAGGATAATATAATCTCCAGTAAAATGCTGTGACATGTAGAGGCTGCTCACTTCTGCTACCAGCAGTCACGGTCAGATAATAGGAAAGGTCCCATGGCTCATATGAATATGTGTAATGCTGGTGCGGTGTGCCAGCTGCAGTTCATTAGGACACGTGCTCATCTGAATCTGTTGGCCAGTGTGTGAGACAGACCAATCTGTGACCAATCCTCAGCAATGTGTGTTAACATGCTAATGTAACCTGGTCCAGAGTAGGCTCGTACACGACATACACTTGCAGTCCATCAGAGTCTATATCCTCATATGCTGCAGTGTGCACATCCATACATGTAGTCTCATGGGGATCTACAGCTATACCGGACCTATCCTGTTTTATGTGCGCATCGCTGTAAGCGCGCTGCCCCCGACTCTAGCTACGCCAGCCCAGCAGGCTGGGTAAGTGGTTATGGGTTTCGGGTTATGGCTACAGTTAGGTGGTTAGGGTTAGAGGGTTAAGGTTAGAAAGTGGGGTTTAGCGGGTTAGGGATAGAGGGTTCGGGGCTTTGGGTGTACCAACTCTTTTTGACGGATACATGGGGAAGCAAGCGCAGCCGCATCCCTAGAGCCGGCAGCAGCACTCTTCAAGCACATACTGAAATGCCCACATAAAACAGGATACATTCGTTATACCTAGTTTCAAGATGTACATGGGTTCTAAGCAGTAGGAGTGTTAAGCCAAACAGCTATGAATGGGCCAGTTTAACATGGGGTAGAGAGTGACAGGGGAACTCATGACAATAAACAAACAATTGCAATGGAGTTGTCATTTATGCTTTATATGCACTCTGAACCAACAGCAAACATAACAGTAACATCAATAGATTTGCAAAACAGTATTCATAATCAGTTGTGGATGAAGGTATTGGACATATATTTCATTGCTAACAATTCTGAGAAGAATATTTTTTCACACTAGATTTGCATGGTTTTTGCTGCCTCATATATCTGTAGCCACAACTAGATATCTTACAGTGCAATTCAATGTCAGTTATCTATCTGTGTGGGGTACATGTGCGTGCATAGGAGGGTGTGAAGGTGTATACGGTACTCACATTGCAGGCTTTCTGACCCACCCAAGTCCACCAGGCCAAGGATGCCCTCGACTGCCGCTGGCTCTATAATATCCTTGACTGTGGCCTCCCAACCGGGGTGGGTAAAGGTAGCCGGAGGCCCACCACCGGTTCCACAGGCCTCATTGCCTCGTCCGCCATTTTCTTTTTTACATGCATGCAGCAGTCCTGATACCAGTGCTGGACAGACTGCCAGGTCCGGTTGGCATGACCCAGTGCAGAGACTTATGCAGCAATTGTCTTCCAGGCATCTGTCCTCTGCCTGGGCCTCACCTCACTCCCGCCAGTTAATATGGAGTGGTGGGTACGTACTCCCCTTAGGAGCGTATCAATCTCCTGAGGATGAAAGTTGGCTGCTCTTTTTTTTTCCAACAGCAGCTTGCTGGCCAGCCTGTGGCTGGGGTCCCTGCTCTCCCTGGCCTCCCCCTGCACTGCCTTCTCTCTCTCTCTCCCTCCATCTCTCCTCCTCTTCTCCCTCTCTGTCTTTCTCAATCACTCTCTATCTTTCTCTCTCTCACACTTTCTGTTTCATTCTCTCTCGCACTCTAACACGCACTCTCTTGCACTCTTACACGCACTCTCACACACTAACTCACTATCACTCTCTCTCCACCTCATTCTATCGCTCTCTCTCTGTCTCTTTCTATCAATCGCTCTTGCTCGCTAGCTCTCTCTTTCTCTTTCTCTTCAAAATTCTCTTCCCTCCAATTCCAAGACCTGTGTTTCCACTTGCACAGTATACAACACAGTCACAAATTTACGAATTTCCCGCACTTTTAAACTATTTGTGGCCTTGATTGGCGTCTTCCTATTGGTTAATTGTTTCCAGTTGGTGCCAGGAAAACCAGGTTTACGGGCTTGAGACTTCTGGCCGTAACTCACACCCGTAGCTCCTTGCTCAAGTCCGTACGGGCTTGCATGATAGATAGAACACAAAGATTGAACATGAAATTACATTTCTTTATTTGCAGATTTGAGAGTAGGAGAATGTTGAGCTATTAATTCTAAGACCAAACATCACTTTCACTTGTAATAAAAGTACAGGATGGCTTTTCTATGCTACGATTTGTAAGTAAGCCCTTTACGACCCGTGGGTCTATTTTACCCATTTACGGACTTGACGGAGGCTAATCCCGTAGCCTTTGTGGGTCTGATGTGCTCCAAGCCCGTGGGACTCTGGACACGGAAATTGGACATGAATTACGATAAAAATTATTTTCAGATTTGAGTGTAGGGGAATGTTGTGCTATGAATTCTAACACCTCCAATCAGTTTCACGTCTCATCAAAGTACAGGATGGCTTTTTTATGTGCTTAATTGGTGCTCGTGGGACCTTTTTGGTGCAAGAAAGCTGCGGCTCGGTTTTAGCTAATTACGGAATTGATGAGAGGGTTCACATAGCATTTGAATAGCAACCTTGGCTTTCTTGCGGCCAAAATTCTTGCAGCTGTGTAAGATCAAACGCTTTCCTGCTGTGTGTGCGACCGCAAGGGATAACAGGGCGCAGGCCGCAAGCTTCCAGGAGCCCTCAGCCGCAAGTGAATAGAATAGGCACGTAGCCTGCGGCCGGTCCTTGTGGCCATGCATCTCCTACGCTGTTAATTGAATGAGGCCCTATGTATGTAAAATACAATAAATCCTAAGTAACATATATACAACCCCTGTATATAAAATACAATAAATCCTATCTAACATACATACACCCCCTCTATCTAAAATGCAATAAATGCTATATACATACCTAAACCCTAAATGTAAGCTAAAATATAATAATTAAGACCACTTACCTTTGCAGATGTTCCTTCAGATCAGCAACCTAGGAAAACAGAGAAAAAAAATAGTACAACATATTTAGATATAATAAAGAAACATTTTAAATATTATATATATTCTACTCACCTTTCCAGCATGTCCCTGTCCTTCTTCATTTCTTCTCCGGTGCAGCCCCTGTTAAAAAAAAACATAACATTAATACAAAATACATACACACAGAAAATTAAATAAAAGAAACATAATATGCATTTAACTTATGTCCGCGCAATGTCCCTGGCCTCCTCCTCTTCTGCCCCGGCTGGGCCCTGGAACAATCTGCATTGGTAAATAAAAAATATGTGGACCTCTTCGACGATAATGAGGCCTCTAGAGGTTTTTCGGGAATAAAATTTGCAATGGCCCCTTCTGATTGGCTGAAAATGCTGTCAATCAAATGTCAGTCAATCAGAAGGTGTCAATGTGTGAGCTAATCAGAATGGGATACATCCCTATATCCCATTGAGATTGGCTAATGTACCTGTCAATCTAGTTTAAAACCAATCAGAAGACTATATTGCCTTCAGCCAATCACAATGTAATACATCACAAGTGGTGATTGGCTGAAGGCATCATTGCCTTCTGATTGACTGTAATATGATAGACAGTGACAACAGCCAATCAGAAGGCGCTGTTCCCCTCAGTCAATCACAATGGGATACACTCCCAGAGAGTGATTGACTGAAGGCATCTGCTCCTTGTGATTGGCTGATGTCACTGTTAATCAAATAACAGTCAATCAGAAGGTGCAGATGTGTTTAGCCAATCACCACGTGGGGGTATATCCCATTGTGATTGGCTGAATGGAATAGCGGCTTCTGATTGGCTGTTGTCATTGTCAATTAGACTGCAGCCAATCAGAATGTTTTTTTTTTTTTTTTTATATATATATATATATATATCTATATATATATATATATATATATATATATATATATATATATATATATATATTGTATGCCTCTCCTTTTCAGTTGTGTAATGTTTATTTTTTTCTGTATGGGTGTCTGTATTGACGCTCATGAGTTAAAAGGTTAATTAAGGGGTTAATGGGGCCCTGATTGACTCTCATCAGTTACAGGGTTAAATAAGGGCTTTCTTAATTGACCCCCATGAGTGACAGGGTTAATGAAGGGCTTATGTGGGGTCTCTACTTGACCCCGATAAGTTACAAGGTTATTTAAGGGTTTATGGGGGTCCTGATTGACCCTCATGAGTGACAGGGTTTATTAAGGGGTTATGGGGGCCCTGACAGGGTTAATTAATGGATTATGGGGGTCTGTATTGACCACCATGAGTGAGATGGTTATTTAGCTGCTCATGGTAGTGATGTCCCAAATAGTTCGCCGGAGAACTATTTGCGGTGATTATCGCATGTTCGCGTTTACCGTGAACGGCGAACACATGCGCTTTTCCATTCGCCCCCTATACTTTATCATTGAGGAAACTTTGAACATTATTTATTTTATTTTATAATTTTTTGTGTGCAATCTATGCCTGCCTGCCAGCATGTGTGTGTGACAGGCTAACACCTAAGAGCTTATATTGTGCTTATTTTCACTACTCATACCTGGTGGTGTAACATACATTGAAAACAACCATTTTTTTCCTGTAATCTAATTTCAGTTGCCTGCCTGTGTCAGGCTCACAGCTTATATTGTGCTCAGTGACATAAAACAACACTTTTTTGACTGTAATAGATAGAATAGCAATTGCCTGCCTACAGGCGTGTGTGTGAAGCCTATTGCAACTACTCTGCCAACTTTTGCCAGTGGACAGTGATACATCATATCTCGTGCAACCGTAGTGTACAGTGACATAAAACAACACTTTTTTGACTGTAATCGACTGAATATCAGTTGCCTGCCTACAGGCGTGTGTGTGAGGCCTACAGCGCCTACTCTGCCAACTTGACCTGTGTATAATCTTCCATGCTGGGCAGTGGAAGCCCCCAGACTCTGACCTGTGTATAATCTTCCATGCTGGGCAGTGGAAGCCCCCACACTCTGACCTGTGTTTAATCTTCCATGCTGGGCAGTGGAAGCCCCCTGCACTCTGGGAGTCTGAAGAAGAGGAGTCAGAGGATGAAGGTGGCTTTGAGGAGGTGGAAGACCAAACACAACAGGTGTCCCAGGGGGCTTGTTGTCACCTTTCGGGGACCCTTGCTGGCTGGGTGGAGGAAGAGACCTTCAATGACATCAGTGAGGACAAGGAATAGGACATGGCTAGCTTGGTATCCAACCTTGTGCAAATGGGGAGTTTGCGGTTGTGCAAAGGGACTGTTTGCGGTTGTTTGCGGTGCATTAAACGGGGAGATTGGTCTGTTACTGTGAAGCAGGTGCAACACTACCTGATCGATACAACATCATACCTGATGTTTTAAAGCATGTTTTTCCAAACAATTTAGGAATGTTAGGTGATTTATGCCCTTTATGGCTTAAAACCAGACTCTGCATCAACTATGTAATTTTCCGTGGGAGTTTTGCCATGGATCCCCCTCCGGCATGCCACAGTCCAGGTGTTTATACCCTTGAAACAACTTTCCCATCACTATTGTGGCCAGAAAGAGTCCCTGTGGGTTTTGAAATTCGCCTGCCCATTGAAGTCTATGGGGTTCGCCGATGTTTGCCCGTTGCGCACATTTGCTGGAGGTTCGCGTTTGCTGTTCACGAAATCAAAATTTGATGTTCGCGACATCACTAGCTCATGGGGCTCTGTATGGAGCCACATGAGTGATAGGGTTATTTTTTCATTTTTCACGTGTCCTTTAAGGACCTTTACAGTCCTTTAAGGAACCCAAGGCGGGAAATTCAAATTTTAATTTCAGCGGGGATTCCGATCGCATGCGATCGGGGACCCCCACTGCAAGGGTTAATGTGGGGTTAATGTGGGGACCCCCAGCACGGGGAGGTTAATGTTAGGTGCCGGTGGGACTACTTACAGTACCCCCGCTGCCGGCCTTAATGTTTGTGTGCCGCGGGCCTATTAAGGAGCCGTGACAGGTAATTGATAGGTTTTAAAGGCAGAGGGGGACACGATGGTGACCCCCACTGCAAGGGTCAATGTGGGGAAAATGCAGGGGTCCCCATGGAGACCCCCTGCATAGGCTTAATGTGGGGTTTCAAACTTATCTCTGATCTCTTGGGAAAGGTTGTACATGGTTAGCAGTGTATTTCGCGGTCCTGGGTCGTGGAGACTTTTTTTCATTTTTTCCGTCCTCCATTTTTTTTGTCGGTTAGGTCATTTTCGAGTGGTGAAAGTGGGCAAATTGGGGATAAATTGGAGTTCAACCTCACTTCCAGACATCCTGGACCGTGCTGTGGGTGAGTGTTTTTTTTTATGATTATTGTGTTTTTGTTTTGGTGTTTTGTGGTTTGAACGGAAAGAACTAAAAAATCTAGAGAAGCAAAACCAATCACTCTACTCCAAATAATAGATAAAATAAGGCTAGAACTTATTTTGATTGTGTTTTTGTTTTGGTGTTTTGTGGTTTGCAGGGAAAAAAATGTTTTCTAAGTGCCGCGGGTCGTAATTGTAGGTCACAGGCAATGAGGGCCAGAAGGGTATGAGAGGCGCAGGATAAGAGACACGCAGGGGAAGAGAGATGCCGGGGAAGAGAGACGCATGGGAAAAGAGACACAGGGGAAGGACAGGAGAAGGGGAAGAGAGACACAGGGGAAGGAGAGGAGAAGTGGAAAAGAAACACAGGGGAAGCAGAGGATGAGGGCAAGAAAGACGCAGGGTAAGGAGAGGAAGAGGGGAAGAGGTTGTTTTGGGGTCATAGGTATGAGTGTCTATGGCGCTCATCTCCACCAGTGCAGTGAGCACCTTTGGCGCTCCCTGCCTAAGTCGTACAGGGTCGTAGGGATGAGCATTCACGGCGAGGGTCGCAGATGCGAGGGCCGCAGAGCATTTAAGGCGAGGGCCCTATGGCGAGGGCCTCAGTTGCGGCAGGTTTGCTACTTAAGCCCGCAAGCGTTAGCAACGACTCGTATTGCTGAGAACTATATATGTGATATCATGAATTGTATTTAAGATTTAACAAGTCTTTATTACTGTACTAATTATATGTGGGACTGTATTCGCTTATTTTAGCATTTTAATTGTCCTTGTTTTTTTTTGTTTTTTATTGTAATAAACTTTTGATTTTTAATTGATGCCATGGTATTTTCATACTTATAAAATTATATATTCATCAGATCCCAATGAGGTTCCTGGAAGTAAGTTGAGTGTCTTTGTGTTGAGTAAAAGGTTTTGTGTATAATCCATCCTGAGCTTGCAAAATACAGAGGGCATATGCTTAAAAAAAAACATGTTTCAAATGATTTTGGATTTCAAGAGCAAAGCCTTTGTGGGAACATTTCCATGTTACTGCCCAGGATCCCAGAGTGCAGGAAACTATTTTTTTAACTTGTTTTAGACATTCAAATGTGAACACAAATGTACTATTTATATACTATTCTCTCCACTATCTGTGGGCCTCAGTCTCTTCTCTCACTCTCTCTCTCTCTCTCTGGATCTACAATCAAACACACTGTCTGAAGCTGTGCTGGAGTCTCTCCACTATCTGTGGGCCTCAGTCTCTTCTCTCACTCTCTCTCTCTCTGGATCTACAATCAAACACACTGTCTGAAGCTGTGCTGGAGTCTCTCCACTATCTGTGGGCCTCAGTCTCTTCTCTCACTCTCTCTCTCTCTGGATCTACAATCAAACACACTGTCTGAAGCTGTGCTGGAGTCTCTCCACTATCTGTGGGCCTCAGTCTCTTCTCTCACTCTCTCTCTCTTTCTGGATCTACAATCAAACACACTGTCTGAAGCTGTGCTGGAGTCTCTCCACTATCTGTGGGCCTCAGTCTCTTCTCTCACTCTCTCTCTCTCTCTGGATCTACAATCAAACACACTGTCTGAAGCTGTGCTGGAGTCTCTCCACTATCTGTGGGCCTCAGTCTCTTCTCTCACTCTCTCTCTCTCTGGATCTACAATCAAACACACTGTCTGAAGCTGTGCTGGAGTCTCTCCACTATCTGTGGGCCTCAGTCTCTTCTCTCACTCTCTCTCTCTCTGGATCTACAATCAAACACACTGTCTGAAGCTGTGCTGGAGGTATCTAAAGACACTTTGGAGTCATTTCAACTTGTACTATATGTAATATTATCAATATTTGTATGAATGTTTCTGTGATATAATATTTGATGAGATAGAAACTTTTACTAAGCAAATCCATACCTTTGCATTTGTCTGAAACCCCCCTTACCTTGCCTGCTCCCCCACCCCCAAAGCCTGGTTTTATTGCTTCTTATCTGTGAATTAACATTTGTCCATCCTTCTCATATTCTGTTGCAGTCTCTCCACTATCTGTGGGTCTCTTCTCTCACACTCTCTCTCTCTCTGGATCTACAATCAAACACACTGTCTGAACCTGTGCTAAAGGTATCTAAAGACACTTTGGAGCCATTTCAACTTGTACTATATGTAATATTATCAATAGTTGTATGAATGTTTCTGTGATATAATATTTGATGAGATAGAAACTTTTACTAAGCAAATCCATACCTTTGCATTTGTCTGAAACCCCCCTTACCTTGCCTGCTCCCCCACCCCCAAAGCCTGGTTTTATTGCTTCTTATCTGTGAATTAACATTTGTCCATCCTTCTCATATTCTGTTGCAGTCTCTCCACTATCTGTGGGTCTCTTCTCTCACACTCTCTCTCTCTGGATCTAAAATCACTTCCCTCCCCCTCACCCACCCCTTGTCTCTCTTGATTTATTGAGTCACTCAAATTTCCTACAGCTGATCAATTAGCAACATCTGCTAACCATACCTAATTAATCTTTTACACAATGTTTCCTCATGCCTTTTCCTTCCTCGTTACATCCTGTTTTTTCCTCAAGCTTCTCATCTCAACTTTGCCACATCATGTCTCCAACCTAACCATCTCACCTTACATGCTTTCCTCTCCTCTTTTATGCTCCCATGAGCTACTCTTATTCCTCCATTCACCATCTCCTCCCCCTTATAAAACTCATAAGCAGAAACACTTCTGCAAGTCCAAATCCCACTTCCTCTCCCTCTTTCTCTTTCTTCTGCTGGCTTCTTGGGACATACCTCCTAACACAGGCCCCTCACCTCCCACTTGCAGATTATACTATCTGACCACTAGGGGCAGATAACATATTACATACTAGGATCACTTACCAAATTACTTTCTCAGTTGCTTTCCTTTTCCTTCTAACTTTGCATACCTTCCTACCTAATGAAACTTCACTTTCTTCCTGACCCTTGCTATTTGTTATCTGCCTCTTCCATCCCCTTTAGATTGTAAGTAGAGAGTTTTCAATCTTGTAGAGTGCTTTGAGAAAAAGCACTTTCTACAAAGATTCTAAGCTCAAAACAGGGCCCTCCACTTTTTGTAGTTTGTTAAAATGTATATTTTTCCTTGTTCCTTTCCTCTGTATAGCGCTACGGAATATGTTGGCGCGTTACAAATAAAAGTAATAATAATAATAATACTATTCTTGGTTTTGAATTGTGTCTTAAAAGGTAGTGTTTTGCTACAGTTGTCAGTGTCTTACTCTTTTCTTTATGCTTTTTGATGTTTCTTATATTGCAAATGTGTTCACCTAATTGGCGTTTGATTTCCCGTTCCATCATGCCAATGTTCCTGAGCCCACAAGGGGCATTCCAGGCAATACAAAATGTCACTGGTGCTACAGTTAAAACAGCCTTGAATCTTGTGTAATTTAAACTCTCTATTTGGTAAATTAAATGGCAATAAGTGCTCCTTTTCTCTAATTCTTCAAGGACATGAGGAGCCCTGTTCTCATTAGAACTTACAATCTAAGAGATAATAGAACATAACAATGTGAGGTAAGTGTTCACAGAGCTACAACCATTTAAAATCAACAAATTTTATGCTATTTTATCATAATCGATTTTCTATTATTTTTCTACTACACCCATTCCATTTCTTCAAACCATCACTGAGCACAGGCATTCACTCTTAAAATTACACTGAAGTCATAGTTACATAGTTACATAGTAATTGAGGTTGAAAAAATACCTTTTAAACCTTTTAAAATCTCCTCTGATATGCAATATGCAGATTAGTTTTTTATTGATCCAAAGGAAGGCAAACAGGAAAAAAAAAACAGTGAAACCTAGCAAATTGTCTCAAAAGGGAAAAAAAAGAATTCCTTCATGACCTCAGATACTGGCAATCGGATTCCTCTCTGGATCAATACTCTCTCCCTAATCAACCAGGATAACTCTGAATGCCCTTTTTAATTAAAATATACCCAGTCCCTTTTTAAAGTTATCTATCAAATTCCCTGTCACCACCTCCTTTGGTAGAGAATTCCACAGATTAACTACCCTTACTGTGAAGAACCCTTTTCTTTCTTTAAGGTGGAATCTTTTTACTTTTAACCTTGGCACAAAAAGCTCACTTGACAAAGCTTTATACTGACCTTGTATGTATTTATATAAGGTCATCATATCTCCTCTTAGATGCCTTTTACTAGAGAAAACTTCTAGGTTAATTTGGTTAATCTTTCTTCATAACTTAGCCCCTTATTAGTTTTGTTGCCCTCTGTACTTTTTCCATCTCTAAAATGTCCTTTTTTATGATGTGGTGCCCAAAATTGTACTCCATATGACAAATTCCAAATTAGGGCATACTAGGGGCCTCATTCTATTATAGGCCGTAAAACGGCCGCAAGGCTGCTATTCCTTGCAGGGGTTCCGTTACCTCGCAATTCTATTAAACGGCCCCGCAAGGATCTCCTCTTACGGCCGGCCGTATATCTTGCAACCGGCCGTAAGCTCAGAAATCTTTAAAGTGAAAAATACATTCAAGACCGCACTGTAAAGCTCTGTAAATGCTAGGGATCATATTGGGGGACAAGAGGATTAATAGTAACCCACTCTCAAGCTTGCACATCAGCCCAAACCCGAGTTTACATTAACTGTTTATTTTCCGGCCGCAGCGTGGGCGGGTCTGAGGTGCTCCAAGCACTCAGGACTTTTTACATGGATATTTGACATATATAAAAAAAAATTTTTTTTACGGATTTGAGTATAGGGGAATGTTGTGCTATTTTTGCTAACACCTACAATCACTTTATAGTCTCCTCAGAGTGCAGGATGGCTTTATTTCGGCTTTATAATGTGCTTTATTGGTGCTAGCGGGACCTTTTTCCTGCAAGTAAGCTGCGGCTCGCTTTTAGCCTTGCAGAGAGGGTTCCCGGAGCAATAGAATAGCAACCGGGGCTTTCTTGCGGCCGGAACTCTTGCGGCCGTTTTAGATGAAAGGCTTTCCTCCGGCGCGAGCGGCCGCAAGGGATAGCAAGGCGCCGGCCGCAAGCCTGCCAGAATCCCCGGCCGGAGGGGAATAGAATAGCAAAATAGCTTGCGGCCGGTCCTTGCGGCCCCGCATCTCCTACGGCCGGTTAATAGAATGAGGTAATAGGTCACTTTTTCCTATCACGCATTTAAAAGCATCCCCACAACATGTTGCTATTACTGCCATGCTTAACTATAGGGATAGCGTACTCAGGGTGAAGAGCAGTGTTGACTTTGAGCCAAACATTATGTTTTTTGCTAAGGTATAAAATTTAATTTCTGCTCTCACAAATACCTTTCAACAAACCCCAAAGGTTATTTGGGTTTTTGTTCTGCAATGGCTTTCTTCTCTCCAACTTTGTAGATAGTCCTCAGCTGTGGTCTCTCCATTTCCAAATTCCTCTTGATTGCTTTTCTGGTTTATGCATTTCTTACATAGGTTACTGAGTTTTGATGCATCTCTTTTCTAAATAGAGTAACGTCTGTGCCACATTCTGTTTTTTAATAATACTTCCAAAAACAGCTAATTTCCCATCAAGACACCCTCCCCCAGCCACTGGCCAGCCTTAATACCCCAGTAAGACTTCTTCCCAAAGCAGCTCCCTTCCTCTCAATATCATATCCCCACTTCACTGGCCCCTTTTAACACCCCGAACACGTTTTCCAAAAGCTGCTCCCTCCTCCTCTTTTTTTTATTTTTGACATACATCAGGAGTCTTGAAATCTATCGAACAGAAGGAGCGGAAAGACATAAGAGTGATAAAAGCTTTTATAGAAGGGTCAGCAATCAGAAATACCTAGAAATGTATGTTTTAGCATGCTTTACTGGTTAATAGATGTTACGCATTGATCATAATTATACTATTTAGACTGAGAATACTATGATTAATGTTAGTACATAACTATAAAAAGAAAATTTCTTCCAGTAATAGTTTATTCACATTATATGTAGATATATAATTTGTATTGTTATTAAATTATACATTTTGTGAGAATGAATATAGCTTCTATTTTTGTTAAAACTAAATGAAAGAAGCCTCATTTCATGGTCTATATTTTTTTTAATTCAGTATGTGAGAGAACATAACTTCCTTTAAAACGACAGACTTTAAATAGGAAACTTTCCAATTTGCCCATTATGTTGTTCTTTTATATACGTGTTGGCAAGGTATTGATATTATAAGACATTTCAGATATTGTGAATTAGTTCAACAGAAATATGACAATCTAAGTTTTTAAGATGAGGAATAATAACTACACAAAACTGCAAAAGAAAATATCATATTGTTTGTAAAAATCTGCTCTTCTTGTGGGTCTTAGGAAGGCTTAGTAGAGCTGACCCTATCCCGCAGTATCGTTTTTAGTTCATTTGGAATTTCCTCTGTAAGTCAGCAGGACCTTAGCCACACACACCCCAGTAACCTCAGATCTTTTCAGCAGCAGGGATTCAGTTGGGCTTGGAATAGGTAGTTAGTTGACGAGAATAACAATCATTATACAGTGAGAAATTAACTCAAGGATACACACCATTATCTATGTGATCCAGAAGCAACTAATTAATTTTTAAAATTCCAACATATTTAAAGGGGATAGGTCACAAGGGGTGTATACAATACAACAGAAGGAGTGACAGATAATTACAGGACATTTGTCTCACATGGAGTCTAGCAGTAGCATCCTGTCTTGCACCTCTAATAAACATTGTGCTGTCTAGAGCCTGAATAGAGCACGTGGGAGATGGGATTACCGTAATTTAAAAGGATAAAAACAGATAATGATACAATACAAGTTGTAGTCCTTCCTGCTTAGTCTGAAATGCAGTAGTGCATAGTAAGTCACGGTAAACCCAAAAGAGTCCAGCAAATAGTCCAAAGTCCAGGGCTACCGTGACATTGTTTTTCTGGGTTTAACAGATGCAAAGAATTTAAGGAATAAGAAATGATATGTTGATCTAGGGAATATTGTAAAAAAGACAGAGTTTGGCAAAACTCTAAACTTTTTAATCAACAGCAGAAATCTTTGAAATATATATAGTAGTAACCCCAAGAATACTTTACAAATAAAAGTTATGAAGATTAAAGGTATTTTATGTCTCTAATAGCAATGTGAAGCATATAAAATTAGAGGTAAATCCAATATGTTTTTCCAGAAAACACAAAACACATTTCATTTCATTTGGATGATAGACTACAGGTTAAGTAAAGCAAAAGACTTGGGGTGAAAGTGTTCCACAATATTTAGGAATAGTATAAGTTAATACCCACCAAACACCCCAAATGCCACATCTAAGATTTACCACCATAGTGGTAAAATAGGAAAAGAGTGAAAAAGTGGGACATAACATGATTTGTTAGGACACTGTAATTCAATTATTACAGACATGCCATCTGCAAACACATCTCTAGACTAGCTTAAAACATGTATTCACTGGAAAACATTTAAAAAAGATTGTGGGGATGAAACTGCTTTCTATGTAAAATTAACCTCCACCGTTTAACTGATTACGAACAACAATTTACACATATCCTAACAAGCTGAATGGAATGTTTGGGGATAATTTGGCAACAAAGTTACAGAAAACCACTAACAGATTGCTATTTACAGCTTTTCCAATTCCAGTTATGGATGTTAAAATGATTACGCAGGAATGAATATCACATAAACAACATGACAATGTTTTTATTTGTGTTAAATATGCTATAGAATAAATGTTTTACAATATTTGGGCATCTAATATACGGTAACATATTTGTGAATTGTTAAATAATTTGCCTTGATACATTTGTTGAATTGTTAACTAAACAGATTTCTCACAAAGTTTAAGATTTCCAAGGAGTCATATTCAAGCAGAAAGTAGGATTTGATCTGTGCAGATATTTGTTTCAGAATAAACTATATGCAATAATGTAATTATTTTCCTAAAAATGATAAAACGGTTTTAATTTGCATTCAATACAAGCATTTAACATCACAGAGGTCCAAGTCTATGATCCAATCATGGATGCTGAAGTTGTCCAGTTCTATGAGGATATTCAACTCCTCCTAGATTTTACACCAAGAAAAGATGTTACTCTCATCATTGGAGATTGTAATGCTAAAGTAGTTAGGAAAAAAGATACCTAGTAAAACAGACAAGTTTGGTCTTGGAATACAAAATGAAGTTGGTCAAAGATTAGTTTAATATTGTCAAGATAATGCTCTGATCATAGTACACACCTGTTTCCAACAGCCTCAGAGACGACTACACTCAGATGTTAGCATTCATAGCACAACATTCCCCTACACTCAAATCCATAAATAATTTTTATTTTCATTTATGTCAAATATCCGTGGAAAAAGTCCAGAGGGCTTGGAGCACCTCAGACCCGCCCACGCTGCGGCCGGAAAATAAACAGTTAATGAAATCTCGGATTTGGGCTGATGTGCAAGCTTGAGAGGGGGTTGCTATTAATCCTCATGTCCCCCATTATGATCCCTAGCATTTACAGAGCTTTACAGTACCATCTTGAATTTATATTTGCTTTTAAAGATTTCTGAGCTTACGGCCGGTTGCAACATATACTGCCGGCCGTAAGGGGATATCCTTGTGGCGCCGTCTATTTGAATTGCAAGGTAACAGGAGCCCCGCAAGGAATCGCAGCTTTGCGGCCGTTTTACGGCCGATAATGGAATGAGGCCCTTTCTGTTTTTACATTGGTAATTTAATCTGGTTCTGAAAGGAGGCTAATATAATCTCTATGCACTGCAATACCAGCACTAAGAAAATTAATATATTTTCAGAAGACATTATCTATGATGTGTAAATAGTTTGTCATTAAAGGTTTAATCCCTACTTTTATGTGTGACAATATTGTAGAAACATGTATTTGTATAAAAACATGTAAAGACAACAGTTTATAAGAACATTGCCCTTTCTTTTGCCAGACACCCATTAGTTTCTTGTCACTGACCCCCAGATGATCTTAGTAAGCTGGAAGGAACATAAAACTTCTATAGAGGTTAAATGTCAGGTCAGTGTACATGCATTTCTATGTGAAAATGTTAAAGCTCTGCAGTACTGACAGATACTACTAATGCTATTGATGTTACACGAAACACAACATTATAAACCATTAGGAATGATACTACATTACAATTAGGTTAAACTTCAAACCAGGGTCATTAGACACTAAAATAACAAAACATAATATATGTTTCAAGCATTTTTATTATGCATTTTTTATATGAAATGATCTTTCTCTTTCAAATATAACTAGAACCTTTTAAATGTTCTTTAATGTTTATTTCCTTTAGGGGGTTACATCTACAACTTTTAAGAGCCATGCATTATTTATTCTTTTTATTCTTTAGATATGAAATGTAACAGATTCTGTAAATAATGCTACAGTTAATTCAAAGCTAAAATTCTTTAAGAAAAGTCCCCATAAAAATGTAAATGTAATTGTACATAAAATAATTTTTGCTTTCTAATATCATATGAAAAATAATTATTTTTTTTGGGCTGCTGCTATTCTAGCTGTTAAAGTTAAGTTCAACGGTCTCCAAGAGGAAACAATTTTCGTAAGTTTATTTAATAGCTCCTTATAGTTGTTTTTAATTATTAACTGGATAGAATTATAAAATCTGATTCCCATATGAGTTATGGTATTAGAATGCCAATTATACTGGTAGATGGATTTCAAGTAATCTTTTTCCAGACTGGCTAAATTAAGAGCCAAAACCTGTGACTTGGAGATATTAATTTTATAGTTAGAGGCTTTAGAATATTTATCTATTATTACGTGCAAAGTTTTAAAAGAGTCAATGGGGTTAGACACAAACACAACCGCATCATCGGCATACAGCATTATTTTATGGTGTATCCCACCAACTGTAATTCCATGAATAGAGGGGTTATCTCTTATAGAAACTGCCATGGGCTCCATTATCAATGCAAAGATTATCGGAGAAAGGGGACACCCCTGTCTCGTTCCATTAGTAACTGCAAATCTCTGCGTTTTAAACCCATTTCCAATGACCGAAGCGGATGGGGAAGAGTATAATGCTCCAATGGACTTAGACCCAAAAGAGCCAAGGCCATATTTCTAGAGTACACACCTGATAAAATCCCATCCGACCCGGTCAAAGTCCTTCTCTGCGTCCATTGATAGAAACACCGTTGGGAGAAGTTTGTGTTTAGAATATGAAATCAAATCCAACATGCGTCTGGTATTGTCGGAGCCCAAACGTCCATATACAAATCCAGTTTGATCTATTGATACAAGTTTGTGAATAACCTCACTCAATCTATCCGCCAGCATTTTAGCATACATTTTTACATCAACGTTCAAAAGTGAAATGGGGCGGAAGTCTTTACATTCCAATATACCTGTGTCTTTTTTTGGTATAGTGATAATCAGAGCCTCTGACATTTCTGAAGGAATATGTTTCTTTCTTTTAATCTCATTGAAAATATTTTTTAAATGGGGGACTAAGGTTGTTACCAAAGACCTATAGTAATGATTTCCAAAACCATCTGGGCCTGGGGCCGTACCCAACTTCAATTTAGAAATAACGTCAGAAATCTCTTTTTCGGAAAAATCATTATTTAGTGTTAAAACTTCCTCTGGTGAAACTTGCGGCAAATCTATTTCATTCAAAAAATGTTGAATGACCTCCAGAGATGGCTTCTGAAAAGAAGGATCCAATTCCAAATTATATAACCTAGAATAATACTGTTCAAATGCTTCTGCTATCTGGACTGGGTTATTAAAATAGATTCCATTGTGATAAATATAATCAACCCTTTTTTTAGTAGCATGAGATCTAAGTTTATTTGCTAAGATTTTACTTGGTTTACTCCCATAATGGTAAATTTTTTGTTGTAAAAGCCATATAGACTTATCAATTCTCATCTGATTAATGGGTTTAATCTGCAATTGGATTTTTTTAGTCAACATCGAGTCAGAATCATTAGGATTAATTTTATTTCTTAGTTCCAGATTATATCATTGGATATATAATTCTCTCAAAGGAGTTCCTCTTTCTCTTTTCCTTTGACTTTGCTATTTCATCAGGATCCCTCTTATAAAAGCCTTATGTGTGTTCTAAAGTGTAATGTTAGATTCTACTGAAGCCGAGTTTACTTGATAAAAGAAATCAATTTCTTTTTAAAGATAATCCCGACTTGTCTCTGAGTCAATGAGTGAGGAATCAAATCTCCAAGATTTCGAGTTAATGGAAGAATTTTTCGAAAACAATTCCAAGTTAACTAGAGCGTGATCCGACCACACTCTTGGCCCAATATCAACTCTCAAAGTTCTTTTAAGTGTATTGATATCAACAAAAAAATAATCTAACCTAGAATATGTATGATGTCTTGGAGAAAAACAAGTAAAATCATTTTCATTGGTGTGCAATACTCTCCGAACATAAATTAAATGATATTTTGTCATCAGAGAAATAACCTGTTTCGACAATCTTATCACTGATGAGTCTGGAGGTGAACGATTTTCAGATTTTCTATCTTTAATTGGGTCTGAGAGCATATTGAAATCTCCACAAACGATAAGAGATCCCTGTATCAGTTTATTAAACTTTTTAAAGATTTTACTAAGAAATTTAATTTGGGATCTATTCGGCACGTATACATTCAATATTGAGTATTTTTGGTGGTTAATTGTGCCTATCCATAATATATAACGACCCTCCTGATCGATTTCCACAAATTCCTCTGTGACCATAAGTTTGTTACTAAAAAAAATTGAGGTACACCTTGCCTTTTTCTTATACATTGAATTGTATGCGACTTTATAATGTGTATTAAAAATTTAATTGGAGCTCTCTGCCAATGAGTCTCCTGCAAGCAGATTATATCTGCTTTTTGCTGCAGAAAGCTCTTTAGAAAAAAACTATGTTTAGCTGGATGATTCAGTCCCTGAACGTTTTGCGTTACTATCTTTAATGACATGCTGTTAGCATCACAGTAGAAATGATGGTCAGTCCCCGTTCCCCTGGAATAACTTTAATTCCAGTCCACAAATACAAATGTACACCAATACATAAACCAAACATAAAACATTCCTCCCTCCTCAACTCATTGAGGCATATCGGGAGGCAGTCCTCCTTGAAGAGGAAGAGTCCCTCCCGTGATGCAACAATGTCAGATAAATACATCTGAAAGCCTTAGACGAAGATCTATTGTACCCTCCATCTGTTTTTTACTATTATCTTGGGTGTCCAAGCTTTAAATCCTACTCTAGATGTTTATATTATTCCCTTTAATTTGAGAGAATTTCAAACAGAACTCTCCCTTTAAATTCCCTAATCCAGTTGTGAACCCCTTCCCTTATAGCAATCAACTACTGAATTGTATTTTGCTCACTAATTTATAAAAGTAAATTTTCTTAGTGTCATTATTAAATACTAATATATTTGTACCCATTATCTAGGTTAGTGTTTTCTTTATTGTTTCCCTCGTGTTAATATTGAAAAAAGTAAAAATATATATTCACATTTAAAAAATTACCCAACAACTAGTGATTTTATATTTTACTCTTTAAATTTCCCGTAGTAAAACAATAATTTAAAAATATTAATCAAAACATGGTGTATTTTCCCCATTATCTAAATTCATTAAAGTGTACCATCTACATGTTACTTCTAAATTAGCAGCAAAAAAATACCATTCAATTTTTTTCCCCTTTTTTTTCCCCTTTTTCTATCAAAATAATACATATACACTACTCTTTACAAAAATATTTTGATTGAAGACAATCTAATATTTATATTCCAATACATATTTAAATAACCGCTGTGAACAAACATATATTTACTGACTTTTATTTAATTTTGTCAGGAAATTCTCCCCTTCCAAAGTGTCATTAATAATGTATCTGTGATTGTCATACCAAAAAATCAATTTTGGGGGATTTCCCCATCTATTGGAAATCTGTTTGTCTCTCAAAACTTTAGTCACAAATTGAAGTTTCTTACGTTGAAATAAAATTTCTCCTGTCAAATCTGGGAATATTTTAAGATTTTCATATGGACTCTCAAAACATTTTTTATTAAATGAAGCTTTTAGTATTGCTTCTTTATAGGACATATGATGCAGTTTTACAATTACATCCCTAGCAATTTCTTTGCCCATGTTAGGTGGAAGAGGAATTCGGTATAATCTCTCTATAGGCTTCTTGCTCTGGCGCTCCACTAAGCTTAACAGAAAGGCTTCCACAAATTGATGGAGGTCTTTAAAGGTAACAGACTCTAATATACCACGGATTCTAATATTTTATCGTTTTTCAGCTTCCGCTAATCTGAGATTTTGGCTCCTTAGCGTCTGGATCTCCTCTTTAAGTCCCATTATCTCTCTCTTTAATTCATAATTATTCTTCAAAATAACCTCTTGAGTCTGTTCTACAATTTCTGTTCTATCTGTTAATGTTTTTATATTCTTAGCGTTATTTTTAATTTCACCTATCAGTTCTTCCCTGATGGATGTCTGAAACTCCATTAGAAGAGCTGTCATAGTTTTCTTTAACACTGAAGCTGTTAGAGGTTCTTCAGGAGTGGTCTCTCTCACAGATTCATCCCCTATAATAACCTCAGCTTTTATAGGAGTTTCAGAAAAGTCTAACGTGGACTGAGAGAGTGAATATGATTCTCTCTTGTCCTGTCTATTCTCTTTGTCTACAGGAGAGAGAAAATTAGCTATAGATTTTGAGCTATTATTTTGTATTGTCTTTTTAGACCCTTTACCCCTAGGGGCTTGTTGTTCTTTAGACCTTTGCCATGATACCACAGGGCTATCTCAAAAACCAAAGGAAAAAGAGAAGAGAAATGGGAGAAGAGGAGTGTATAACAAATTGTATACCTGCTGTGGGATAGATTAACCTGAAGCCAGTCCCCACAATGCTAATAAAGGAGTAAATCCCCTCTCAGCGGCAAATGCTCACCAGCCCCCCGGTGCCCAGTAGAATAAATCAATACGGCACACCGGCTTCCCTCACCTGGGGCATAACACAAACTCACGTTCACCTTATGGTTTGAGGTCTCCTTTAACTGGCTCCTCTCACGAACCACCCCGGATATTCTCCTCACAGGCTCAGTCAGTTTAGAACCAGCACTTTAGGCCGCTATGCCCCAGTAGTGTGGCTCAGATATCCATCAACTTTGTTTTGGACCCGACCTCAGGCGGTCAGCCTCAAAGAGTTGTTGCGTCGGGGTTCAGGCCTATTAGGCCGTTGTATAGCATGTTTGAGATATACAGCTTGGACAGCCTTAACGACACTCTAGCAGAGCTTTGGCGATGTTTGCCCGGCTAGTCCCACATACAGACTAACCCCTTCCTGGGCGTGGCCCCGCAATGCTGCATTTCCACCAGTATGTAGAGAGAATTTTTAAAAAGTGTATTTTATAATGTTCAAAGCTTATTCATATTTTTCATCTTATGTATGTGATGAGCTGAAAAGTAACACACTTCCAGTGAGCAGCAGCCTCTGCAATACCCGCATCTTCCTCTTTGACTGCCATATGAAAAATAATTTATACTTTCATTTACTCTATATATTTGAAAATACAAAATATGAATAATAATCCGCATGCTTACAATTACAGTGCCCAATAACAGAAATGTAAATATGGTGAACCAAGCCTTTTGGGCTTTATTAAATGGTTAAGATAGTTCTACTGTAACAAATACATTTAAAATAGTAAATTGATGGCATTTTATCTTCCCAAACTTAGAGGAAATACGTTTAAAATGTATACTTCCCAGCATGTGGAAGCAGAAATATAAGAAATATATAGAATATATAAAATACAAACTTTCATGAAACACTAATGCTTCAATGCAAAGATAGATGTGTACATTAGTCATGTGGCACTTTTGAGTAAACATGTTTGGAGAAACATGTTATTTAGACACCCGAAAAACTGCTGTGTGCAGAACGGACCATAGCTAGACTGAGTGGTAGTGAGTCAGTAAGATGAAAGTTTGGCAACGGTATTTGGAGCCATCCAGACTGCAGTGCATTCGACAGCTGCTGAAGAGTGATGGAGGATCTATATGGCAAATACGGCGATTGAGGTGCTCAATGGGGTTCAAGTCAAGGGAATTAGGAGGCCAAGGAAGCACTCCCAGACAATTCCTGCCCATATGACATGTTGCATTGTTCCGCTGGAAGATCCCAACTGCTCCAGTGAAGGAAAGTCATCATAAACAGGTGTACTTGATCTGCGAGGATGGGTAGATAGCCCAACCACTTGAGAGTGCCTTTCAGAGGTATGAGTGGGCTCAGACAATGGCAAGGAAACATTCCCCCACCAGCTCATGTTCTTCCAACAACTGTTGTAGAGTGTTTGTTCTCTGAGGTTTCACACGCCAACATCCATTCAGTCGATGGAGCAGAAAAGGTGACTCATCAGGGAAGGTAACCCTTTGCCAATCACAAGAGGTCCAATTTAAAAACTTTAATGCAAATTGAAGCAGTTTCTGAAAATGAACCCTAGTCAGCATGTGTGCAGTGGCCAGACGTTTGCTTTGGAGGCCCATACACAACAGGGTTGGCTGTACTGTCATTTTAGACACATGTCTGGTAGCCCCTTTGTTCTTTTGGATGATGAGTTGCTCAACTGCAGTGTGATGGTGGGCCCTAACACACATGTGCTGTTTCAGAGATACTGCCACCCTTAGCCTGAAAGCAAGTGATTATCCCCTTTTCAAAACCAGATAAACCACATGTTTTAACCATGAAAATGATGGTTGATATGTTTGCAGAATATCTATATACCCACCAAGCCAGCTCACGACATGTGCCATATTTCATTGGCTACATGCTGCTGATGTCAAAAGTAGGTGGTGGTAATAATAATATCAGTCAACCCTGTATAATAAATATATTTATTAAATATATCATACCAACTCAAGCAGGGTATGTTGGATTAAAAACTACTTACTTACTTCAAAATGAAGGGAAAGATTGAAATTAATAAAAAATAATAACTTGGATACTGTCAATTTAATATCAATTTAACCACTTATCAATGTTCACATTATGGTGCAAGCTTACATGTATCCCCAGAAGCTGTGAGCTATACCATGTAGGGTAAGAGCAGTAGATCATAGAAGAGAGGTCAGACAAATAGCAGTCCACTGGAGAAGAAAATGCCAACCCACTCTGGTAACATTACTAAGAAAACCTTATGGACAAGATATGGCACAAGAAGATGAGCCCCTCGGGTCAGAAGGTGCCCTGAGGAAAATGGAAGAGTGACTACGAGTAGTGGTTGGGCCAAAGTCAAGGGGACGCCAAGGTGTGGAGGTGTCTGGAGGGGAGAGGAAAGTCTACTGCTGTAAAGAACAATTCAGCATAGGAACCTGGAATTGTATAGCTGTGAACCAAGGCAAACATGAGATGACAAAGTTAAACATTAATTTCCTGGTAAGTAGTGAACTCAAATAAATTGGAATAGGATATTTCACTTCAGACAAAGACCAGAACTTCTACTTTGGTAAAGAATCCCACAGAAGAAATAGGGTAGTCCTCAAAGTCAATCATAGGGTGACCAAAGCAGTGCTTGGTTACAACCCAATAAATGACAGAATGACCATGATCCAAGTCTATGCTCCAACCATTGACACTAAAGAAGCTAAAGTGTGACAAGCACTACAAATATATTCAACACTTCATATACAGCACCAAGAAAGGATGATAGAGATAGAAGTAGATCAGATAAAGTAAAGAATCTTAACAACAGTGATGACCTCAATAGATTGTCCAATAAACTGGAGCCAGACATCTTGGAAAGGGAAGTGAGATGGGACCTAGGAAGTTTTGTTGATAACAATACTGCAGGAGTTGATAGAATCCCAGCTGAACTATTCAAAATCCTAGAAGTCTATGCTTTGAAAGTGTTGCTTGTCGTATACCAACATACCAACATATTTGGAAAACTCAACAGTGGCCAATTGGCAGGAAAAGTTCAGTCCACATCCCAATCCCCAAAAAATCAGTGACAAACAGTGCTCCAATTATTGAACAATTACACTCATTTCACATGCAAGATAAAGCTTAAGATCCCACTAGTTCAACTTCAACAATATATGGACCAGTAACTACAAGATGTGCAAGCTGGATTCTGCAGAGGAAGAGGCACAAGAGATCAAATTGCCAATGTCCGTTAGACAACAGGGAAAGCTAGAGAGTTCTAAAAAAAATATTTACTTCTGTTTAATAGACTATTTGTCATGTGGATCACAACAAAATGTACTCCATTATCTCATCCTCCTCCTGATAAATCTGTATGTGGACCAAGAACCGTGGTCAGAAGTGATGTTGCGAACATCAAATTTTCGGTTCGCGAATGGGTGAACTGGGCGAACCGCCATAGACTTCAATGGGCAGGCAAATTTCAAAACACACAGGGACTCTTTCTGGCCACAATAGTGATGGGAAAGTTGTTTCAAGGGGACTAACACCTGGACTGTGGCATGCCGGAGGGGGATCCATGGAAAAATGCCACGGAAAATTACATAGTTGATGCAGAGTCTGGTTTTAAGCCCTAAAGGGCATAAATCAACTAAAATTCCTAAATTGTTTGGAATAACATGCTTTAAAACATCAGGTATGATGTTGTATCAATCAGGTAGTGTAAGGGTTACACCCGCTTCACAGTAACAGACCAATCTCCCCGTTTAATGCACCGCAAACAACCGCAAACAGTCGCTTTGCACAACCGCAAACTCCCCATTTGCACAAGGTTAGCCATGTCACGTTCCTTGTCCTCACTGATGTAATTGAACGTCTCTTCCTCCACCCAGCCACCAAGGGTCCCCGAAAGGTGACAACAAGCCCCCTGGGACGCCTGCTGTGTTTGGTCTTCCACCTGCTCAAAGCTACCTTCCTCTTCTGACTCTTCTTCTTCAGACTCCCAGAGTCTGGGGGCTTCCACTGCCCAGCATGGAATATTATACACAGGTCAGAGTCTGGGGGCTTCCACTGCCCAGCATGGAATATTATACACAGGTCAGAGTCTGGGGGCTTCCACTGCCCAGCATGGAATATTATACACAGGTCAGAGTCTGGGGGCTTCCACTGCCCAGCATGGAATATTATACACAGGTCAGAGTCTGGGGGCTTCCACTGCCGAGCATGGAAGATTATACACAGGTCAGAGTCTGGGGGCTTCCACTGTACAGCATGGAAGATTATACGCGTTGCCTCTGTCTGCGTTATTATAAGGTGTGTACTGTTAAGTAGTACTATTCCTATCGGTTTAATCCCTGTTACGTCCACTATCAGGGGATGTGTATATAGCATGGATTTTTGAAAGCGGGAGATGGAAAAAGATGCTTGGTCGGTCCTCCCACTTCAAATTTGGGGCACTGCGCGTGCAATCTAAGGTGCCACCAGATATGAGTGTCACTATGCACTGGCAAAAGTTGGCAGAGTAGATGCAATAGGCTTCACACACACACCTGTAGGCAGGCAATTGCTATTCAATCTATTACAGTCAAAAAAGTGTTGTTTTATGTCACTGTACACTACGGTTGCACCAGATATGACATATCACTGTGCACTGGCAAAAGTTGGCAGAATAGATGCAATAGGCTTCACACACACGCCTGTAGGCAGGCAATTGCTATTCAATCTATTACAGTCAAAAAAGTGCTGTTTTATGTCACTGAGCACAATATAAGCTGTGAGCCTGACACAGGCAGGCAACTGAAATTAGATTACAGGAAAAAAATGGTTGTTTTCAATGTATGTTACACCACCAGGTATGAGTAGTAAAAATAAGCACAATATAAGCTGTTAGGTGTTAGCCTGTCACACACACATGCTGGCAGGCAGGCATAGATTACACAAATAAAATTATAAAATAAAATAAATGATGTTCAAAGTTTCCTCAATGATAAAGTATAGGGGGCGAACCAAAAAGCGAATGTGTTCGCCGTTCGCGTCGGACGCGAACATGCGAAAATCGCTGTGAATAGTTTTCCGGCGAACTGTTCGGGACATCACTAGTCATCAGAATCGAATATGAGACAACAGAATGGTTCAAAATTGAGTGCAACAAGGTTGTATATTGTCACTTTATTTATTCAACTTATATTCAGAGTAAATCATGCATAAGGCTGGGATAGATGAATACAGAGCTGGAATCAATATTGCTGTAAGAAATATCAACAACCTCAGATATACTACTCTGATGGCTGAAAGTGATGAGGAACTAAAGGACCTATTGATGAGGATAAAAGAAGAGAGCGCAAAACCTGGCCAGCTGCTCAAATTAAAAATATGAATATAATGGCATCCAGGGATCCAAGATCTCTTCATATGGTTGTTGTAGCTTCTGGGGAGGAAAGCTATGGCAAGCTTGGGCAAGCTAGTAAAAAGTAAAGATTTTAAACTATCAACAAACGTCTGTATAGTTAGAACTATGGTATACCCATTAGTAAAATACAGATGTGAGAGCTGGACCATAAAGAAGACTGAGCACCATAGAATCAATGCATTTGAATTGTGGTGTTGGAGAAAACTGCTAAAAGTCCCTTGGGCTGCAAGAAGATCCAATAAATCATTAGTTCAGGAAATCAAGACAAACTGTTCACTGGAAGGTATACTCATGAGACTAAAGCTCAAATATTTTGTCCATACCATGAGAAGATATGAATCCCTAGAGAAGACTCTGATGCTGTGAAAGATTGAAGGCACATGAAGAAGCAGACAACAAAGGCAGAGATAGATAGATGATGTAATTAAAGCAATGAACATGAGCTCAGAAGGGCAGTGGTTGACAAATTTGCCTGATATGATGTGGTCCATAGGGTAACAGGGAATCAGCCACGACTGAACGACTAAGCAACAACAATACATGTATTGTTCTGGGCCATTTGACAAAAAATAGTTAGTAGTGAAACCAAGAAAAAAAGTCTTTTACAGAATTATATATTCTACCACAATTTCAGTATTGTATATTCAATTACAATTACAGAGAATGCACTAAAATATTCAGAGTCAACTTCAAGGGAACACAAGGGAAGCTCCAATTGCCTTGTCTCTAAGACAAGTAGATTTAGATGTAGATTTGATCAAGACACTAAAGTTAATACAAAAACATTGATTAGAAAGGTTATATTTTTTAAATTGAAACATTATAACTGTAAGAAACAACTCCATTATATTATTAGTATACACACGTAGCAGAAAATAACAACATCCAAAGAAAATCAGGCCTGCATACAATAAGTAATAATTTGTTTTATATTACACTATTGTACACACCCATAACATACAAAAATCCTTGAACATCACAGTCTTTGTCTAAAATAGTGTTCCCAAAGCTATATAATAACCAGCTAAGGAATTTGAGTTGACATTTTTCATATAACGAAACAGAGCAGTAGATAATTAAAAAACAGTTAACAACCAATCAAATAGACACTCAGAATTGTATTTTGAAAAGTTTAGAAATTCTAATTTCTTATTTGATGAGTTTTTTTTAATTAGTACAAGTCCCAGCAGCAATGCTAGACATAAATCATCAATCAATCGCCAAGCCAGGACCTCAAAACAAATCCCACTTATTGTCTACTTTTCATGCTTGATATAGACTTAAAGGGTCACTGAAGTGATCCAAATATCTCAACAGATACAGAGAGCAGGGAAAATACAGTAAGATGCACTAACAATTTTTTAATGGTGCATTGTTCATTCAAATATATTTGTGATTAGTCATGCTTCTAATTAGTTTTTACTCTGTAATTTATGTAATATATAGTAAATTTGTTGAACTATTGGAACTCTGTCTACAAATGTAGTGGGTAAAATATAACATGAACAAACACACTCAATCTTTTCTCATATAGTGTATTTGTATTTTATTTTATCAGTTTATTTGGTTATTTCCTTCTTCCAGAAAGATTTGGATCTAGGCCTTAGTAATCATAACTTATAAGTACAGATCTCTGGCTCTTGGACAAAATTATTACTAGTTTCATGAAAGCAATCTTATGGATAAAACCTCCTAAGAAACTCACTCCATAGAGTCTCCTTATAACTAAAAAAAGTAAGTCTCTATTCAAACCGATGCTATTCAATTGCTCCACCCCGCAAGTTACGGGCCCGAGGCCACAACTGTAAACCATGCACTGGTTCGGAGCAGTTCAGGGTGAGAACATGATCAATTCAGCAAGCCTGTAACCGCCCATTTCGAATTAGCCAATAGAAAATGAGATTTTCATAATTATGGCAGTAAAACATGGATTTTACGTGTCAATCAATTAGGTTTGGGAGTCTGATATGTGATCAGACTCGCAAAACATTCAAAATAAATATTATGAAAATGAATGCCAATACAGTACTAGTCCATATGGGTGGCCTGATAAGTATTAACTCATTGATAGCAGGGATCGATTTAACCCCAAAATGAAACATAAAATGTATTTTAATTTCCTACCGATTTGCGAGCTTAATTCTAATGTCTATCGTCGCTTTCCCCATAATTTACAGTGCAGTAGTGATTTTTTATTTGCAGTTGTAGTGCTATGAATAGGTGTTTAACCCCCTTGCGGGTCCTCTCTAGCACTCGTAGGATTTTTTCCTTCATTTGCCTTTTATGAGTGTGAAAACATTTGCGGGCTTGGGGAAATTGAGCATATGAATAGCGATTTGCTATTTTAGCCTTGCGAAAGTGAGATATCAAAGGCTTCTGGAGGCTGTAAATTATGAGTTTAACCATCGCAATATTTTCAAGCCCGCAAATCGGAAGCCGATTGGAGCCTGCAAAAAGATGCCAATTAAATAGCAAAATAGCTTGCAAGCTCACTTACAAGCTTCCGGATCTCAAATTCGTTCAATTGAATGTGGCTCTTAGTATTTAACTTTAATTTTAATCAGGGGATATATGTAACATACAATTCTACTGATCAAGATCTCCAGAAATCTGATATATTTATGTATATATATATATATATATATATATATATATATATATATATATATATATATTATTTTAGCTGGTCCTTTCCAAAGGATAAAAAACTTGTTTGAGACAGTACCATCGGTATTCAGAGTTCAATTTAGCAGAGCATTCTTGAACTAATCTGCAGATTTGCTACCTGGCCTTTATTTAACAACTTCATGATCAGGGTGGGTTGACAGAGGTCTGTGTGGTATGCAGTATCATACCTACACATCAAGATCTCTTTGCTTTCATGTCTTGGAGGTGCAGGCAAAGCCTCAATTCCATTAGTTTTCTCAGGGGCGTTGTCCATTCTCTTATCTAAACCAAACTGCTCTGTGTTATATATAGCTATTATATAGCTTAGGCTTACTTGTTGTTAGGAAGTGAGTACCATACAACTATCTGAATGCATCTTGGGTATACTTTTACAGAGTAGTCTGCAAGTAAAGACATTGAGCCTCATTCAATTGGCCAGATCCGATGGCCCGCAAGTCAGGTCGTTGGCAAATTTGCTATTTAGTTGTCGTTTTTTGCCAACTTAGATCGGGTTACGGCCTTGCGAAAATGGCAAACTCGTAGGCTATACTACTCAGAAGCCTTTGATCTGTCACATTTGAAGGGCTAAAATTGAAAAGCGCTATTCAATTGCCCGATTCCCTCTAACTCATACAACACAAATGAAGGACAAAGTCCTACATGTGCTAGAGAGTACACGCAAGGACTTTAGAAGCCGTTTCTTATGCTCCCCGAAATTTACCGATTGCTCCTAACACCCCCCACACTCCTTAATGAAACTCCCATGATGCAGGGGACCCAATCGGGACCACCGCAGGGACCCCAAATTAACCACATGCTGCGGGGTCAGCACATTAACCCCATGCTGTGGGGCTCCCATTGGTACGCCCGGACGGTCCCCACATTAAACCCTTGCTGCAGTGGTCCCGATCGAGACCCCCACAGCATTTATAAATTCTAATACCCCGCCACATGGAGGTCATGTGGGGACCCTGCGGGAGTCCTGATTGGGACCCTTGCTTAATGGGAGTTATGTGGGGACCCTGCGGGGGTCCCGATCAGGACCCCTTCAGTAAGGAGTTAATGTATGGATCCTGCGGGGGTCCCGATTGAAACCCCTGCATCATGGTAGTCATGTGGGGACCCTGAGGGGATCTAGATGGGGACCCTGCAGCAGGGTTTCATATGGAGAGTCTGCTGGAGCACCCACAGGTTTCATTGCCGTCATGATGACGATCTCATTTAGTGTTGGCTAATTGTAAGCAGTAGCTATGGGCTTGCATTCGCAAACATCGGCTCTGCTTACTTTGGAAACCAGGGTTTCCGATTTTGGCATGCGGTCGTCGGCGAGCGAGTTGCAGGCTTGGAATTTAATGTGGCCCATTGTTTGTCACATTAAAATTTGAGTTTCTCTATACTTCTGTCTCTGTCATTGTATGACATTTTTTTCTGTTATCCATTGATGTCCGAGGGACCTGTAGCCCCAAGTTTGCCTATAAAGAAAATCCAAACAGAACACAAATTCATGTATAATAAATAATTTATTGCCAACAGCTACCATAAAAGTTCATTGAACTTCTAATAACATTCAGAAGCTCTGTGATTTCATCATGGAGGAGTCGAAAAGGACTCCAGTGGCAACCTGCAAAGCTTTGGTGAACTCCATGCCCATGAGGGTTAAGGCAGTGTTGGAAAATAATGGTGGTCACACAAAATATTGACACTTTGGCCAAATTTGGACATTTCCACTGAGGGGTGTACTCACATTTGTTGCCAACGGTTTAGACATTAAAGGCTGTGTGTTGAGTTATTTTGAGGGGATAGCACATTTACACTGATATACAGGCTGCACACGTACTACTTTACATTGTAGCAGAGTGTCATTTCTTCAGTGTTGTCACATGAACAGACATAATAAAATATTTACAAAAAATGTGAGGCGTGTACTCACATTTGGGAGATAGTGTATATAGATGTATTCAATTGACTCAAGCCTGCAATTACATGCTCACAGCCCCAACACGCAAACCATGAACCCGTACGTGGCATTTCATTCAGGGCAATTAAGGAAGCCAGTAAGTTACATTTTAGACAGTATCAATAGTAAATGAGACTATCATCAAGACGTCAGTAAAACATGGAGTTTTAACTACAATCAATTAGTGTTTGGAAGACCGATTTGCAATCAGACTCGCAATTCAGAAATGTAGAAATCAATAAAAATCAATAAAGCAACCATTCTAGTCCATGCAGGTTCCATGATACTGTATGTATTAACTCCTTGATTCCCTGTAGCAATAACATGGAAATAAAACATAATTTAGTTTTTTTTCTTATTACAGATTTGTGAGCTTGAGACTTGTGCAATTCCCAGTTTTTTGTTTGTTTCAGTACTGTATTGTGTATTTATTTGCTTTTGCAGGTGTTTAACCCACTTGTGAGTCATTTCTAGTACTCATATAACTTTTTGATACATTTGCTATTTACAGGTTTGAAGGCAATTGTGGGCTTTTTAAATAGTTGTAATTGAATATGGATTTTGAATCTTTAGCACTGGTAACATTTACGGGCTTGAAAGGAGGAGATAGGATGGAGTTACGTTTTTGACAACCATGATTTTGAACCTGTAACTTGCAATTGATGTGAGTAGCTAAAAGTAGCCAATTGAATATCAGTGACATTTACGGGCTCCATAACGGGCTTGTGTAATTGTGATTTGGTCAATTGAATAGGGCCACAGGCAGGTACTGCAGTAGTATACAGTCATTACAGAAGCAGTGCCAAAAAAATCTAAATCTATTTTTAAATGATTCATATTAATAATAAAAGGAATGATTTGAAAATAGCTCTCTCTGTGGATAGTGATGTTCGTATAGTCCTCTAGCCCTGGACATATAGGAGTTTTAAGGATGAACCTTCCCAACAAATATACTCCATGTAAAATGTCACATCTGTCCCTTTGGTAACAGATTTATACCTCCACTATTGTTTATGGTTCATCACCCTACCTATCTTCATTAAAATACACTGTCAAAATACAACATGTTCCACTGACAGTATTCATATCTCATACTGGTTAAGGGCTTGTTACAATACTCATGTGCTAATGTGTTGCAGAAAACTATTTTTGGATTTAAAGACAATTTCATAATGAATACATGTTAAAACTCTGTATACGTTTCCCTGGAGGTGTGTAGGCTTGCTCACATTGAAAGGGCACGAGAAGTTGAAGTTGCTGAATATTAACATCTAAAGATACTTAAAAATCTAAATTATCTGAAATACCCAACTAACCCCAAATAAAGACTTGGATGTACTTAAGTAACATGAAAATGAATGACTATTATGGTGTAAGTGTATCATTCATTGGAATAATCCCATAGAACATACCAGAACTGAAAATCTATGTTTTATATATGGAATATTAGCTGAATATTTAAATTTGTTTTATAATAGATTAAGAAACATAAACTCTCATATATACAGTTAGAGTAGCTTTAAGATGTTGTATAATGATGTCGCAAATATAAAATTTTTGGTTCACGAACCGCGAACGCGAACCGCCGCAAATGTTCGCGAACCGGCGAACATCGGCGAACCGCCATAGACTTCAATGGGCAGGCGAATTTTAAAACCCACAGGGACTCTTTCTGGCCACAATAGTGATGGGAAAGTTGTTTCAAGGGGTCTAACAACTGGACTGTGGCATGCCGGAGGGGGATCCATGGCAAAACTCTCACGGAAAATTACATAGTTGATACAGAGTCTGGTTTTAAGCCATAAAGGGCATAAATTACCTAACATTCCTAAATTGTTTGGAATAATGTGCTTTAAAACATCAGGTATGATGTTGTATCGATCAGGTAGTGTAAGGGTTACACCCGCTTCACAGTGACAGACCAAACTCCCCGTTTAACGCACCGCAAACAACCGCAAACAGTCCATTTGCACAACCGCAAACTCCCCATTTGCACAAGGTTGGATACCAAGCTAGCCATGTCCCATTCCATGTCCTCACTGATGTCATTGAAGGTCTCTTCCTTCACCCAGCCACGTACAACACCAAGGGTCCACGAAAGGTGACAACAAGCATCCTGGGACGCCTGCTGTGTTTGGTCTTCCACCTCCTCAAAGCCACCTTCCTCCTCTGACTCCTCTTCTTCAGACTCCTCTCATGCATTGCCTCTCTCTGCATTATTATAAGGTGTGTTAAGTAGTAATACTCTTATCAGTTTAAAACCTGTTACAGCACCTATCAGGGGGCGTGTATAAGGCCTGGATTTTTAGAACCGGGAGATGGAAAAAGATGCTTTGTTGGTCGTATCACTTCAATTTTGGGGCACTTTGAGACATTAGCTTCTTACGCTCAAACATGTCCTTTACAGGTACCTGACTATGGGCAAATGAGCAGGAACTGCTCAAGGCGAGAGACGCAGTGGCGGATGGTTGAGAGGGGGCAAGGAGGACAGCAGTGGTTGATGTGGCTGATGATGCTGGACCAGGAGGAGGATGGCGGCTTTGAGTTTGTGTGCTGCTTGTACTCATGTGTTGGTCTGGAGTCACCCAAACATTAGGTCTCAACCTGTAGAGGATAAGGGAACCAGGTTACTCTAGACCTCATTCATCATTACCGGTTTTGACAGATTGGTACTATGCGTCCAAGCTACTGTGACAACAGATATGAGTGGCACTGTGCACTTGCAGAAGTTGGCAGAGTAGACGCTGTAGGTCTGACACACACGCTTGCAGACAACTAACTGCTATGCAATCTATTACAGTAGAAAAAATGTTTTTTGTTTTAAATGTACACTACTGTTACACCATATATGAGTTGTGTGTTAAGTAGTACTACTCCTATCAGTTTAATCCCTGTTATGTGCCTTTTTGGGGGGTTTGGTTGTTGAAGCCACAGTGCAGCACCAGAGGCCAGAAAAATTAGGCATGTACACATGCCTGAAAAATTAGGTATTGTTGATCTTGCAGCAAGCAGAGAAGAAGGTAGGCCTGATTCAACGCCCCAGCTCGCATACCCACACTCAGTGATTGAGGGGGGGACCTGAGAAGGCCACGGGTCAGAGATATAAAGGGGGGCCATCCCAAATAAGCACACAAGCGGGGACAAAGGTAGTGAAGGGGACATAGAGGCACATGGACTAACGGTCGCCATCTTGGCAGGAAAAGGGCCTAGCATTTAAGCCAAACTGACCCAGCACAGGCAGCTACTAGAGTCAAACGCTGTACAATTACACCTTAATAAAGCTGAAACATGCAGCAGCAGGGATTCTAAATGACCACACGGGGACAAGGAGGCTAACAGCCCACACAGTCTCTGCACCATCTTTTTAACAGATAACCCAATGGGCTAACCCGGGACCTCGCCCACATAAAAAAAACAGAATTTTATTGGAGGAATTATTAGTGTCTTTACCCCCCAAGAGAGGACATAATATACAGTATCTTTAGACTACCTGATGGCCAAACCTCCTTTAGCCCCAATGCTATCCAAGAAACATTTCAAAACTTTATCTGACTGGGGGTCTATAGAGTGACATTAGTACTGACCTTTATATGACTGGGGGTCTATAGAGGGACATTAGTACTGACCTTTATCTGACTGGGTGTCTATAGAGGGACATTAGTAATGACCTTTATCTGACTGGGTGTCTATAGAGGGACATTAGTACTGACATTTATCTGACTGGGTGTCTATAGAGGGACATTAGTACTGACCTTTATCTGACTGGGTGTCTATAGAGTGACAGTAGTACTGACCTTTATCTGACTGGGTGTCTATAGAGTGACATTAGTACTGACCTTTATATGACTGGGGGTCTATAGGTGATATTAGTACTGACCTTTATCTGACTGGGTGTCTATAGAGGGACATTAGTACTGACCTTTATCTGACTGGGTGTCTATAGAGTGACATTAGTACTGAACTTTATCTGACTGGGTGTCTATAGAGTGACATTAGTACTGACCTTTATATGACTGGGGGTCTATAGGTGACATTAGTACTGACCTTTATCTGACTGGGTGTCTATAGAGGGACATTAGTAATGACCTTTATCTGACTGGGGGTCTATAGAGGGACATTAGTACTGGCCTTTATCTGACTGGGGGTCTATAGAGGGACATTAGTACTGACCTTTATCTGTCTGGGGGTCTATAGGTGACATTAGTCCTGACCTCCTGCTGCAGTATTATTACTCCCAGTACTCCCAGGCTTGCTACTATTAGATATAATAACCTCAGTTTCGTTTCCTTATCTGTTGGTAACATCAAAATATGATTATTAAGATGTGGCGTTTCCGCTCTGCGTATGTTAGATTTGCACCGCTCAAAAAGTATGAAAAGAGATCCCCCCCTTGAAGCCCATTAATGACATCATCAGTAAATTGTATGTAACAGATTCCAGTGTTTAGGGTTTATGACCCAATACTGCGATCATATCATTTATGACAAAAATCCGTATTTGTCGTATTATTCAGACGCGCGTGCATCTTTGTGTTACATTTCCTGATACTTTTATTATCTTGATCTTTATATATTTACTAGCGACTTGCCCGTCAAAAAATGGCGGCAATAAGATTGTAAGGCAGTTAATGGTTTGGACGAGACATTCATTTTGTTGGCAGTCGGATATCCTTCGGCGCTCATTGCGAGGCTGTTGGTTGTATTTTTTTTCTGATAGGCGCTTTTGCTGGTATTCTTTGGTCGGCGGTGATGTGTTTTTTGCGCTTATTGCAAGGCTTTGTGTGCTATGAGCAGCGTTGGCGTTCGTTGTGAGGCGCGCAGTGAATGGCTTTTATGTTTAATGTGATAATGTTTTTTTTGTGTATATGTATTTTTGTATGCTAATGAAATAATTACTAAATGAATATACTTTACCTATTTGTAAGTAATATATGCAGGAAGCATTGTGCTGAAGAGCTGACAATCTGTTTTTATGTTCCTGCAGCATACAATGTAGGTTTTCAGTGCTGTGGAGCTGCTGTGTAAGTGTCAGCAATGTGTGCAGTGTGTAGTGTAAATTGGCTGCGTGCGCGAGTGGAAACCGTACCCAGGGTAGCTGGGTACTTCCGCATTGTGTAAGTTAGTGTTGTAAAATGGCGGGGAATGTGTATGTGGTAAGCGGGTGTGGATGATTTAGCGTCCTTGTTAATAGTGTATCTTTACCTCGTACGGCTTTTTAGGAAAATCTTTTTTAGTTAGCTCTTCAGGTTAATTACAAATAGGTAAATTATTTTAGTAATTAATTAATTCATTATAATTAAAAAATATATATATAAAAAAAATACGCTTAATAACATATTTTACACTGCGGTTACTTTACATACATTAACGCTTCGCACTTCCTAATACATTTGTTCATTCACAATAGTTATTATCGTGCATTCATTTAATAAGTATTAATTAGTAATGGAAAATAAAAATGTAGACTTTACACTACACTAAAATTTTTTACTTTTTACTCTGCAGTTATATATCTGGATTACTGCTCATTGGCTGCCAGCGATAGCACTCTCAAAGCAGTTACAAATCTAAATCACTTTATTATGCTCTGAGACCTGAATACATTTTTTAATTTACACTGCACAAAAAAAATTATATATTTAACACTGTACTTATATATCTGTCTTTGCGATAAGCGCCGAAGATTGATCGTTGCAAAGCACGAAACATGAAGGACACGAGGGAAGAGGCTCACAATGAGCACCGAAGGTCCTCAGAGTACAAAAAGCATCACATTGTGTGGCAAACAGCATTGCCATGGCTTCAAACTTTTTTATTTATTATTATTGCCCCGTCATTTGTGCCAGGCAAGTCGCTAGTGATATAATATAACATAATGCAATACAATATTATACAGTACACATGAGTGTTGGAACTGAGGAGGGGGGGTGAAGCCCCCCCCCCCAGATTTCTTATTGTATGTATGTATGCGTATAGACGCTAACAGGGGAGGGGAGAGGGGGAGGAAACACAGGGGAGAGGGAGAGGGAGAGGAAGACACAGGAGAGGGGAGAGGGGGAGGAAGACACAGTGGAGAGGGGGAGGAAGACACAGGGCAGAGGGGGGAAGAGAAACAGGGTAAGGGAGAGGTGAGGGGAAGAGACACATGGGAGGGGGGAGAGACACAGGAGAGAGTGGGGGGTAGAGACACAGGGGAGAGGGGGGAAGAGACTAATGGGAGGGAGTGGTGAGGAGACACCGGGGAGAGGAAAGGGGGTAAAGACACAGAGGAGGGGGGAAGAAACACAGGGAAGGGGGAGGGGGTAGAGACACAGGGGAGAGGGGGTAGAGACACAGGGGAGAAGGGGGAAGAGACAGAGATGAGGGGGGAGAGACACAGGGGAGAGGGAAGGGGGGAAAGACACAGGGGAGGGGGGAAAGAAACACGGGAAGGGAGAGGGGGGTAGAGACACAGGGGAGGGGGGAGTGACACAGGGAAGAGGGAAGGGGGAAAAGACACAGGAGAGGTGGGAAAGAAACACTGGGGAAGGGAAAGGGGGTAGAGACACAGGCAAGGGTGGGAGAGACACAGGGGAGAGGGTGGGAGAGAGACACATGGGAGGGAGTGGGGGGGAGACACAGGGGAGAGGGGGGGAGAGAGACACATGGGAGGAGTGGGGGGGGAGACACAGGGGAGGTCTTCTGCTTTATTATTATTCTTATTATTATTACTATATAATGTGTAGATGTACCGGCTGGGCATGCTCTTCTATATTATTATTATTATTATTATTATAACTATATAATGTGTAGATGTACCAGCTGGGCATGCTCTTCTACATTATTATTCTTATTATTATTACTATATAATGTGTAGATGTACCGGCTGGGCATGCTCTTGTGCATTATTATTATTACTATATAATGTGTAGATGTACCGGCTGGGCATGCTCTTCTATATTATTATTATTATTATTATTATAACTATATAATGTGTAGATGTACCAGCTGGGCATGCTCTTCTACATTATTATTCTTATTATTATTACTATATAATGTGTAGATGTACCGGCTGGGCATGCTCTTGTGCATTATTATTATTATTAGTAGTAGTATTTTACTAATAATAATAATAATGCACAAGAGCCTGCCCAGCTGGTACATCTACACATTATATTATAATAATAATAATAATAATAATAATAATAATAATGCATGCTGGTACATCTACACATTATATAGTAGTAATAATAATAATAATAATGCACAAAAGTCCTTCAGGACTGCACTGGACACTGAATAAACTTGCCTAGCTATGGTTTTCCCTATTGATGCAGTTTCACCTACACTCTACCTCCTCTCAGTAAGACTGCAAGTTAGTTATGATTCCAAAATGGCTGCTGTCCATGAGGTAGAAGGGTGTGGAAGGGAGTGTATGCTGCTAATTGGCTGGAATGTGTCTGCTGACTGTGACATGGAGGGTCAAAGTTTGCTCATTGATAAAGTATTGGGGGCGGGTCAAATCTCGCATATGTTCGCAGTTCGCCGCGAACGCGAAAATGCTATGTTCGCCGGGAACAGTCCGCCGGCTAACTATTCGTGAAATCTCTAATGTTGTACAAATAATACAGCAATTTTGTAATATTTCAGTACAGAAAGTAGCAGATATATTCAGATCAGTTAAGATAAAATCTTCATCACATAGATTACAATGGATTATGATATAGCACCCCTTAGTATATCTTTTTGAAACATGATATTAACAATCTTGAGGTTTGTAAATTATCAGAGTCCTCCAGTATAGTTTAAGTATAAATTATGAAAATAGTGGCCTACCCATAAATGTTTAAAAGACATAATTTCCCACCCTTAAAGATGAGTTTCTTGTAACATAACAATGAGGAGTATATTACTCAAATATTAAAGACCAAAGCTCTTTAAAATTAGTATTTAAGCATTTGAATATCCCATTTAAAATGTTTGACTAACACTCATTTATTGGAAATGTTACTTGTTGAAATACAAGATGTGCAAATCTATGTGACTCGCCATGCTAGAATTAGCTTGCAATACATTTTACCCTGAAACATTGCTTTTTAGGTATTTTTCTATTGTGTTTTCTTATAGTCTTCAAATGTTTAAGCAGTAATTTTTAAGGTTGGAATTGTGCATGGTGATTAATTTCTCTTAAAAAAATATCTACTCTTTAAACAAATTTTGATTTGTAATATAGGCCATATACTGTATTGGATTTTAGCAGAACATCAATTTAATCTGATGTGAGAACAACCAAATCTGCTTGTTTTTTCGATATTCAATATCTTGTTGTGCTCTTAGTAACAATTAACTTTTATAAATAATGTACAATATATGCACATAATTGTTTAAATTGATACGCCAATGTTTAAAAGACACTATAGGGCAACAAATGGATTCACATTATGTGCACCAATTCTAGTATGGGTATTGTACACTTCACAGCTTCCCCAGAAATTATGTTTGAAACTGGCCCACACAATCTCAGTTTGGTTTAAATATGATCAAAATTAAAATATTTAATTGTATACATTTCTGTAATATCTAGGTGGATCAATGCAGTTAGAGAAAGGCATATCTCTTGCTTCAAATTTTAATATGCTGGTATTATAACCCTCTCTCCCTTTTTTTAGCATAATTCCACCATCAATATCATTTTGCTTAGCCTGACTTGGCAGGTAGCTATAAACCAGTGTGGACTGACTCCAAAATGTTCTATCAAGCCCGTAACTGCTATGTTCAAATTACACTATTAAATTGCAACAAATTTCAAAAGACACCATGGCGTTCAAGCCCGTAACCCGCAAAGGGTTTACAGACAATTCTTTAACACTGTAAAGGACAATATAAACACACCAGTGGACTTTAAAATATGGGGAAAGCATTAAAAGGCATTACAATTACTTGCACAATAATCCCCAATAAAATAAAATGCATTTAAAAAAAATATTTTTTTTTATCATATTTTGGAATGATCATGTATATGCCAATATGAAAAGCCATGCTGCAACATGCACAATGCAATTAAAGACACACAATTGCAATGCAAAAACCATGAAACTGATCACATATTAACCCCTTCTCACTCACAGAGGCTCTAATGTGTACCCTAAAATATATATATAACTAGGAAAATGCCCATCAAAAATGACGCAATTAAAATTGTAAGGCTGGCAATGCTGTTTGCCACACAATGTGAGGCTGTTGCTCCCTTGAGCACCTTCGGCGTTCATCACGAGCCCTGCGCTGAGCACCTTTGGCGCTCATCGAGTGTCTCACAATGATTGCCTTCGGCATTTCCCTCCATGTACTTTGACTTTCCTGCTTTACATTGATCATTTTCGGCACTCATCGCGAGCCCCACGCTGAGCACCTTTGGTTATCATTGTGGGACTCTCAATGAGTGCCTTTGGTGCTCATTTCAAGCCTGTCCTGCTTGCTGTGCTTATCAGCCCTTCAGTTCTCATTGTGACCCTTTCCTACTGTATGGGCCGCTGATTGCAGGTTTTGTTAACATGCAAATTTTGTGCTTGGGAATACCATGTGTCTCTTTCCACCATCTCCCCCCTGTCCCTTCCCTGTTCTTTCTCCTCTGGGTGTTCTCTGAATGTTTGCTTGTTACACTCTGACTGTCGTTGGCTTTATTTTCAAAGTCCTGTGTGCCTGTTGTTGGTGTGTGTTAATGTCTTTGCCGCCATGTATTTTCTAAGTCCTGCGTGCCTGCCATTGCTCACCCTTGTTTTCATCCAGTTTCAGAATTTTTCTGTTTTTTGTCCGCCATTTTTTCTTCCCTTAGCCAAATATGGCTCAAGTTCGGTTGCAACCTCACTACCACGCATCCTGGCCCTCCCCCTATGCTGTGTGTGAGTGTGTTATTATTTTTGTATTATTATTTTGTTTGTTTTTCAGGTTTTTAGAGTTTTAGACCCATGTGCCTCAACTGCTACCCTAGTTTTGCCTTTGGCGCTCATTGCAGCCTAAGTCCCGCGTGCCTCAATGGCTCATTGCAGCCTAAATCCTGCATGGTCGATGGCTTGCAAGGCTTTGCAAGGCTCGCAGTTATGGCTCTACAGGCTTTGTGAAGCTGGCAAAGTGTGACCTACATTGTAAGCGTTTCAGAAACTGACAACTTTATATGTGATTGCATACACATCTCGTTTATCACATCTACATTTGGGAAAACAAATAGTGGCCAAATTACACTGCAACATCACATGTATCAAGTACCCTGGGAACATTTTATCATTTGTTGTGCAGTCCTCCAGTCCTTTCCCACTCTCTGTGACCCTATGGACTGCAGCACATTCTTCCTGTGCTGTTCCACAAGGTTTGCATGCCAAACATACTGGAGTGGGTTGCTAGTTCCTTCTCTCTGACCTCTCTGCTATCACCTGCCCACCTACACTGGCACTACATGGTATAGCTCACAGCTTCATTCAGGTACACAAGCCCCTTCACCACCACCACTTAGCAATCCATAAGGTACCAGGGGAACATACACCACACTAATCTACTCTAACCCATCAGGAAGGGCCGCAAAAAGATATGTAGGCTGTGCTGAAGCACATGGACCAACAGCTAACTCACCTCCGTCAGGGATAATCATCACTACGCCCATCCTGAAATGTCCCACTGCTAGTGGCCATGTGCCAAAATGTATACCCATTATCATATGGTGACCTCCCATTAAGTGTTTTCCTCTCAATGGATTTACATTATCACCTATCATATTTCCATCAGGCCTTCAGGGGAATGCCGATACTCCATAGCATCACAAATTGGACCTCTCGTGTGTATTAAGCCTTTCTATATACACCAGGAGGGTGTGTGTGAGGCTACACTGCGTACTCAGCAACCATAGCCTCTCATTCTCTTGTTTCTTTTATGCCTTGTCCTCCGTGGCAAACCGGCCAATAATATCCTGCAATGTCTGGGGTGGTGGTGTTGACGGCAATGGTGTCACAGGTGACAACAGCAGGGCCGGAGGTGTCAGCGTTGTGGCCGGAGGTGCTGGCAGTGGGGCCGGAGGTGTCAGCATTGGTGGCCGACGTGATTGCATCGGTGGCTGAGGTGAGGGCAGCAGGCCCTGAGGTGAGGGTGGCAAGCCCAGAGGTGAGGGCGGCAGACCCTGAAGGGACAGTGGCAGGCCCTAAGGTGACGGCAGCAGGCCCTGAGGTGTTTTTCAGGAGGGCCTTTGGTGTCGGCAGGAGGGCCTTAAGTTTGGGCAGGAGGGTTGGGGTGTTGGCCCATGTTTGGGGACCCCATTGTGTGGGAGGCCATATTGGAGGACCCCATTCTGTGGGAGGCCATGTTTGGGGACCTAATTGTGTGGAGGCAATGTTTCCGGACCCCATTGTGTGGGAGTGGTTGTGGGCTGCCATTGCTGCAATGTTGCTGTAGCAGGTGGCAGCTGTGATGATGGCTGGGGCCAGGACATGGCCGGAGGAAGGGGCTGAAATAGCTGTTTCTAGCTGGATGATGCTATTGAGGGCCCAGGCAGTGATTCACACTTCTGATATGCTGCTGAATGGCCAGCTTGTGTGGATGGTCCCGGGCCCTGTGGAATGTCCTGGCCTTCTTCTTCAACCGCTCAGGTCTCATATGAATATATGAACTGCAGGTACTGTGTGCCATCTGCATGTGCACCAGACATGTGCTCTGCTTGATCTGCTGTGCAGTGTGTGAGACTGTCCAATCTGTAACATGTTCCCAGCAATTGTTGTTAATATGTAGCTGAGACCTGGTCCAGGTTAGGACAGTATATGAAACGAACATGCAGTCCTACAGTGTCTGTATCCACAAATGCTGCAGGGCAAACACACAGAAATATCTCTTTTGAATGTCAAATCAATCTTTATTTCATTGCAAATTGTACTCAGGATCAGTTTTTAACTGCAGTTATTAGCCAGATATTTCGGTGATACAAATAATAAAAAGTATATGTTTGCTACCTTGATTTACATAGTTATTGATGCCCCATATAGCTTCAGTCCTAACCATATGGATTACAGTCCTACTGTATGTCAGTTATATATGTGTGTGGGCAGGGGTGTAGGAGACAGAATAATTCTAGGGGATACAGCTCATTGTATACAGTACATCAGCCAGGGTAAAAGCTTATTTATACATACTTACAAACATCATGATATCTGTGTGGTATTTGTCCACCCCATTCCCCCCAAGTTCATACAACAATGTGTATGGTGTGATATGATACTCACTCTGCATGGCTCCCGCCACACCGATGACCACCTGTCTTTGGAGTTCCACCACTGCCGCTGGCTCAATTCACTCCGCCAGGGTCTTCTCCCATCTACAATACATGATGTTGGCTGGCGAACCACCACCAGTTGCACGTGCTGCTCATGCCTCCTCTGCCATCTTCCTCTTCACCCCTAATAGTGGGCATGGAATTCCCTGAGTAGGACATCCATCTCCTCTGGGCTATAATTAGGGGCCTACAGCCTCTTGCCCTACCAACTGTGCCTGAGGTTCCTGGCCTCCCTGTCCTCTACCTGCAGCCGGTCCCTCATCCCCATTACCTCCCACCATGGGACCAGGCCCCTGACCCTCTGCCTCTCCACCTTGTGTGCCTACATCAGGGGGCACATACTCCCCCCCTTCTGCTCTCCTCCACCTGACCTCCCTGACCTTGTTCTTCATCTCACCATACCTCTAGCTCTCCTCCCTCCTCTCCTCTCCTCACCCTCCTCCTCTCCTCACTCTCCTCCTGTGTCTATTCCCCCCCTCTCCCTCCCTCTCCCACATTTCTCACCCGTGTGTCTCTTTCCCCCCTTTCCCACTCGTGTATTTTTGCCTCCCTCTACCCCTCTCCCTCCTCTGTGTCTCTTTCCCCTCTCTCCATCACCTGTGTCTCTTTTCCACCCTCTCCCTCCCCTGTCTCTCTTTGCCCCCCTCTGTCTCATTTACCGGTTACGGGTGTAAAAACATTTGTGGTTTTGGGGAAATTGATTTGCGGCCCAGGCTGTTAGTTATGGGTTTAACCATCGCCATTTTTTTCTTCAAGCCTGTAATTCAGAAGCTGTTCGGAGGCCGCAAAAAGTCGCCACTTGAAAAGAAAATTGGCTTTCAACCACACATATGGGCTCCCTGACTCTCCCTCTATGCCCATTGCGGCCCTCGCCTATTCTACCCTTTTCCTTGTGGGCCCATGAGGTCCACAATAGGCCCCTGGGGACAGGACGCAAAAAGATGCCAATTGTATAGCAAATTAGCTTGCAACCTCACTTACATGCTTCCTGCCTCTACCTCTCTGAACCCATTGCGACCCTTGCTTCTTCTACCCTTTTCCTTGTGGGCCCACGAGGTCCGCAATAGGCCCTGGTGGACTGGCCACAAAAAGATGCAAATTGAATAGCAAATTAGCTTGCAACCTCACTTACGGGCTTCCTGCTTCTACCTCCCTGCATCCATTGCGAGCCTGTCCCCCCGCCCTCTATATTGCAAGCCTCACAATGAGCACCTTTGGCAATCATCACAGGCCCTCAATGTACGGCTTTGCTACTCATTTCAGGCGGTGCACAAATCGGCAACATGCGGGCCTCGCAATGCCCTCATTGCAAGCCTCTACCTGCCTTCCGGGCCTCGCGATGAGTGCCTACACGAGCTCCACAATGAGTGCCATTGCCGCTCATTGCGAGCCTCTGCCCACTCTCTCCCTCCTGTGTCTCTTTGACCTTCTCCCAAACCCTTATCTCCCTCCCCTGTGTCTCTTTCCCCCCTCTCTCAGCCCTTTTTCTCTTCCCCCCAGCTCACTCCCCTGTGTCACTTTCCACCCCACTCCCTCCCCTGTGTCTCTTTCCACACTCTCCCCCTCTTCTTCCTCTGTGCTCTTGTTTGCATTTATGGGTGTAAAACCATTTGCGGGTTTGGGAAATTGTTAATTTTCCCCAAGCCCAAAATGTGTTTCCGATTTCCGTGCTTGAAATTTTTTTACAGCTTAATGGCTGCCATTTTTTTCCTCGCTTAGCCGTTTTCAAACCTCCCAAAAACGCCAATTAAATATCAAATTAAATCTGTAATTTTTTTGAGCCTCTCCTCCTTTCAAGCCAGTCATTGCAAGCCTCCCAATAAGTGATTTTGGCCTTCGGTGCTCATTGCAGCCCCGTCAAGCCAGTCACGTACAAGCCTAGCGGTCCCCATCAAACCCGTAGCTTTCAGGTCTCGTGATGAGCGCCTCGCTCTCATCACAAGGCCCGCAATGATCGCCTTCGGCACTCATCGTGCATGCACAACCCTTATCTTTGAACCTAGTGTTACCAACAAACTTGCAATTACAACAACTATACATGTGATGTGGGTGGATGTGTATGTAGTAAAACAAGAATGTTAGTATTATGCGTAGTTGATGTATGGGGGGGGGGGGGGGGTATATGTGATGTGGCCTACCACTATGTATAGCTTTGTGTACATATTAATCTATGTGTGTGAATTATGTGATCAGTAATTATGTGTGTTGTAAATTAAGGGTTAATATATATTACAGGTCAACGCCTAGACCTGTCTGTTCACTTGCTCAGCTACAGCACAGTCAATGATTTACAGTTTTGGCGCCCCCTTTAAAAGCCCTTCCTGCAGAGTTAATTGCAGCTTCCTGCTTTCTATCGGCAGTTAGGCCTGTGTCGCACTACGTTGTACCGTAATTGTTTATTGATGGCCAATCGTGGCTAGTCCGGCCCCTTAACAACTTGGGTGCACAAAAAGGGTCTCAAGCCCATAAGGCAGTCAAATTTCAAGCTTGAAGCCATTGCAGTTGTCCCGTAGCGGTTACAGGCTTCGAATTTAATGTGGCTGAAGGTATCTAATGATATAATTCTGAAATTATATATTCACAGAGGTGACTAGGAATGTGTGTACCTTAACTAACTAGATGTTGCAAGTTAAAGGGATATGGAATTATTCTACATTTTAATAGGTTATATAATATACCGGTTTGCATATTTAGTTTTATTCACTTTATTTTAATAGGATGTGTTTAAAAGCTCTGTTTTTACTGTATAAACTCAATGAAATAGTCCCTGTATAGGTCTGCCCACTTCTGATTATGAAAACAAAGACTTTGTTGTACTTGTAGTGCAGCATCTCATACGAACCAATTAGTGACCATGTTATGCAACATGCTGCGGAGACGTGGTCCGCATGGGTGTAGGAACTGGGGGGGATGAGGGGGACATATCCACCCATTCAATGTGTGTATGTATGTGTTTAGAAGCTGTTGTGCAGTCTTGGTATGCAATGAGCTGTATCCTCCTACACCCATGCCTGATATGCTTAGACACTACACTGCATAATCATCCCTACAGAGTCTGTGTCTGCATACGCTGCATTGGGGAGGCCCATACAGGAACTGCTTATTTGATTTTATGCAGTAAAAGCAGAGCTTATAAGAACTTTTTAATAAAATAAAGTTTATAGAAGCAAATATATACATAGGAGTATATACCTAGTAAAATCTAGAAACCTAGCATGTCCCTTTATGGCTGACAAACAGCTCTATTAAATTCCCCCAATTTGTAAAGCCGTAGCCCGTAATGGAGCCCGCTAGACTTACGGCTATTAAATTGGCAAATGATCTGTGGGTTACATGCAGAAAAACCCTATGGGCTTTCAAAATCTGAACTCTGTTGCCGCAAAACCTTTGATCTGTCAAGCCTGTAAATGCCACGTTCGCAAATTGCTATTAAATTGCTACAAATCCTCTGGCGTTCATACCATTAACCCGCAAATGGAGCAAAAAATCATACAGGTACTAGAGAGGACTTATCCGTAGCACTGTGAATGCAAATATCAACACACCACTGATGTTAGGTATTAAAATTAATAGCACAACATTCTCAAGGTTGCAAATCTGCAATATAAAATACTTTTTTTTAATGTTTCACTTTCGTGTTATATCGATCCTGACAATCAATGTGTTAATACATATAATGGAACTTGCATGGACTTGAATATCTTATTTACTGATTTAATAATATTGCACTATTTCTGGAAGGCGGGTCCAATCGTAACTCGTAAATCTAACCTCCCGCTTTCAGTGACGAAATGATGCAAATCTCTTTTACTATTGACTCTGTCTAAATACGTAACTACAGGTTTGACTAATTGATCATGTTCGCGGCCGCACATGCAACGTGAGCAAGAATTGTATACAAGTTTGCGTCTCTGGCCCGTTGGTCACGGCATGGTTGAATGTAATAGCTCTGTAACTATGCAGAATTTCAAGCCCGCAGGCTTTGCAGGTGTATTGTGGCCGCTATGGGCTTGGAATTTAATGTGGCTAATAGACAATTCTTCAAGGGCAATTATACATTCTAAACAAAAGAGTAGAGGTGCTCATCTGAGAATGAGCAATACCGTAGTAGGTTTGCTCTATAGGTCTGGTTACCTACTCAGAGAGCAACCTCTTTTAGCTCATTTGTGCTTTTCACAGGGAGAAATATCCTGTAGTATATCAGTCTGGTCTCACTCAAAAGAGTGACCCAGCCCCTAAATACCAGGCAATTCTACCATGAACAGGAGAAAATGCAAACCACAGTCGCGTTTCAGCCTCTGCGGGTCTTGTCAGTGAGGTGCAGCTGTACAATTATACATTCAAAGCATTTATTTTTTTCAAGGACCCTTCTTTTTACAAAACAAACACAATGTGAAACATTATCAATTGCAATAAATAAAAAATCGTTTCCAATGGTCTTTTAACATGTTTAAGACTGATTCAGACAGTATTTTTTATTTCTTTATTTTGATACACATGAAATTTGAAATACGCTTATTGGTGGTTTGTTTGTTTAGTTTTTCTTTTTTTATTGGAGGATTTTTTTCTTGTATAGGAATGATGAATGGTTAGTTTGGTCGTTGCTAAAGCTGGGCTTTTTTATACTCTAATGTTATTATTATTTGCTGCAATATCTTTCTTATTATGGAGCACCTATTTTTTAGTATCATTATGGACTATTTACCCTATTACCACTTGTGATTCTGATATGTATTTTGTAACAAAAAGTGGATTTGAATTTTCTGATCCCTAAATGCCTGAAACATTTGTATAATGGATCATATTGTTTTTAACCAGACGTGGGAATAGTGTGAAGAAGTGAGATTTTATTGTGCACACACTAGAATCACAGTAAAATTACAATTTAAAAAAATGAATCATTGGTAGGTCTAGGATTCAGATCTGCATCATCATAGACTAGTTTCTTAACCACTTGACTACTTCTTCTATATTGCAAGTGGTAAAAAAATAATAAGTCAAATGAAAAGCAAAATACTGAAGAGCTCATTCTGTTCCTTGCACAGCTGATTCTAATTTTTTCCACTGGCCGTGCAGCTCATTATGTAGTCATATGATACAAAGTCAGTTTAGAGCATTAGCAAACTTCTGACTACAAACAGTCATAGAAACTAAATGACAACCCTCAATGGGTGATTGTCAGAGTTAAGAGCTCAAAAGACCCCCTACAAAATGTAATCTACACAATGTAAGCTACATACAACCCCCAGGGATAATTGTCCAAATGTGCAGTACAGCACCTAATACATAAATAACAAAGCTTAAAATAACAATGCTTAAAATAAACAAGCAAACATAATCGACTAGCATATGTCAATAAATAAGTTCACATACAGATAGTCCAGGTTTGAATGAGAAAAAGAGTGTTGATAGACTCCTCTTCAATGTTTCCCATTCAGTCCATATACAGCAGAGGTGTGCGACTTCTTCACAGGACACAGTTCCCACTGTGTCCCAATCGCTAGTATAAACATGAAGAAGGGTAGTGGAAGAGACAGTGCACCACCTCCTAGTACAATATGAACACTTGATGATCACGTTCTAAAAGATATACAGAATCTTACTCACAGTTACTGACCTCAAAGGAATGAGGTACCTTAGTAGCTCCAATGGGTGCCTACAGGTCCAATGCACCTCCCACAGTCCTTCCAGAGGGATAGATATGGTGCACGTGATATTTGTCCCTTACTTGGATTGCAGGACTACTAGTATTTAAAGTGCTATATACTTTATAGCTGGTATTAAAGATGGCAATAAAAGAACACTGTCTCCCATAACGTGTATTTCCAAACATTTATTGCACAATATTTTACCCCATTATATGCAGTATAATATACACAAATCAAGTTGAAGTCTTGTGGATAACGATTTTCCACTGGTGGCAATACAACTACCACAAACTACTGATAACAGACTCATTTTGCCCCCACTCTAGGGGCTTCCTCAGTGATAATATACACAAATATAATGCACAATCAATAATCAATAATCATAATCTGTTTAAAAACAGGTCTTACCATATACGTTGGTATTAGGCCTTTATAAACCCTACGAGAGGGTCTAATTCTACCTCCTCATATGTTCGGATTCCCCTTCCAAGATGGCGTTACATTACGCGATGACGTAATGGTTTTGGTTTTAAAATAAATAATGGTCCCCATGACAACAGAGACTATAAAATGGAAGTCTGAGTGTCATGGCGGTAACCCAAGAGGAAATTGAGAAACGTGTGTCCGGATAGACGCAGCAACGTGGGACGCGTGTTAGTGACGTCATCGCGAGGCGTCCTAACTGCGATCTCTACGCTAAAGGAGTTGTGCAGAGTTTCAGGGACACAGTAACTTAGTATTAACTATGAAATAGAGATAGAACATGCCCATGAATCATCTAGCTACTCCAAACAGGATTTAATTAAGTGAATAAGGAGAATATAAGTGATATACCAATGGAGCGTAAGAGGAAGACTTAGCACTCCTGCAATACAGCACCTTATCATCACAATAGAATTTGACATAATAGAGGACATATATTAATGCCTTCTATTAAAACTTTATATTAATTATTGCTTAACAGTGTTTAGCACTGGCACTTTATATATGCACCTTATAAAAGCACCTTATCTAAGCACTTTATTATAGCACTTTTTAGACAGTATTTAAAGGAGTACTAGCACCTTATATACAATTTGCATCAAGATAGAATCCCTATAGAAATTCCTGCTTCCTGTTCTTCATTGCAGCGTCTAATTTTTAGCATTTTATTCATCCAAATTCTTAAATAATTTATTAAAAGCTAAGTTTTATTTTAACTTGGGTCTCTTCCATTAATTGGGATTCATAGGTGTGCACTACGAAAGGGAATCTTTTTTCTTTCAAATTTTCAATATGTATCTCTAACCCTTAGTGGCACCCTATGTAAAAGGTCATTATAAGAATTTACATCTAGAGCCACCAAACCCATTTTTTCTACTTTCAGCCTAAGGCTGTTTGTATGTAGGCTAATTTGTTTGTAGCCTAAGTCGCGCATTTTTAATTCCCTCCATTGCTCACCTCGCTTTGCGAGGCTCGCAGGCAATGAGCATCTTCGGCGCTCATCACCTAAGTGCTCCGAGTTTAACGGCTAAGTGCTCTGAGTTTAACCGCTCGCCTCACTCATCGCTAAGTCGTATGCACCAAGCAAAGCGTGATGACGTCTCATAGTTAGACAATTATAATATGTGATGGTGCAAATCACATATGGTGTCTTCAGGATCCCAATGATCCACATTGGGAAGAGATCAGGAGTTCTTTAAGTTAAATCAACTATACTACAGTATGTATATCATCTGTTAGATAAAGTAAACCTTCTTTGTCAATTGTTAGAAGTTTGGATGTAAATCTACCTAGTTTATCATTTTAAAATAACTCAAAAAAACTGCCATTCAATTGCATGGGATTTATGTTTACATAAACTATACATATTGCAAACATCTGTTTAATCTGCGGAGGCCTCTATTCAACTGAGCAATTGTAGTTTACTGGAGCCCGTAATTAAGCCCGTAAACTATTTTGCTAAGCAATTATTTGTTTTTTAGCTACCCACAAGCGATCTGCGGGTTACAGGCTGAAAATCCAGACTGTTGTTAAAATCATAATTCAGACCCAGCTAAGCCTTTACTATTTCAAGCCTGTGAATGTTACAATCGCAAATCGCTATTGAATTGCTACCATTCCTCAAGCCAGCAAATGTTTTCACACCCCTAAATGGCAATGTAGAAAAAAACCTTACTGGTACCAGATAGGATTTGCAAGGGGGTTAAACACTTGTTTGTAGCACTGTAAATGCAAATAAAAAGTCAATACTGCACTTTAAAAGAAGGAAAAGCGATGAAAGACATTAGAATTAATTGCACAACAGTCTCAAGCTCGCAAATCTGCAATAAAAAAATATTTTATTTTATGTTTTATTTCTGTGTCATATCAATCTCGGGAATAAATGAGTTAATACATATCAGGCCACCCACATGGACTAAAACAGTACCGCCATTCATTTTTATTATTTTATTATTATGCAAGTTTGATTGCATATCGGACCTCTAAACACTAATTGATTGATGTTTAACCTCCATGCTTTACTGACGTAATGATGACGGTCTCATTTACTATTGGCTGTTTCAAAATCGGTAGTTACGGCCTTTCTTAATTGATCATGATCACGCTCTGAAATGCTACTTATGATTGCATGGTTTCGTCTTTCGGCCTGTAAATTGCTTATTCAATTGAATCACTCTGTAAATGTAGCAAATTTCAAGCCTGCAGACTTACGGCCTGTATAACGTAATCTGCGGGCTTGCAATTGAATAAGGCCCTGATTCTGTACATAAAAATACTTTCCTACAGTGCCATTATATTTGGTTTTGTTGTGTAGTAATTGGTGACAATTTGTATGTTGTGTTCACCAACAGCAAATAAAAACAATGACAAGATTTAAAAGGACATGTTATATTTACAATAATTTTCTCTGAAGATTTTGACTTAATAATGAAACAAAGATTAAAATTAAAGAAATACAACCTTTACTTTTTACTTATTTTATTACATTTTGCCTTAATTATAACTAATACTTTGACTTTGTTCCTAAAATTATTAGAAATCTGGGAGTGGAATTCAGATAGCATATCTATGCACTTCTGTTTTTTTAAAACTCCATTTACAAGCCACTAACTAGAAAGCCCATAATAAGCCCAATTTGAAATAAAAGCTTGTGACAGAATTCTAGCAATTACTTAGATAGACATGTATGGTAATGTACCTGTGTTTCCAAAAAGTCTTATCATATAACCTTCTGACATTAACACTCAGTGGAAGAGTAACCACAATATTATTACCCTCACCTGCAAGTTACAGACAGACTAGCAGTCGAAGATAGAAACCTCTTGGGCATGAAACATAAATATAATAACATGATATGTTATAATACAATATAATAAAATAAAATTAAAATGTTCACTAAAATGTCTGAATGATCCTGTCTCGCGTACCTGCTAATATTGTCATTTGTGTCCCTTTGTTCTGTGTTCGAACTAGCAGTTGAACTCACAAGTCCCCTTTTCAAGAAGACATACAAGGACCTGAAACAAATGACAAAAGAAGGAACAAATCAATATCCATGGTAAACATGCAAGCTATAATGATGACATAGCTTCCAGTACCTTAATAATAACTACAAATGATCTAACTTATTGGGAATACATTCATACATTCAACTCTCTTGGGTAAACTGAATGGATCTTTGGTCACTTTTATGATTTCACTTTTCTTTGTTATACTGTTTCAGTCAAATGGAGTAAAGTAAAATTGAAAACGTGATCATGAAATTCAGAGCACTTGAAGTAAAAGCAAAGCCAGGAATATCTAATTTTGGTTGTGAATGCAATTTTTAGGAAATAAAAAAGAATATAATAACCCATAGAGTGTTCCAATGAATAAAATGTTTTGATACTTTATTTATTACCAATAAATCATATATAACATAACAAAATAATTATTACATCACAATGATTGCATTTTTTTACATTCTCCTTTTACTAGGAAAATAATACATCGTTTAATATTAGATAATCTCAGATTCATATCTCCATTCTAGAAATAACGTAAGGGTACTTTGTGAGAGCAGAAAGGGTACTTTAAAAAGAGTAATTTAAACAAGTTAGAGTCCTATAAATGTGAGGTTTAAGTATGATAACATTCTAGACACTGAGTTGTGTCTTTGTCTAAACTACTTTATATTAGTTTGTGCCTTCATCGTCTGTAAAATGTGACGTCATTCTAATGTCACTGCTCAGGCCACAATATGCGCCGGCAGGGGAGGAAGAGATCTTGGAATCTGGTGAGCCCGAGGGTACAAGTGCAGAGGCAGGGGTTGGTGTACTGGGGGGTTCCAGCAGAAGTAGGGGTTAGACTTGGTTTATGGGTGAGTACCAGAAGGGGCAGGGGTGATGGTTGGTATGTAGGTGGGTGCCTCCAGAGGGTGTACTGCACCACCTGCACAAGCGGTAGCTCTGCCCATCGTCCTAGTAATGACAGTACTGAAATTCTATTAATTTTAAAACCTAATATCATTTCAATATCCTTGTAAAGTTATCCACAAACAAGAAGAATACATACATAAAAACATATTGGGCCCTATTAAATTCCAGCTAAATTCTACCTAAGCCCTACGTACTGCAAAGTTTCTCTAACTTACAATGCTATTAAATTAGCCCTGCTGCGAGCAACGTATGAGCTACACAGCAGGTCCGTATGTATTTACACTGCGTAAATGTACATGAGGAGTGACAGCCTGCGATATGATATCGCAGGCTCCCACTCCTCATCAATTGCTGTGGGGGTCCTAAAAGGGACCTCAACGGCAGTCCCCCACATAAGCCCTGCCGTGGGGGGTACTCCAAATACCCCCGGCACTTAAAATTAACCCCCCCTCAATGCGGGGGTCCCCGTCGGGACACCCGAAGTGTCCTCACATGAACACCTTGCTGCAGGGGTCCATATGAACGCCCGCAGCCCCCACACATTAACCCCTTGCAGCGGGGGTCCCCGATCGGCACCGATCAGGCCCCCGCTGCATTTAAAACGTTTAAATTCTTAAAGGGCCCGAGGCACACTATTACGCAACCCCGGCCGCGGCACCTAAATTTAACCCCCCTCTATGCTGGGGGTCCCCATCGGGACCCCCGAAGTGTCCCCATATAAACCCCCTGCAGCGGGGGTCCCCGATCGGCACCGATCGTGACCCTGCTGCAATTCAATTTTAAATTTCCCGCCTCGCGGGTCCTTAAAGGACCGTAAAGGTCCTGAAAGGACTCGCACTAAAAATATTAACCCCAGGCAACTATAATTACCCCATTAACTCATGGTGGTCAATACAGACCACCCTAAGGCCTTAATTAACCCATTAGCTCATGGTGGTCAATACAGACCACCATAAGGCTCTATTTAACCCATTAACTCATGGTGGTCAATACAGACCACCATAAGGCTCTATTTAACCCATTAACTCATGGTGGTCAATACAGACCACCATAAGGCCTTAATTAACCCATTAACTCATGGTGGTCAATACAGACCACCATAAGGCTCTATTTAACCCATTAACTCATGGTGGTCAATACAGACCACCATAAGGCTCTATTTAACCCATTAACTCATGGTGGTCAATACAGACCACCATAAGGCCTTAATTAACCCATTAACTCATGGTGGTCAATACAGACCACCATAAGGCTCTTTTTAACCCATTAACTCATGGTGGTCAATACAGACAACCATAAGGCTCTATTTAACCCATTAACTCATGGTGGTCAATACAGACCACCATAAGGCTCTATTCAACCCATTAACTCATGGTGGTCAATACAGACCACCATAAGGCTCTATTTAACCCATTAACTCATGGTGGTCAATACAGACCACCATAAGGCTCTATTTAACCCATTAACTCATGGTGATCAATACAGACCACCATAAGGCCTTAATTAACCCATTAATTCATGACGGTCAATACAGACCCCCATAAGCCTCTATTTAACCCCATCAGTACCATATGGGTATATTATTACCATTATGGGCCTGTTACAACCCAACATTAACCACATAAGTGCAATGACGGTCCTCAAGGACCATCATGACACTAACTACAAACACTACACTATAACCCCCAATAAACCATTTAATCTAAACTAACCCCACTCTACACTAATCTATTAACACTTACACTACCTACCCCCTAATAAACCTCCCCAACACTCTAATTACAAAAAATAAAAAAACCTACCTTAAAGAACACAAAAAAAACTACCTTACAGAACACAAAAAACCTACCTTACAGAACACAAAAAAACCTTCCTTACAGAACACAAAAAACCTACTGTACAGAAAACAAAAAAAACCTACAGTACAGAAAACAAAAAAACCTACAGTACAGAAAACAAAAAAATACATTACAACCCCACTCCCCACTACAGAAAATAAAAAAATTACACACCTGAAAAGGAAAGACAGATAAACACAATACAATACATACATATAATACATTACATACATTACATACAATACATGACATTACATACATTACATATAATATATTACATATAATATATTACATATAATATATTACACATAATACATTACATACAATACATGAAATTACATACATTGCATATAATATATTACATATAATCCAAATCAAATACGCCCTATCTATCTAAAATACAATCTATTTAATTTAAAATAAATCCTAACTATATCAAATACATCCCCCTATCTATATAATATACAATAAATCCTAACTACATACACAGACCCTTATTCTAAACTAAAATAAAATATTTACAGTCTTAACTACATACACAGACCCTAATTCTAAGCTAAAATAAAATAATTACAGTCCTAACTATATACACAGACCCTAATTTAAGCTAAAATAAAATAATTACAGTCCTGACTACACAGACCCTAATTCTAAGCTAAAATAAAATAATTAGGACCACTTACCTTTAAGATGTTGCTTCACATCACTAACCTAGGGGTAAAACAGCCTCCCGGAGTCCTTTCCGGGAGGAAATTGGCATTGGCGGCTTGTGATTGGCTGAAAAAGCTGTCAGCCAATCAAAAGTCGTCAATGTATGAGCCAATCAGGATGCGCAGGTGTCTTCTACCAATCACTCCGTGGGGGTGTATCCCATAGTGATTGGCTGAAGGCATCTGAGCCCTGTGATTGGTTCCCATAAAGATAGACAAGTGTTTTAGCCAATCAGGGCGGGATATTGGGGTGTATGCCATCCTGATTGGCTCACACATTGACGACTTTTGATTGGCTGAAATTGATAGACAGCTTTTTCAGCCAATCACAAGCCACAATGCAAATTTCCTCCCGGAAAGGACTCCCGGAGGCTCATTAGCGTTGGGGAGGTCTGCCAGTGCAGACCTCCGTTAGTTTTTTTTTTTTTTTTTTTTTTAGAGCGCGGATGGTTTTGCGGCCCAGCCGGGGCTGAAGGAGAGAAGGCCGGGGACATCGCAGGGAGGTAAGTTAAATGTATATTTAGATGTTTATATGTTTATTTTATTTATTGTTTATATATTGTATTAATGTATTAATGTATTGTGTTTTTTTTTAACAGGGCCGCGCCGGAAGAGCTAAACATTGACGGGACATGATGGAAAGGTGAGTATATTATTTAGAATGTATATAATGTTGATTTATCTCATGTTAATGTTTTGTACTAATTATTTTGTTTTGTTTTACCCCTAGGTTAGTGATCTGAAGCAACATCTTAAAGGTAAGTGGTCTTAATTATTTTATTTTAGTTTAGAATTAGGGTCTGTGTATGTAGTTAGGACTGTAAATATTTTATTTTAGTTTAGAATAAGGGTCTGTGTATGTTGTTAGGATTTATTGTATATTAGATAGATAGGGGGATGTATTTGATATAGTTAGGATTTATTTTAAATTAAATAGATTGTATGTTAGATAGATAGTTTTTTTTTTTATTTGGATTATATGTAATATATTATATGTAATGTATGTAATGTCATGTATTGTATGTAATGTATTATGTGTAATATATTATATGTAATATATTATTTGTAATATATTATATGTAATGTATGTAATGTCATGTATTGTATGTAATGTATTATGTGTAATATATTATATGTAATATATTATATGTAATGTATGTAATGTCATGTATTGTATGTAATGTATGTAATGTATTATATGTATGTATTATATTGTGTTTATCTGTCTTTCCGTTTCAGGTGTGTAATTTTTTTATTTTCTGTAGTGGGGAGTGGGGTTGTAATGTATTTTTTTGTTTTCTGTACTGTAGGTTTTTTTGTTTTCTGTACTGTAGGTTTTTTTGTTTTCTGTAAGGTAGGTTTTTTTGTGTTCTGTAAGGTAGTTTTTTTTATTTTTTGTAATTAGAGTGTTGGGGAGGTTTATTAGGGGGTAGGTAGTGTAGGTAGGTAGTGTAAGTGTTAATAGATTAGTGTAGAGGGGGGTTAGTTTAGATTAAATGGTTTATTGGGGGTTATAGTGTAGTGTTTGTAGTTAGTGTCATGATGGTCCTTGAGGACCATCATGGCACTTATGTGGTTAATGTTGGGTTGTAACAGGCCCATAATGGTAATAATATACCCTTATGGGACTGATGGGGTTAAATAGAGCCTTATGGGGGTCTGTATTGACCACCATGAGTTAATGGGTTAATTAAGGCCTTATGGTGGTCTGTATTGACCACCATGAGTTAATGGGTTTAATAGAGCCTTATGGTGGTCTGTATTGACCACCATGAGTTAATGGGTTAAATAGAGCCTTATGGTGGTCTGTATTGACCACTATGAGTTAATGGGTTAATTAAGGCCTTATGGTTGTCTGTATTGACCACCATGAGTTAATGGGTTAAATAGAGCCTTATGGTGGTCTGTAATGACTGCCATGAGTTAATGGGTTAAATAGAGCCTTATGGTGTTCTGGTGTCACGGTCTAAATACATCCAGTGAAATAAACTATTGGGGCTTATTAACCCTTATGGTGCAGGGAACTGAGAGAAAAGGAGTACATACTAGCACCCCTATATGGGACTAATTTTGAGTCCAGCTTATTTGATACTGAGGTCTTTGCTTCTCAAGCTCTGTGTTTTGGGGTGTCAGTTTGGGTCAGTAATTATTTTGATGAAATACTCTCTGAAGATATTAGAACGGTATCCTGCTTGACGTGGATGGACTATTACACACATACACAATATCCATACAATATTTGTGTTGAGGTAAGCAAATATGACTATACCTTTCCTATATTGTGTCTGCCCAAATTTTATGTGTACTAAATAAATTTAACAGAATTACTAAATAAATTTAACAGAATTACACTTTTGGTAGTTCTGCGCTTCTTGTCTCCCCCTTTATCCTCTTGTTGTGTATATTTGAGCACAAGTGGGTGGTGTTCTCCTGAAAAAAGCTATATGTTCCCAAGTTGTCTTATCAAATTGATATTTGTAAAAAATCTTTAGGAGTAGGATCTCACTTTCTGCCTGTTGTTGATTGACTGTGTTCACAAGAAGAACTATCTAATGGACTTTTGATTTTATAAGGGTACATATGTAGAGTGATCAAACAAGATAACAGAGTAAATCAAGAGATCCCTTCAAGAAAATGAGGGATCTCAAAGGCATGATAAAAGACAAAAATTGTAGAAACTTAACAGAAGATCAGAAAAAGAAGAGGTGGCAGGAATACTCTGAATATCTGTACAGGAAGGATCTTAACAGCAGTTCAATGAGCTGGAGCCAGACATCTTGGAGAGCAAAGTGAGATGGACCCTAACATGTCTTGCTGGTAATAAGGCTGCAGGAGGTAATGGAATCTCAATTGAACTATTCAAAATTCCACAAGACGATGCTGTGTAAATGTTGCCTGCCTTATACCAACACATTTGGAAAGGTCAGTCTACATCACAATCCCAAAAAAAAGCAGTGCCAAACAGTTCTATAATCATCAAACAATAGCACTCATTTCACATGGAACAAAGGTAATGCTTAAGATTCTACAAGACTGACTTCAACAATATATGGACTGGGAACTACCAGATGTGCAAGCCGGGTTCCGCAGAGGAAGAGGCACAAGAGAAAAAATTGCCAATGTCTGATGGATAATAGAAAAACCAAGAGAGTTCCAGAAAAATCATTTACTTCTGCTTCATAGACAATACTAAAGCCTTTGATTGTCTGGATCACAACACAATGTGGCATGTTCATAAAGTGATGGGAGTACCAGATTATCTTATCCTCCTCCTGAAGAATCTGTATGTGAACCAAGGAGCCACAGTCAGAAACGAACATGGGACAGCAAAATGGTTCAAGATTGGAAAAGGAGTGCGACAAGGTTGTATAGTGTCAGCTTATTTATTCAAATATATGCAGAGTACATCATGCATAAGGCCGGACTGGATGAATTCAAAGCCGGAATTAATATTGCTGGAAGAAATATCAACAACTTCAGATAGACCGGTGATACTACTTCGATGGCTGAAAGTGAGGAGGAACTATTGATGAGGGTAAAAGAAGAGAGTGCAAACATTGGTCTGCTGTTCAGGAGCGGAGGCTGGAGGGATCCGGGCCACCAAAAATCTTGAATGATTTACATAGAAGGAATGGATGATTCCCACTTTTACCCAACCCCTTTCCTCTTCAAAGGACTGTAAAGTTATTGCTAATAATATCAGTGTTTGAAAAAAGATCTGTACACCTATTGTTTCATATCTTGTTATTTCCCAAATATGTCTTCAATAAAAAAGATTGAATTAAAAAAAAAGAAGAAAATCATGGCAAATGGCAATCTCAATTCCTGGCAAATAGACAGTGAAATTGAGGCAGTGACAGATTGTATTTTCCTGGGATCCAAGATCTCTGCAGATGGTGACTGTAGTCATGAAATAAAAAAAAAAATAAAGCTTTTGGGGAGGAAAGCTATGGCAAGCTTGGACAAGCTAGTAAAAAGTAAAGATATTAAACTTTCAACAAAGGTCTGCATAGTTGGAACTATTGTATTCCCAGTAGTAACATACGGATTTGAGAGCTGGACCATAAAGAAGTATGTGCACTTTAGAGTTGACACCTTTGAATTGTGGTGTTGGAGAAAACTACTTTGGGTTTCTTGGACTGCAAGAAGATCCAGTAAATCAATACTTCACGAAATGAAGATAAACTTTTCACTAGAAGGTATGATATAATCATGATGCTAAAGCTCAAATATTTTAGTCATATCACGAGATGGCAGGATTCCCTAGAGAATACTCTGATGCAGGAAAAGATTGAGGGCACAAAAATAAGGGGATAACAGAGGCAGAAATGGATAGATGAGGACATGAACTTGATGGAGCTCAGAGTAACAGTGACTGACTGCCGCGAGTCGGAGGCGACAGAACAACAACATACATATACTATTCTATGTTATATGTTGGTTTCCGCCTTGGTCTATTGTTCAATATTCTTTGGCTTTTAGGGTTTGTATATTCTGCACTTACTCATTTTTACATGTGGTGTAAGTCCTGTTTGTTTGTTACTATTCAAGGATGATATATGAAATGAGATACTATAATAAATGGGACATGCCACGAAAATATCCTTTGGGTGCTATGAAATAAAATTGTCAAGTGTTAACAAATAATTTCCAAAATCTTAGATAGAATCATAAATTAGGTGGATGCCATTTATTTTACCATTAGGCATTTTGAATTTAAGGGTTGTGTTGGTCTGATGCATGGGCAGAGCTACCACCGGTGCTGCAGGTGCAATACACCGGTGCCCTTGTCCTCCTGGGGGCCCCAGTGCAGTCTGATATTATTTAAACATTAAATGTTTTAAAAACAATGCAGTTTAGGGCCCAACAACACAACCCCATCCATACCACGACACCTTAGCTCCTTCCTTCCTCCTGGCTTCTTGTCTGTTGCTACAGCAGCAAAAGGAGCCCTGGGGGGAACCAGGCACCGGAGAGAGGCCCAGCTGCAGGGGACTGATGAAGGAGCATGGAGATCAGAAGTAAGTGAGAAAAGAGGGAGGAGGGGACAGAGAAATGAGGGAGGAAATGGGGAGAAAAAGATATAAGGGTGAGAGAGATGGTGGAGAGAAGAACTGACAGGGAAAAAGGGGGTAGAGCTGACAGGGAGAGAGAGGGGGAAAGAGAGATGGAGGAGAGGAGAGCTGACAGGGAGAGCTGACAGAGAGAGAGGGGTGAGAGGCGAGCTGACAGAGAGAAAGTGGGGGAGAGCTGACTGGGAGAGAGAGGGGGGAGCTGACAGTTAGAGAGAGGGGGGAAGAGAGATGGAGGAGAGGATAGCTAAGGGGGAGCTGAAAGGGAGAGAGGGGGAGGAGAGCTGACAGGAAGAGAGAGGGGAGAGCTGACAGGGAGAGAGAGGGGGTAGAGGAGAGCTGACAGGGAGAGAGGGGAGAGCCAACAGGGAGAGAGAGAAAGAGGGGAAAAAGAGAGACAAAGGAGAGGAGAGCTGACAGGGAGAGAGAGAGGAGAGCTGACAGGGAGATTGAAGGGGAGAGCTGACAGGGAGAGAGAGGGGGAGAGCTGACAGGGAGAGAGAGGGGGAAAGAGAGGTGGAGGAGAGGAGAGCTGACAGGCAGAGAGAATGGGGGAAATAGAGATGGAGGAGAAGAAAGCTGACAGGAAGAAAAAGGGGGAAAAAGAGATGGAGGAAAGAAGAGCTGACAGGGAGAGAGAGAGAGGGGGAGAGGAGAGCTGACAGGCAGAGAAAGGGGGGAAAGAGAGATGGAGCAGAGGGGAGTTGACAGAGAGAGAGAGAGGGGATAGAGAGATGGATGAGAGCTGACAGGGAGAGAGAGATAGAGGAGAGCTACCAGGGAGAGAGATAGAGAGATAATGGAGAGCTGACAGGGAGAGAGAAATGAGGAGAGGAGAGCTGACAGGGAGAGAAAGGGGGGAAAGAGATATGGAGGAGAGGGGAGTTGACAGAGAGAGAGGGGGATAGAGAGATGGATGAGAGCTGACAGGGAGAGAGAGATAGAGGAGAGCTGACAGGGAGAGAGATAGAGAGATAATGGAGAGCTGACAGGGAGAGAGAAATGAGGAGAGGAGAGCTGACAGGGAGACAGAGAGAGAAGGGAGTGCACAGGGTATGGGGGCCTACAGTACAGAATTTAACAAAATATATAATAATTATATATATATATATATATATATATATATATATATATATACATACAATTTTCTGCCCCCCCCCCCCCCCCCATGGGGGTAGCGGGCCTCAAATTTTTTTTTGCACAAAGGCCCTTTATTCGCTAGCTCCGCCACTAGCTAGCAAAGGGTCAGCAGAACCTCTGATTTGTGTTGTAAAGCAATTCCTGTTAATCCCTACATTAATTAAATAATTTCCCTACAGTAATCCTAGATGTACAGTAATCCTAGCTTCCACAAGTATAGCTATGTACAGAGTTGACCACATTTTCTCCAATATATGTCGGGGGATAAGATCAAGGATATGGTGCAATCTAGTTAAGTAAAATGTCCATGATTGTCTTCCAACCTGGAATGCAGAGAGGGAATATTAATGAGATTCCTATTACCAGCTAGACAACCCTTTCAACCCTCATGGGTTATATTTTGCACCCCATGTGAATGGTGTATAGATAAACTCCTTTTTTTCATTAGAGGTTAGGAGATCCTTGACTTTATTAAATACGTAATTATAAGCTTGGCTGTGGAATTAGTTTCTCCCTCTGCCATATTTTCAGTATCGCCCTGTATCATCCTTTTTGTTACTAGCTTCTCACTAGTAATCTTACTTACTTTTATGCAGAGTATGAGGATGATCAGTAGATGGCATCTTCTTAATGGATGGAAAACATTGTACTTTAATTATTTATTTGTAGGGTATCAGGGAACATATTTGCTGATAGCCTCATCAAAAAAGCATGCTGGTCATTTCAACAGAGTAAATATTTAAATCCCTTTCTTAAGCAGCAATAATAATTGTAACCATCCTTTAAATTTTACTCTTGCCATGACCACCTTAGAAGGTTTCCATAGATTATTTATACATAATCATACTTTGAAAGACGAATGTAATCCCTTTAAACGTTTTTCTTTGTTCTTGGTAGCTTAGATTCCCCAATAACCCCCCTGTTTTATTCAGCTACTAATTACCTCACCATAATATTCAAATAAATGCAAACAGACCTGTGAGCTTTCAGATTTTGATATTGAAATTCAATGTTTCAGCTATGCACCCTGACCTTTCTTCAAATAATTCTAGCAGTTGCAGTACTGCTATTAATTTCTATTGTATTTATAGTTTACTCAAACATAATCTAGAATTATATTAGACTTCTTTGTACTTTTTTCTACTTGATAAGTATGGGCCCTATTCTATTATTTAAGGGACTAATAGGAGTTTTAGCTCCCACTAAAAGTGCTTAACACTATATTAATACTAGCGACTTGCCCGTCAAAAAATGAGGGCAATGAGATGTGTATGTTTGTAAATTTGTTTAGTTAGTAATATACGTATTTTACACTTGTGTGGTTTTAGTTATGTCTAAATAAGTACAATCCTTATATTAACCATGTTTATTTTTGTAAGATTTTCTTTTCTTCTTAAGTAACTGTTAAAGAGTTTTGTAGTAAAAGTATTAAGTAAACAGTTGAAGTTTAGATTAAGCAGTATTGTAAACTTGAGGTAATTGTTTTTTAACATGCAATTTGTAGCTGAATAACTGTTAACTTAAATATGCATTTAACTCAGAGGAAGGCAAACAGTAAAAAGCCTCTTTGAAACGTAGCCAATTGTATCAAAGGGGGAAAAAAATTAATTCCTTCAAGACCCCATTAACTGGCGATCGGATTACTCTCTGCATTAATGTTGAACATGAAATACAATATTTACATTCAGGCAGAAAACGTGGTTGTGCTCTTAACATGAACTTTGTAATATGTCTAAGTAAGTAACTTTAAAGTATATTTTTGTAAACTTGAACTTTCTTATCTGTCTAGGTAAGGAACTTGAAAGGATTTAACATTTTCTTTTCTTCTTCAGTAACTGTTAAATATATTTGTAGTAAAAGTATTAACATTTGAATGTAAGAACAGTTCAACTTTAGATTCATCAGTATTGTAAACTTGATGGAATAGTTTTTTAACATGCTACTTGTAGGTCAAGAACTGTTAACTTAAATATACATTGAATGTAATCAGTAACATAGTTAAGTAACATTTGAATAGAATTTTGTCAAATAATGCAAGGAAATTGTTTTCTGGGGCTAATCATGCATAAACAGTACTTTCATGAGTTATGACTGAATTATTTCTTTATTGTTATTTTTGAATGTGTGACGTTTGTTTGTTAGTTTAGTAATTGTTCTAGTAATTGTCTGTGGAAAAGTGGTTCTCTAAAAAGAGAACGCGAGACGTTAAAGGTGGTCCGCGATGTGTAACCACTGTTCTCTATGTGTTTTACAATGTCATGTAGTTTAATATGAAAATATTGTTGTAAACCTAATTTCTGTGGCGTAATAATGAACTTTTGAAGAAAAAGGACAGTTGTGTGTACTTTAGTGAAATTTTTGGGGGGTTATATTGTTGTTTTTAGGTTTTTGCGTTTGGAGTCAAATTGGTTTTGCATGGCTTTTGTTTGTTTGATGGAAAGTTACAGTACTTCGTAGTAGACAATGTTTTTAGTAAAAATGCGTCCATCCTGTAATAAATCACCTTGACTTTCATTGTTTTCAATGTAAACTTTAATAGCTTGTGGATTTTTGCACCATGATAAGGCAACGTACAATTGGCCATGTGCAAATACTGGTTGTTCTAAGAAAATACCCACAGATTTGAAAGTTTGTCCTTGTGATTTATTAATGGTCATGGCAAATGCCATAATGATGGGAAATTGTCTTCTTTGAAATATACAAGGGAGACTACTTTCACTTGGTGCTAAATCATCCTTGGTATGAAAACTCTCTCTCCTTTATGGGTACCAGTTAACATTTCTGCATCTATGAAATGGTCCTTTAATTGTTGAACAATTAATCTTGTCCCATTGCATAGGCCTTTTTTGGGGTTCATATTTCGTAGTAACATGACAGTTGCACCTTTCTTTAGCTGCAAAATATGTGGTGGCATTCCAGAAGGAGTTAATGAGTTTATGAATTCAGTTGAAAAGTTTGCCTGACTTTGATAATTTCTTTGTGGTGCATTAATTTTTTTAAATATTTCATTATTGAGGATTAATGCATCCTTATTTTTACAGGTTAGGATTAGTGATGTCGCGAACATCAAATTTTCGGTTTGCAAACATTGGACAATAACTTTAATCAAATGTTCGCAAACGGGCGAACCCGGCGAACCGCCATAGACTTCAATGGGCAGGCGAATTTCAAAACCCACAGGGACTCTTTCTGGCCACAATAGTGATGGGAAAGTTGTTTCAAAGGGATAAACACCTGGACTGTGGCATGCCGGAGGGGGATCCATGGCAAAACTCCCACGGAAAATTACATAGCTGATGCAGAGTCTGGTTTTAAGCCATAAAGGGCATACATCAATAACATGCTTTAAAACATAAGTTATGATGTTGTATCGATCAGGTTGTGTAAGGGTTACACCCGCTTCACAGTAACAGACCAATCTCCCTGTTTAATGCAAACAACCGCAAACAGTCCCTTTGCACAACCGCAAACTCCCCATTTGCACAAGGTTGGATACCAAGCTAGCCATGTCCCGTTCCTTGTCCTCACTGATGTCATTGAAGGTCTCTTCCTCCACCCAGCCACCAAGGGTCCCCGAAAGGTGACAACAAGCCCCCTGGGATGCCTGCTGTATTTGGTCTTCCACCTCCTCAAAGCCACCTTCCTCCTCTGACTCCTCTTCTTCAGACTTCTCTCTCTGCGTTGCCTCTGTCTGCATTATTATAAGGTGTGTACTGTTAAGTAGTACTATTCCTATCGGTTTAATCCCTGTTACGTCCACTATTAGGGGACGTGTATATGGCATTGATTTTTGGAACAGGGAGATGGAAAAAGATGCTTGGTCGGAACTCGTACTTCAAATTTGGGGCACTGCGCGTGAAATCTAATGTGCCACCAGATATGAGTGTCACTGTGCACTGGCAAAAGTTGGCAGAGTAGGCGCTGTAGGCCTCACACACACGCCTGTAGGCAGGCAACTGATATTCAATCGATTACAGTCAAAAAAGTGTTGTTTTATGTCACTGAGCACAATATAAGCTGTGAGCCTGACACAGGCAGGCAACTGAAATTAGATTACAGGAAAAAAATGGTTGTTTTCAATGTATGTTACACCAGCAGGTATGAGTAGTGAAAATAAGCACAATATAAGCTGTTAGGTGTTAGCCTGTCACACACACACGCTGGCAGGCAGGCATAGATTACACAAAAAAAATTATAAAATAAAATAAATGATGTTCAAAGTTTCCTCAATGATAAAGTATAGGGGGCAAACCGAAAAGCGCATGTGTTCGCCGTTGGTGGCAGACGCGAACATGCGAAAATCGCCGCGAATATTTCTCCGTCGAACTGTTCGGTACATCACTAGTTAGGATGACTTGGTTGGCAAGTTCTGAATAGTCCTGGTTATTTATTGTACTTTCAAATATAGCTAATAAAAGATATTGGTGAAAAATCATATGAGGGATGTTGTATGTGCACAGTGTCGTCATCATTTTGGCCTTCTGATCTCATATTTTGTTGTAGATGAAGATGGGTAAAATGTTTCCATAGTGTACTTGACTTTATACAGGTTTCGATAATCTCAGTTCGATTTCCATGTACAATAACCGGTAATGTTTGTCTAAAATCACCACCCAACAACATTACCTTTCCACCAAATGGAAAAGTATTATCCATGACTTCACGAAGCAAACGGTCAATACATTGGAGGGTATAGCATGACATCATTGTAGCCTCATCTATTATAATTAATTTACTTTTTTTCATTTTTTTTTCTTTTAATGATGTCATGCGAATATCTGACACTGATGTTTCTAAAATAAGACACTGGCAGTTTAAAGCCACTATGTACAGTTCTTCCACCTTCTAAAAAAAGTGCAGCAATTCCAGTGGTAGCAAATGCGAGTGCTATTTGACCTTGTGCTTGTACAAAACTTATTAATAAATTATATAGATATATTTTTCCATATCCGCCAGGTCCATCAAGATAGAAATAACGCTCTTTGACCATGTCATCATCTAGTGCATTTTTGATGGCATTAAATGCTTGCAATTGTAATGTATTTAAAGTTGCAAGTCTTTCTTCTGTCCTTTGTACTTGTAGTTGAATGTCATAGTCTTCAAAGTTTATGTCATCTATAAGACCTGAATCAGGCAGATTAAAACTTGCACAACTTAATCCATGAGTTAAAAATACTTCTTGGATTTCCATTAACGCTTTTAAGTGTGCAATAGGTTCATTGTATCGTTGCATAAAGTCTTCAGCCATATTACTTTTAAATGTGTCCCACAAAGCTAATGCGTTTGGAGCATTTGAGAATATACAAATGAATGCAAATTGTTCCCTCATCTGCCGTGGCATTTGACATAGTGCTGCTTCTTCTAGACATCTTTCCCATTCAGTATCATCAGCTAGTAAGTTTCTATGTCTTGCAGCTAAATGAAAGGATTCATATACTATGTCATTAACAGCTCTTAAGTGTTCAAAACTTTGTGCACTAGGAACATTTAAAAGTAGTAGTCGTAAGCAGAAACGTTCAATGTCTCTTGGACTGACCGTGTAAATTCGTGGTATTATTTTATTTCCTCTGTTTTTCTTGATCTCCATAATCCATTCACAAAAACATAGTGATATGGAATTTCAATATATAAGAATTGTGTTGCTTGTGAATCTGTAGAATTGAATTGAAACCATGCAGTTAGTGTAGTGTGCCGATGCTCACTTTGGGCCAATGCATTACTTTCATTTCCAGCATGGAAATACACTAAGGGCATCATTAAATTCCCCTCGTAGTTCTCTCGGTCCTCACAAAAGGCAGTTTTTTTGCTGTTTGCGAGGAACGAATGTCTCGCAGCCTGCTTTGCTTGATGACTAAAAAAAATGGCAGAGAAAAAGCTCTGAGAGAGCTACGGAGTCACACGCAGCCATAAATCTACGAATGATTCTCGCATCTCGGAAGAATCCCTACGGGCACAAAAAGTGCTAGCAAGGGATCCTAAAGCCTCTACGTGCTGCCTCGGAGCAGCCTGAGACAGCCGTGTGAGGCTCCCCCCTGCTTCCTAAACACATCCAAATGCTGCAGGGGTATCTATTGGGACCCCTGCAGCAGCCCCACATTAACCCCTTGCAGCGGGGGTCCCCGATCTGCTTAGATCAGGCCCCCACTGCATTTAAAACTTTTAAATACCTTAAAGGGCTCGCGGCACACTATTACTAATCCAGGCCGCGGCACCTAAAATGAACCCTCCTCTATGCTGAGGGTCCCCATCGGGCCCCCCAAAGTGTCCCCACAAAAACCCCTTGCTGCAGGGGTCCATAGGGACCCTGGCAGCCCCCTCACATTAACCCCTTGCAGCGGGGGTCCCCAATCGGCACCAATCATGACTCCGATGCATTTAAATTTTTTAATTTCCCGCCTTACGGGTCCTTAAAGGACCATAAAGGTCCTGAAAGGACTTGCACTAAAAAACATTAATCCCAGGCAACTACAATTAACCCCATAACTCATGGGGGTCAATACAGACCCCCATAAGCACTTAATTAACCCTATAACTCATGGGGGTCAATACAGACCCCCATAAGCTCTTAATTAACTCTGTCACTCATGGGGGTCCATACAGACCCCCATAAGCACTTAATTAACCCCATAACTCATGGGGGTCAATACAGACCCCCATAAGCACTTAATTAACCCTGTCACTCATGGGGTCAATACAGACCCCCATAAGCCTCTATTTAACCCTATCAGTCCCATAAGGGTATATTATTAGCCTTATGGGCTGTTCAAACCCTAACCTTACCACATAAGTGTCATTACGGTCCACAAGGACCATCATGACACTAACTACAAACACTACACTGTAACCCCCAATAAACCATTAAATCTAAACTAACCCCCCTCTACACTAATCTATTAACACTTACACTACCTACCTACACTACCTACCCCCTACTAAACCTCCCCACCACTCTTTTTACAAAAAATAAAAAACACCTACCATTCACAAAATAAAAAAAACCTAAGTCACAAAAAATAAAAAACCTACATTACAGAAATTAAAAAAATACATTACACCCCCCCACCCACACACTACTGGAAAAAAAATACACACCTGAAAAGGAAAGACAGACATACACAATACAATACATTAGATACAATACATTACATTACATACAATACAGTACATACAATACATTACATATAATACAAATACATTTTTTTTATTTTCTGTAATGTACGTTTTTTTCTTTTTGGTGACAGGTTTTTTTATTTTCTGTAATTTAGATTTTTTTTGTAATTAGAGTGGTGGGGGTTTATTAGGGGGTAGGGAGTGTAGGTAGGTAATGTAAGTGTTAATATATTAGTGTAGACGGGGGTTAGTTTAGATTTAATGGTTTATTGGGGGTTATAGTGTAGTGTTTGTAGTGAGTGTCATGATGGTCCTTGTGGACCGTCAAGGCACTTATGTGGTTAATGTTAGATTTTTAACAGTCCCATAAGGGTCATAATATACCCTTATGGGACTGATGGGGTTAAATAGAGGCTTATTGGGGTTTGTATTGATCCCCATACGTGACGAAGTTAAATAGAGGCTTATGGGTGTCTTTATTGACCTCCATGAGTGACAGGGTTAATTAAGTGCTTATGGGGGTCTGTATTGACCCCCATGAGTGACGGGGTTAATTATTGGCTTATGGGGGTCTGTATTGACACCCATGAGTGATAGGGTTAATTAAAGCCTTATGGGGGTCTGTATTGACCCCCATGAGTGACAGGGTTAATTAAGTGCTTATGGGGGTCTGTATTGACCCCCATGAGTTATGGGGTTAATTAAGTGCTTATTAAATAGATAGGGGGATGTATTTGATATAGTTAGGATTTACTGTATATTAACTAGATTGTATGTTAGATAGATAGGGGGTATTTTGTTTGTATTATATGTAATGTATTGTATGTACTGTATTGTATGTAATGTAATGTATGTAATGTATTGTATGTAATGTATTGTATGTATGTACTGTATTGTGTATGTCTGTCTTTCCTTTTCAGGTGTGTAATTTTTTTTTCTGTAGTGGGGGGGGTGTAATGTATTTTTTTATTTTCTGTATTGTAGGTTTTTTTATTTTTGTTGACTTAGGGTTTTCTTTTTTCTGTAATGTGTTTTTTTTTGTACTTAGAGTGGTGGGGGGTTTATTAGGGGGTAGGTAGTGTAGGTAGGTAGTGTAAGTGTTAATAGATTAGTGTAGAGGGGGGTAAGTTTAGATTTAATGGTTTATTGGGGGTTATAGTGTAGTGTTTGTAGTTAGTGTCACGATGGTCCTTGTGGACCGTCATGGCACTTATGTGGTTAATGTTAGGTTTTTAACAACCCCATAAGGGTCATAATATACCCTTATGGGACTGGTGGGGTTAAATAGAGGCTTATGGGGGTCTGTATTGACCCCCATGAGTGACGGGGTTAATTAAGTGCTTATGGTGGTCTGTATTGAACCCAATGAGTGACGGGGTTAATTAAGTGCTTATGGGGGTCTGTATTGACCCCCATGAGTGATGGGGTTAATTATTGGCTTATGGGGTCTGTATTGACCCCCATGAGTGAAAGGGTTAATTATTAGCTTATGGGGGTCTGTATTGACCCCCATTAGTGACAGGGTTAATTAAGGCCTTATAGGGGTCTATATTGACCCCCATGAGTGACAGGGTTAATTAAGTGCTTATGGAGGTCTGTATTGACCCCCATGAGTGATAGGGTTAATGAAGTGCTTATGGGGGTCTGTATTGACCCCCCTGAATTATAGAATTAATTAAGTGCTTATGGGGGTCTGTATTGACCCCCATGAGTGACAGGGTTAATTAAGTGCTTATGGGGTCTGTATTGACCCCCATGAGTGACAGGGTTAATTAAGTGCTTATGGGGGTCTGTATTTACCCCCATCAGTTATGGGGTTAATTTTAGTTGCCTGGGGTTAATACTTTTTAGTGCAAGTCCTTTCAGGACCTTTACGATTGTTTTATCCTGTGTAATACGTTAGAGTTTCACATAAACTGACCATAATGACATCAGCATCCGAGACCAAATATGGAAGGACCCTTCCTACCTTGTCAACCAATCAATAACTCACTCACTGTCTAACAATGAGTCGTATGATTGTTATATCTGATCAACTTATATTATATAAGTTCCTATGTTGTATTTATGGGGGTTCGTTCGTTGGGAAGAATACAAGAAGTTTTATACCAAAACTTTTGGGTCTGTGTAAATTCTTGTCTCTGTGTGCACACATGGCCAACAGACGGATGATTTGGACAGGAACAGATATTACATAATGGGATTATTTTTATCCATCCAAAACAACGGCAACTCAATAAAGTATAATTTTTTCTATTACGAGTACTAAATAGAACTCGCACTGGCATTTTCAAACACTTATTAAAGCTGTAGCAGCAATCAAACACACAATACTGGACTTTAAAAGCATGAGAAGGCATAGGAAGACTTTAGGACTAATTGCACAACAGTCTCAAACTAACAAATATGCAATTAAAAAATATGTTGAACTGTTACTTCGGAATAATATTGATCCCGGGACTCGATTGCTTGATTGCAAGCCCAATCGACACATACAGTTATGCTCAAACGTTTGCATATTCTTGGCAAATTGGTAATGAATGTACCATTTTTAAAGAAAACATGAGTGATCAGGCAAAACACATTTCTTTTTTTTCTTATGGGATTCATATTCAACTGCAGGTTATACCAGAATAGCACAATCATAAAACAAAACATGGAAACAAAGAAAAATATGAAATTACCATGTTCAAAAGTTTGCATACCCATAGTTCTTAATACTGTGTATTGCCCCCTTTAGCATCAATAAAAGCATGCAATCTTTTGTAATAGTTGTCTATGAGGCTCCTAATTATTTCAGGTGGTATGACTGCCCATTCCTTAAGGTCAGGAGAGTGTGATGGCCACCCCACAACCTTCACCTTTTTCTGCTGTAACCACTGGACGGTCAACTTGACCTTGTGCTTAGGGTCATTGTCATGCTGGAAAGTCCAAGTGTGTCCCATGGGCAGCCTTCAAGCAGAAGAATGCAAATTGTCCGCCAGTATTTTCTGACAACATGCTGCATTCATCTAGACATCAATTGTCACAAGATTCCCCGTGCCTTGGAGCTTACCCCCCCCCCCCCCAAATAAAAAAAAACATCAGTGAGCCACCACCATGCTTCACAGTGGGGAGGGTATTCTTTTCTTTTTCTCTATAGGCCTTGTTGACCCCTCTCCAAACATAGCGCTTTTAGTTGTGACCATAAAGCTCTATTTTGGTCTAGTCACTTCAAATTACAGTGTTCCAGAAGCTGTAAGTCATGTCAAGGTGTTGTCTGGCATATTGTAACCAGGCTTTTTTGTTGCATTGGCGCATTAAATACTTTTTCTGGCAAGGTAATTAAATCAGAAAATTATGTTCTTTCCCACCAAAGGGATTTGCATAAATGAGAGGAATGGGTAGCTAAGTGGCAGATAAGATTTAATATGAATAAATGTAAAGTTATGAATCTGGGAAGGAAAAATAGCCATGCAATTTATAATCTTAATGGAGCAAATCTAGGGGTATCAGATATTGAAAGGGATTTGGGAGTACTGGTGGACAACTGCCTAGGTAACAGTGCTCGATGTCAAGCAGCATCTGCAAAGGCCCATTAAATTGCTATGATTTTAGAAATCGTAGCCCGTAAAGTAACCTGCAAAAGTAACTGTTATTATATTGGCCTCTTTTAGCTACCTACCATCGATCTGAGGGTTACAAGAGGGAAAACCCTATGGGCTGTCAAAATCTGAACTCATCCCAGCTAAGTCTTTGATATGTCAAGCCCTTAAATGTTACTATCGCAAATCGCTATTAAATTGCAATGATTCCCGAAAGACCCACTGGCGTTCAAGACCATAAACAGCAAATGGAGCACTGTAAAAGCAAATATAAACACAATACTGTATTTAAAATTAAAGGGAAAGGGATGTAAGGTATTAATATTAATTATAGAACAATATTCCCAAGCCTGCAAATCGTCAATAAAACATATTTTATTTAGAGATGTCGCGAATAGTTCGCCGGCGGATTGTTCCCGGCGAACATATGCGAGATTCGACCCGCCCCCAATACTTTATCATTAAGCAAACTTTGACCCTGCATGTCACAGTCAGCAGACACATTCCAGCCAATCAGCAGCATACACTCCCTTCCAGAGCCATCTACCTCATGGACAGCAGCCATTTTGGAATCATAACTAACTTGCAGTCTTACAGAGAGGAGGGAGAGTGTAGGTGATGCTGATTGAATAGGGAAATCAATAGCTAGGCAAGTTTATTCAGTGTCCAGTGCAGTGCTGAAGGACTCATCAGATCTCTGCTGTAAACACAGAACCCCAAAAAGCCCTTTTTAGGGCTATAACATCATTTTTTTTTTTTTTTTCTGTGTAATCTAATTTAATTTGCCTGTCTCCCTGCTAGCTCCTGCTTGCAAGTGTGTGTGTCAGGCTCACAGCTTATACTGTGTGTGCACAACGCATACAATATAATATTGTTTACTAGTTGTCTACTTTTAAAAAAACCAAACTTTTATTTTCTTAAATCTAAGTGCATTTGCCTGACCGTCAATCAAAGTTCATTTGCTTGACCGCTAATCAGAGTGTGTGTCTTGCTTACAAGTACTGTGTCAAGTTCAACCAATCCAATCTAGTTGGGGTACCAACAGTCCACATTTAAAAAACCCAAACTTTTATTTTCTTAAATCTAAGTGCATTTGTCTGACCGTCAATCAAAGTTCATTTGCTTGATCGCTACCCATAGTGTGTGTCTTGCTTACAAGTACTGTGCCAAGTTCAACCAATCCAATCTAGTTGGGGTACCAACAGTCCACATTTAAAAAACCCAAGCTTTTATTTTCTTAAATCTAAGTGCATTTACCTGACCATCAATCAAAGTTCATTTGCTTGACCGCTACCCATAGTGTGTGTCTTGCTTACAAGTACTGTGCCAAGTTCAACCAATCCAATCTAGTTGGGGTACCAACAGTCCACATTTAAAAAACAAATAATTTTATTTTCTTAAATCTAAGTGCATTTGCCTGACCGTCAATCATAGTTCATTTGCTTGACCGCTACCCATAGTGTGTGTCTTGCTTACAAGTACTGTGCCGAGTTCAACCAATCCAATCTAGTTGGGGTACCAACAGTCCACATTTCAAAAACCCAAACTTTTATTTTCTTAAATCTAAGTGCATTTGCCTGACCGTCAATCAAAGTTCATTTGCTTGACCGCTACCCATATTGTGTGTGTCTTGCTTACAAGTACTGTGCCAAGTTCAACCAATCCAATCTAGTTGGGGTACCAACAGTCCACATTTAAAAAACCCAAACTTTTATTTTCTTAAATCTAAGTGCATTTGCCTGACCATCAATCAAAGTTCATTTGCTTGACCGCTACCCATAGTGTGTGTCTTGCTTACAAGTACTGTGCCAAGTTCAACCAATCCAATCTAGTTGGGGTACCAACAGTCCACATTTAAAAAACCCAAACTTTTATTTTGTAAAATCTAAGTGCATTCGCCTGACGGTCAATCAAAGTTCATTTGCTTGACCGCTACCCATAGTGTGTGTCTTGCTTACAAGTACTGTGCCAAGTTCAACCAATCCAATCTAGTTGGGGTACCAACAGTGCACATTTAAATAACCCTAACTTTTATTTTTTTAATCTAAGTGCATTTGCCTGACCGTCAATCAAAGTTCATTTGCTTGACCGCTAACCAGAGTGTGTGTCTTGCTTACAAGTACTGTGCCAAGTTCAACCAATCCAATCTAGTTGGGGTACCAACAGTCCACATTTAAAAAACCCAAACTTTTATTTTCTTAAATCTAAGTGCATTTGCCTGACCGTCAATCAAAGTTCATTTGCTTGACCGCTACCCATAGTGTGTGTCTTGCTTTCAAGTACTGTGCCAAGTTCAACCAATCCAATCTTGTTGGGGTACAACAGTCCACATTTAAAAAAAAAAAACTTTTATTTTCTTAAATCTAAGTGCATTTGCCTGACCGTCAATCAAAGTTCATTTGCTTGACCGCTAACCAGATTGTGTGTCTTGCTTACAAGTACTGTGCCAAGTTCAACCAATCCAATCTATTTGGGGTACCAACAAACCACATTTAAAAAACCCAAACTTTTATTTTCTTAAATCTAAGTGCATTTGCCTGACCATCAATCAAAGTTCATTTGCTTGACCGCTACCCATAGTGTGTGTCTTGCTTACAAGTACTGTGCCAAGATCAACCAATCCAATATATTTGGGGTACCAACAGTCCACATTTAAAAAACCCAAACTTTATTTTCTTAAATCTAAGTGCATTTGCCTGACCGTCAATCAAAGTTCATTTGCTTGACCGCTACCCATAGTGTGTGTCTTGCTTACAAGTCCTGTGCCAAGTTCAACCAATCCAATCTAGTTGGGGTACCAACAGTCCACATTTAAAAAACCCAAACTTTTATTTTCTCAAATCTAATTGCATTTGCTTGACCGCTACCCATAGTGTGTGTCTTGCTTACAAGTACTGTGCCAAGATCAACCAATCCAATCTATTTGGGGTACCAACAGTCCACATTTAAAAAACCCAAACTTTATTTTCTTAAATCTAAGTGCATTTGCCTGACCGTCAATCAAAGTTCATTTGCTTGACCGCTACCCATAGTGTGTGTCTTGCTTACAAGTCCTGTGCCAAGTTCAACCAATCCAATCTAGTTGGGGTACCAACAGTCCACATTTAAAAAACCCAAACTTTTATTTTTTAAATCTAATTGCATTTGCCTGACCATCAATCAAAGTTCATTTGCTTGACCGCTACCCATAGTGTGTGTCTTGCTTACAAGTACTGTGCCAAGTTCAACCAATCCAATCTAGTTGGGGTACCAACAGTCTACATTTAAAAAACCCAAACTTTAATTTTTTTAATCTAAGTGCATTTGTCTGACCGTCAATCAAAGTTCATTTGCTTGACCGCTACCCATAGTGTGTGTCTTGCTTACAAGTACTGTGCCAAGTTCAACCAATCCAATCTAGTTGGGGTACCAACAGTCCACATTTAAAAAACCCAAACTTTTATTTTCTTAAATCTAAGTGCATTTGCCTGACCATCAATCAAAGTTCATTTGCTTGACCGCTACCCATAGTGTGTGTCTTGCTTACAAGTACTGTGCCAAGTTCAACCAATCCAATCTAGTTGGGGTACCAACAGTCCACATTTAAAAAAACCAAACTTTTATTTTCTTAAATCTAAGTGCATTTGCCTGACCGTCAATCAAAGTTCATTTGCTTGACCGCTAATCAGAGTGTGTGTCTTGCTTACAAGTACTGTGTCAAGTTCAACCAATCCAATCTAGTTGGGGTACCAACAGTCCACATTTAAAAAACCCAAACTTTTATTTTCTTAAATCTAAGTGCATTTGTCTGACCGTCAATCAAAGTTCATTTGCTTGATCGCTACCCATAGTGTGTGTCTTGCTTACAAGTACTGTGCCAAGTTCAACCAATCCAATCTAGTTGGGGTACCAACAGTCCACATTTAAAAAACCCAAGCTTTTATTTTCTTAAATCTAAGTGCATTTACCTGACCATCAATCAAAGTTCATTTGCTTGACCGCTACCCATAGTGTGTGTCTTGCTTACAAGTACTTTGCCAAGTTCAACCAATCCAATCTAGTAGGGGTACCAACAGTCCACATTTAAAAAACAAATAATTTTATTTTCTTAAATCTAAGTGCATTTGCCTGACCGTCAATCATAGTTCATTTGCTTGACCGCTACCCATAGTGTGTGTCTTGCTTACAAGTACTGTGCCGAGTTCAACCAATCAAATCTAGTTGGGGTACCAACAGTCCACATTTCAAAAACCCAAACTTTTATTTTCTTAAATCTAAGTGCATTTGCCTGACCGTCAATCAAAGTTCATTTGCTTGACCGCTACCCATATTGTGTGTGTCTTGCTTACAAGTACTGTGCCAAGTTCAACCAATCCAATCTAGTTGGGGTACCAACAGTCCACATTTAAAAAACCCAAACTTTTATTTTCTTAAATCTAGGTGCATTTGCCTGACCTTCAATCAAAGTTCATTTGCTTGACCGCTACCCATAGTGTGTGTCTTGCTTACAAGTCCTGTGCCAAGTTCAACCAATCCAATCTAGTTGGGGGTACCAACAGTGCACATTTAAAAAACCCAAACTTTTATTTTGTAAAATCTAAGTGCATTCGCCTGACGGTCAATCAAAGTTCATTTGCTTGACCGCTACCCATAGTGTGTGTCTTGCTTACAAGTACTGTGCCAAGTTCAACCAATCCAATCTAGTTGGGGTACCAACAGTGCACATTTAAATAACCCTAACTTTTATTTATTTTTTATCTAAGTGCATTTGCCTGACCGTCAATCAAAGTTCATTTGCTTGACCGCTAACCAGAGTGTGTGTCTTGCTTACAAGTACTGTGCCAAGTTCAACCAATCCAATCTAGTTGGGGTACCAACAGTCCACATTTAAAAAACCCAAACTTTTATTTTCTTAAATCTAAGTGCATTTGCCTGACCGTCAATCAAAGTTCATTTGCTTGACCGCTACCCATAGTGTGTGTCTTGCTTTAAAGTACTGTGCCAAGTTCAACCAATCCAATCTTGTTGGGGTACAACAGTCCACATTTAAAAAAAAAAAACTTTTATTTTCTTAAATCTAAGTGCATTTGCCTGACCGTCAATCAAAGTTCATTTGCTTGACCGCTAACCAGATTGTGTGTCTTGCTTACAAGTACTGTGCCAAGTTCAACCAATCCAATCTATTTGGGGTACCAACAAACCACATTTAAAAAACCCAAACTTTTATTTTCTTAAATCTAAGTGCATTTGCCTGACCATCAATCAAAGTTCATTTGCTTGACCGCTACCCATAGTGTGTGTCTTGCTTACAAGTACTGTGCCAAGATCAACCAATCCAATCTATTTGGGGTACCAACAGTCCACATTTAAAAAACCCAAACTTTATTTTCTTAAATCTAAGTGCATTTGCCTGACCGTCAATCAAAGTTCATTTGCTTGACCGCTACCCATAGTGTGTGTCTTGCTTACAAGTCCTGTGCCAAGTTCAACCAATCCAATCTAGTTGGGGTACCAACAGTCCACATTTAAAAAACCCAAACTTTTATTTTCTCAAATCTAATTGCATTTGCTTGACCGCTACCCATAGTGTGTGTCTTGCTTACAAGTACTGTGCCAAGATCAACCAATCCAATCTATTTGGGGTACCAACAGTCCACATTTAAAAAACCCAAACTTTATTTTCTTAAATCTAAGTGCATTTGCCTGACCGTCAATCAAAGTTCATTTGCTTGACCGCTACCCATAGTGTGTGTCTTGCTTACAAGTCCTGTGCCAAGTTCAACCAATCCAATCTAGTTGGGGTACCAACAGTCCACATTTAAAAAACCCAAACTTTTATTTTTTAAATCTAATTGCATTTGCCTGACCATCAATCAAAGTTCATTTGCTTGACCGCTACCCATAGTGTGTGTCTTGCTTACAAGTACTGTGCCAAGTTCAACCAATCCAATCTAGTTGGGGTACCAACAGTCTACATTTAAAAAACCCAAACTTTAATTTTTTTAATCTAAGTGCATTTGTCTGACTGTCAATCAAAGTTCATTTGCTTGACCGCTACCCATAGTGTGTGTCTTGCTTACAAGTACTGTGCCAAGTTCAACCAATCCAATCTAGTTGGGGTACCAACAGTCCACATTTAAAAAACCCAAACTTTTATTTTCTTAAATCTAAGTGCATTTGCCTGACCATCAATCAAAGTTCATTTGCTTGACCGCTACCCATAGTGTGTGTCTTGCTTACAAGTACTGTGCCAAGTTCAACCAATCCAATCTAGTTGGGGTACCAACAGTCCACATTTAAAAAACCCTAACTTTTATTTTCTTAAATCTTAGTGCATTTGCCTGACCGTCAATCAAAGTTCATTTGCTTGACCGCTACCCATAGTGTGTGTCTTGCTTACAAGTACTGTGCCAAGTTCAACCAATCCAATCTAGTTGGGGTACCAACAGTCCACATTTATAAAACCCAAACTTTTATTTTGTAAAATCTAAGTGCATTCGCCTGACGGTCAATCAAAGTTCATTTGCTTGACCGCTACCCATAGTGTGTGTCTTGCTTACAAGTACTGTGCCAAGTTCAACCAATCCAATCTAGTTGGGGTACCAACAGTGCACATTTAAATAACCCTAACTTTTATTTTTTTAATCTAAGTGCATTTGCCTGACCGTCAATCAAAGTTCATTTGCTTGACCGCTAACCAGAGTGTGTGTCTTGCTTACAAGTACTGTGCCAAGTTCAACCAATCCAATCTAGTTGGGGTACCAACAGTCCACATTTAAAAAACCCAAACTTTTATTTTCTTAAATCTAAGTGCATTTGCCTGACCATCAATCAAAGTTCATTTGCTTGACCGCTACCCATAGTGTGTGTCTTGCTTACAAGTACTGTGCCAAGATCAACCAATCCAATATATTTGGGGTACCAACAGTCCACACTTAAAAAACCCAAACTTTATTTTCTTAAATCTAAGTGCATTTGCCTGACCGTCAATCAAAGTTCATTTGCTTGACCGCTACCCATAGTGTGTGTCTTGCTTACAAGTCCTGTGCCAAGTTCAACCAATCCAATCTAGTTGGGGTACCAACAGTCCACATTTAAAAAACCCAAACTTTTATTTTCCTAAATCTAATTGCATTTGCTTGACCGCTACCCATAGTGTGTGTCTTGCTTACAAGTACTGTGCCAAGATCAACCAATCCAATCTATTTGGGGTACCAACAGTCCACATTTAAAAAACCCAAACTTTATTTTTTTTAATCTAAGTGCATTTGTCTGACCGTCAATCAAAGTTCATTTGCTTGACCGCTACCCATAGTGTGTGTCTTGCTTACAAGTACTGTGCCAAGTTCAAACAATCCAATCTAGTTGGGGTACCAACAGTCCACATTTAAAAAACCCTAACTTTTATTTTCTTAAATCTAAGTGCATTTGCCTGACCGTCAATCAAAGTTCATTTGCTTGACCGCTAACCAGAGTGTGTGTCTTGCTTACAAGTACTGTGCCAAGTTCAACCAATCCAATCTATTTGGGGTACCAACAGTCCACATTAAAAAAACCAAACTTTTACTTTCTTAAATCTAAGTGCATTTGCCTGACGTCAATCAAAGTTCATTTGCTTGACCGCTAGCCAGAGTGTGTGTCTTGCTTACAAGTACTGTGCCAAGTTCAACCAATCCAATCTATTTGGGGTACCAGCAGTACACATTTAAAAAACAAATAATTGTATTTTCTTAAATCTAAGTGCATTTGCCTGCATGTCAATCAAAGTTCATTTACTTGACCGCTACCCACAGTGTGTGTCTTGCTTACAAGTACTGTGCCAAGTTCAACCAATCCAATCTAGTTGGGGTACCAACAGTCCACATTTAAAAAACCCAAACTTTTATTTTCTTAAATCTAAGTGCATTTGCCTGACCGTCAATCAAAGTTCATTTGCTTGACCGCTAACCAGAGTGTGTGTCTTGCTTACAAGTACTGTGCCAAGTTCAACCAATCCAATCTAGTTGGGGTACCAACAGTCCACATTTAAAAAACCCAAACTTTTATTTTCTTAAATCTAAGTGCATTTGCCTGACCGTCAATCAAAGTTCATTTGCTTGACCGCTACCCATAGTGTGTGTCTTGCTTACAAGTACTGTGCCAAGTTCAACCAATCCAATCTAGTTGGGGTACCAACAGTTCACATTTAAAAAACCCAAACTTTTATTTTCTTAAATCTAAGTGCATTTGCCTGACCGTCAATCAAAGTTCATTTGCTTCACCGCTACCCATAGTGTGTGTGTCAGGCTTACAAGTACTGTGCCAAGTTCAACCAATCCAATCTATTTGGGGTACCAACAGTCCACATTTAAAAAAAATGACAGGCAGAGGCAAGACACCCCGCAGAGGCCGTTGTGGTCGTGGTGCTGTGATTCCCTTTGGCCCTACAATAATGCCCAGTGTTCAGAGGCCAGTTACCCTGAACTTGAAAAGTTCAGAGGACGTAGTTGACTGGCTAACACAGGACACCCAATCTTCTACAGCTTCCATTGACGCACCATCCTCCTCCAGCTTAGCTTCGGGCACCTCTCAAGTTACCACTCACCCGCCTGCTGCCACCACCAACACTAGTACCACAGCCAATTCAATTGATCAGTCAGAAGAGTTATTTACACATCAGTTTGAAGAAATGAGTGATGCGCAACCATTATTGCCAGAGAATGTAGATAACAGGGATATGTCTCAGTCAGGCAGCATTACACACATGTACGTACGATGTGATGATGATGATGTAACCGCTGCTGCTTCCTTTGTTCAGTTGTCATATACAAGTGAGGTGGGTGATGATGATGACGATGCGTCCATGGATGTCATGAGGGTGCCCGCTAGAAGAGAAGAAGAACAGGGGGAAAGTTCAGATGGGGAGACAGAGAGGAGGAGGAGACGAGTTGGAAGTAGAGGGATGTCATCGCAACGAGCTAGTGGCACAGTCAGACAGCATGCATCAGCACCCGGGGTCAGCCAGACAGCACGCCAATCAACGCATGCTGTTGCCACCACCAGAATACCGTCACCGCCGAGCTCAGCAGTGTGGCATTTTTTTTGTGTGTCTGCCTCTGACAACAGCGATGCCATTTGCAACTAGTGCCAAAAGAAACTGAGTCGTGGGAAGTCCAACACCCACCTAGGTACAACTGCTTTGCGAAGGCACATGATGTCACATCACAAACGCCAATGGGATCAACACATGAGTACAAGCAGCACACAAACTCAAAGCCACCATCTTCCTCCTGGTCCAGCATCTTCATCCACATCAACCACTGCTGTCCACCTTGCCTCCTCTCAACTATCCACCACTCCGTCTCTCGCCTCTTGCTGTTCCTGCTCATCTCCCCACAGTCAGGTGTCTGTCAAGGGCATGTTTGAGCGTAAGAAGCCAATGTCACAAAGTCACCCCCTTGCCCGGCGTCTGACAGCTGGCTTGTCTGAACTTTTGGCCCGCCAGCTTTTACCATACAAGCTGGTGGAGTCTGAAGCGTTCAAAAAGTTTTTAGCGATTACCGCAGTGGAAGGTACCCGGCCGAAATTTCTTTGCCCAATAGGCAATCCCCAACCTGTACTCAATTGTGCAAAAGGAAGTAATGGTATCTCTGGCACACAGTGTTGGGGCAAGGGTCCATCTGACCACTGATACCTGGTCTGCAAAGCATGGTCAGGGCAGGTATATCACTTACACTGCACATTGGGCAAACCTGCTGACGCCTGCCAAGCATGGAATGCGTGGCTCTGCAGAGGAGTTGGTGACACCGCCACGACTTGCAGGCAGGCCTGCTGCCACCTTCTCTACTCCTCCTACTCCATCCTCTTCCATAACCTCCTCTTCTGCTGCTGCGTCTTGCTCCACATCAACGGCACCCCCCAGCTCCCCAGATACTATTCCACATCCCTGATAAGGCAGTGTCATGCCATCTTGGGGTTGACTTGCCTCAAAGCAGAGAGTCACACCGGGCAAGCACTCCTGTCCGCCCTGAACGCACAGGTGGATCAAAGGCTGACTCCGCACCAACTAGAGATTGGCAAAGTGGTTTGTGACAACGGAAGAAATTTGTTGGCGGCATTGAATTTGGGCAAGTTGACGCATGTGCCGTGCATGGCACATGTGTGTAATCTGATCGTACAACGCTTTGTCCATAAGTATCCAGGCTTACGGGACGTCCTGAAGCAGGCCAGAAAGGTGTGTGGCCATTTCAGGCGTTCCTACACGGCCATGGCGCACTTTTCAGAAACAACATGCCAGTGAGGCGCTTGATTTGTGACAGCCCCACACGTTGGAATTCAACACTCCTAATGTTCAACCGCCTGCTCCAACAAGAAAAAGCCATTAACGAGTATTTGTATGACCGGGGTGCTAGGACAGCCTCTGCGGAGCTGGGGATTTTTTTGCCACGTTACTGGACGCTCATGCTCAATGCCTGTAGGCTCATGCGTCCTTTTGAGGAGGTGACAAACCTTGTCAGTCGCACCGAAGGCACCATCAGCGACATCATACCATTTGTTTTATTTTACTGGAGCATGCCCTGCGAAGAGTGCTGGATCAGGCCGTAGATGAGCGTGACGAGGAAGAGTAAGAGTTGTGGTCACCATCACCACCAGAAAAAGCCTTATCAGCATCGCTTGCTGGACCTGCGGCAACGCTGGAAGAGGATTGTGAGGAAGAGGAGTCAGAGGAGGAATGTGGCTTTGAGGGGGAGGAGGAAGACCAATCACAACAGGCATCCCAGGATGCTCGTTGTCACCTATCTGGTACCTGTGGTGTTGTACGTGGCTGGGGGGAAGAACATATCTTCAGCGAGATCACTGAGGACGAGGAACGGGACATGACTAGCTCGGCATCCAACCTTGTGCAAATGGGGTCTTTCATGCTGTCGTGCCTGTCGCAGGACCCTCGTATAAAAAGGCTGAAGTGGAACGACCTGTACTTGGTGTGCACGCTACTAGACCCCCGGTATAAGCAGAAAGTGCCTGATTTGTTACCAAATTACCGCAAGTCAGAAAGGATGCAGCAGGTTCAAAACAAATTAACAAGTATGCTTTACACAGCATATAAGGGTGATGTCACAGCACAAGGGCAATATAACAGGGGAAGAGGTGAAAGTAATCCACCTCCCACGACCACGCCGGCAAGCACAGGACGTTTAAAAGACGTGTTGTTGATGGAGGACATGCGGACCTTTTTCAGTCCTACGCATCGCATCAGCCCTTCGGGATCCACCCTCAGAGAACGACTTGACCGACAGGTAGCAGACTACCTCGCCTTAACTGCAGATATTGACACTCTGAGGAGCGATGAATCCCTTGACTACTGGGTATGCAGGCTAGACCTTTGGCCTGAGCTATCCCAATTTGCAATTGAACTTCTGGCCTGCCCCGCTTCAAGTGTCCTGTCAGAAAGGACCTTCAGTGCAGCAGGAGGTTTTGTCACCGAGAAGAGAAGTCGCCTAGGGCAAAAAAGTCTAGATTGCCTCACCTTTATAAACATGAATGAGGGATGGATCCCGAAGGGACTGACACTGGGCGATACATTCGACTGAAAAAGGCCTGATGAGATGAGCTGCCTTCGGCTAAAAATGGTCCACACTCTGCTGTATGTTATCTGTGAATGCCGGATGACTTGCGTGAATTATCCGCCACCAACTAGGGTTCAAGAAGACGCAATGTTTTATGGCACTTTCTGCCTGGGGAACAAAGGTCAATTTTTCTGGCCGCTGCAACAGCAGCGGCTGCAACAGCAGCGGCTGCAACAATACCTAATTTTTGAATTTAAATCTTTATGTCAGAAGGCATACGGCATGTAATGAAAAAAAAAGCATATTGAACAGTCTTGCATAACACAACAGTTGTGCAAAAATACATATTTACAATGAAGACATTTTGTTAAAATTAGGTGGCTAGGCCTTCTTTTTTTTACTTTTTTGGTTAATACATTTTCTTTTTTTTTACTGTGATTGCAATTTTTAAGAGAAACCTAAAACATGGTAAAACAGACTATAGTAAAGTGTATATCAGCAGTTAACACCAAAGTCCTATTATCTATCATCACTCCAGCAGTAGCTTATTATTTACAATATCTAACCTGCTCAATCGCCCTTGGGTTACCCTAGGGCAGGCTTCAGTAGGCGACCTCTCCTTTCCTCGGATGATTTTGCCGCCGGTTGCTTCTGAAGGGTCTCCTCCAGGGCTCCCCCACTCCGGTCCTTCCCCCCGAGTCGCTTCAACCATTAACAAATGTTTTATTATATTAGGGGGGCACTAAATGGGGATGTTATCCAGGGATCTTAAATTGTCTGGAACTGGGTGATTCTATCCAAGACTACATGGTTAAATCTCTTGTTGAGCAGTAAATAGTTGATTTTTTTTATTAATTCCTGAAAGTTTTAATTTGGGGTTTTCCAACTACTAGCTATGTGTATTTTTTCTTTCAAAAAATATTTTATTAGGTAAATCTTAAACATTTTAGAAGCTAGTAAGCATGTTTCTTCCCATAGTCTTATGACTGCCGTACACTCCCACCAGACATGAATAAATGTAGCCTCATTACCACTGTTCCTAAAACATGAGCTGCTCCGTTTTGGATCACATTTATTAGCTTAAAAGGAGTAATATATGTCATGTGTAGGACCTTTATTGAAGTCTCAAGCAGACTATAATTTAAAGATCCCCTACTTAAGCCTTGCCAACTTTTATCCCATGTGCTGTCTGCCAACTCGGTGCCCAAATCCCTCTCCCAGGCTTTGGTATAGTCTGGTTTGTTTGCCCATGAGTTTTCATTAAATAGTTCATACATGAGGCTAATAATACCAGGCTGAAAGGGGGAATCCCTACATTTTTTGAGTAGCCAGGTGTTTCTTTGGGGGGTCCCCTACCACTTATCGTATATATAAAATGATGTATCCTGCAAAAATTATAGTGTTCAGCCAGGGGTAAATTGTATCTATCTCTCACCCACTCAAAGGTCATTATTTTGTCGTCATGCCACCATGGACCAACCCTTAGTAGGTTCTGAGACTTCCACAACTGAGAGAGCTTTCCGGAAGATGTATCTTAAAGTGGGGATTGGGTACGATAGGGGTAAGATCTGATACCCGAGTGTCCAGTTTTTGTGTCCAGTTCATCTCCGTCCATATTTTTAATGAGTGCTTAATCAACGGGTTTTTCAAGTTTCTCAAAAAAGTATACAGGCCTGGAATCCATATTACTGTATCCCATGTATAAGGTGACATGCTTACATTTTCCATAAATACCCAGAGCGGCTGATGTGTTTTGGAGAATGCGCCAGAGGAATGAAAGCCAGCTGCGCTGCCTTGTAATACAGTTTGAGATTCGGGTCCCTACCCTCTTTTGGAAAGACTATGAGGTCGGCCTGATTCAATTAAGGGGGCATAGGTTCTCCATTTAGTATAGCGTTAAACAAAGATGTTAGGTTCAGGGGTAAGCAAGGGCTCAAATTTCTTATAGTACAGATGAGTAAAACCGTCTGGCCCTGGGGACTTGCCAAATTTAAGATCTTGGATTGTAGATTTAACTTCCTCTTGGGATATGTCTAGGTTCAAGCTGTCCAATTGAGGTACAGGTATTTTGTGGACTTCTTGCTGTAGTAGGAAGGACTGCTGCTGCGGGATTGGGATGAATATATGGTCTGATCGAAGTTTTGAAATGTTTCTTGTATAGCATTGGGGTAAAGGAGGTTTGGCCATCAGGTAGTCTAAAGATACCGTATATTATGTCCTCTCTTGGGGGGTAAAGACACTAATAATTCCTCCAATAAAATTCTGCTTTTTTTTTGTGGGCAAGGTCCCTAATTAGCCCCTTCGGTTATCTGTTAAAAAGAGTGGTGCAGAGACTGTGGGGGCTGTTAGCCTCCTTGTCCCCGTGTGGCTGTTTAGGCCCTTTTCCAGCCAAGATGGCAACCGTCAGTCCATGGGACTATATGTCCCCTTCACTACCTTTGTCCCCGCTTGTGTGCTTATTTGGGATGGCCCCCCTTTATATCTCCGGCCCGTGGCCTTGTAAGGGTCCCCCCTCAATCTCTGAGTGTGGATATGCAGGGATGGGGCGTTGAATCAGGCCTACCTTCTTCTCTGCTCTCTGCAAGATCAATAATACCTAATTTTTCAGGCATGTGTACATGCCTAATTTTTCTGGCCTCTGGTGCTGCACTGTGGCTTCAACAACCAAACCAAAAAAAAAGCACATAACTTGGATTAAATTGATAGGAGTAGTACTACTTAACACACCACTCATATCTGGTGTAACAGTAGTGTACATTTAAAACAAAAACAAAAAAATTGTACTGTAATAGATTGCATAGCAGTTAGTTGTCTGCAAGCGTGTGTGTCAGACCTACAGCGTCTATTCTACCAACTTCTTCAAGTGCACAGTGCCACTCATATCTGTTGTCACAGTAGCTTGCACGCATAGTACCGATCTGTCAAAACCTGTAATGATGAATAAGGTCTAGAGTAGCCTGGTTCCCTTATCCTCTACAGGTTGAGACCTAATGTTTGGGTGACTCCAGACCAACACATGAGTACAAGCAGCACACAAACTCAAAGCCGCCATCCTCCTCCTGGTGCAGCATCATCAGCCACATCAACCATTGCTGTCCTCCTTGCCCCCTCTCAAACATCCGCCACTCCGTCTCTCGCCTTGAGCAGTTCCTGCTCATCTGCCCATAGTCAGGTGCCTGTAAAGGACATGTTTGAGCATAAGAAGCTAATGTCACAAAGTGCCCCAAAAATTGAAGTGATACGACCAACAAGGCATCTTTTTCCATCTCCTGGTTCTAAAAATCCAGGCCTTATACACGCCCCCTGATAGGTGACGTAACAAGTATTAAACTGATAAGAGTAGTACTTACAAACACCCCACTCCTATCTGTTGGCACCTTTGACTGCACGTGCCGTGCCCCAAAATTGAAGTGATACGACCAACAAAGCATCTTTTTCCATCTCCTGGTTCTAAAAATCCAGGCCTTATACACGCCCCCTGATAGGTGACGTAACAAGTATTAAACTGATAAGAGTCGTACTTACAAACACGCCACTCCTATCTGGTGGCACCTTTGACTGCACGTGCCGTACACCCAAAATTGAAGTGATACGACCAACAAAGGATCTTTTTCCATCTCCTGGTTCTAAAAATCCAGGCCTTATATACGCCCCCTGATAGGTGACGTAACAAGTATTAAACTGATAAGAGTAGTACTTACAAACACGCCACTCCTATCTGGTGGCACCTTTGACTGCACGTGCCGTGCCCCAAAATTGAAGTTATACGACCAACAAAGGATCTTTTTCCATCTCCTGGTTCTAAAAATCCAGGCCTTATACACGCCCCCTGATAGGTGCTGTAACAGGTATTAAACTGATAAGAGTAGTACTTACAAACACGCCACTCCTATATGGTGGCACCTTTGACTGCACGTGCCGTGCCCCAAAATTGAAGTGATACGACCAACAAAGCATCTTTTTCCATCTCCTGGTTCTAAAAATCCAGGCCTTATACACGCCCCCTGATAGGTGACGTAACAAGTATTAAACTGATAATAGTAGTACTTACAAACACGCCACTCCTATCTGGTGGCACCTTTGACTGCACGTGCCGTGCCCCAAATTTGAAGTGATACGACCAACAAAGCATCTTTTTCCATCTCCTGGTTCTAAAAATCCAGGCCTTATACACGCCCCCTGATAGGTGACGTAACAAGTATTAAACTGATAAGAGTAGTACTTACAAACACGCCACTCCTATCTGGTGGTATATTTGACTGCACGTGCCGTGCCCCAAAATTGAAGTGATACAACCAACAAAGCATCTTTTTCCATCTCCTGGTTCTAAAAATCTAGGCCTTATAAACGCCTCCTGATAGGTGCTGAAACAAGTATTAAACTGATAAGAGTAGTACTTACAAACACGCCACTCCTATCTGGTGGCACCTTTGACTGCACGTGCCGTGCCCCTAAATTGAAGTGATACGACCAACAAAGCATCTTTTTCCATCTCCCGGTTCTAAAAATCCAGGCCTTATACACGCCCCCTGATAGGTGCTGTAACAGGTATTAAACTGATAAGAGTAGTACTTACAAACACGCCACTCCTATATGGTGGCACCTTTGACTGCACGTGCCGTGCCCCAAAATTGAAGTGATACGACCAACAAAGCATATTTTTCCATCTCCTGGTTCTAAAAATCCAGGCCTTATACACGCCCCCTGATAGGTGACGTAACAAGTATTAAACTGATAAGAGTAGTACTTACAAACACGCCACTCCTATCTGGTGTCACCTTTGACTGCACGTGCCGTGCCCCAAAATTGAAGTGATACGACCAACAAAGCATCTTTTTCCATCTCCTGGTTCTAAAAATCCAGGCCTTATACACGCCCCCTGATAGGTGACGTAACAGGTATTAAACTGATAAGAGTAGTACTACTTAACACACCTTATAATAATGCAGAGAGAGGCAACGCAGTGAGAGGAGTCTGAAGAAGAGGAGTCAGAGGAGGAAGGTGGCTTTGAGGAGGTGGAAGACCAAACACAGCAGGCGTCCCAGGGGGCTTGTTGTCACCTTTCGGGGACCCTTGGTGGCTGGGTAGAGGAAGAGACCTTCAATGACATCAGTGAAGACAAGGAACGGGACATGGCTAGCTTGGTATCCAACCTTGTGCAAATGGGGAGTTTGCGGTTGTGCAAATGGACTGTTTGTGGTTGTTTGCGGTGCGTTAAACGGGGAGTTTGGTCTGTCACTGTGAAGTGGGCCTAACCCTTACACTACCTGATCGATACAACATCATACCTGATGTTTTAAAGCACGTTATTCTAAACAATTTAGGAATGTTAGGTAATTTATGCCCTTTATGGCTTATAACCAGACTCTGCATCAACTATGTAATTTTCCATGGGAGTTTTGCCATGGATCCCCCTCCGGCATGCCAAAGTCCAGGTATTAGTCCCTTTGAAACAACTTTCCCATCACTATTGTGGCCAGAAAGAGTCCCTGTGGGTTTTAAAATTCGCCTGCCCATTGAAGTCTATGGCGGTTCGCCGGGTTCGCCGGTTCGCGAACATTTGCAGCGGTTTGCGTTTGCGGTTCGCGAACCGAAAATGTTATGTTCGCGACATCACTTATTTTATTTTATGTATAATTTCCGTGTTATATAGATCTTGCCAATCAATGTGTTAATACATTTAATAGAACTCATGGACTACAATATCATATTTATTGATTATTTCATATTTCCTTCTTTCCTTATTTCTGGAATGCGGGCCCAATCGAAACTCGTACTTCAAACCCGTAAGTGATTGAAATCTAGCCTCCATTTTTTCAGTGACATAATGATGACGATCTCTTTTACTTTTGGCTTTGTCTAAACTCGTCATGTCAAATGCAACTTGCGGAAGCATGTTTTACGAATTTGGATGTCAGCCAGGTATGTTGAGGACTTGTCTAATTTTATCGGTCTGTAACCCCCCAAATTTCAACAATGCAGGCTTTGTGGATGTACCACGGCTGCTGCAGGGCTTGGAGTTTAATGGGGCCCACAGACTATGACTTTCTATTACATCTAGTACTAGATAAATATTGCATGCATGAAGTACAAGTGGCAGACTTTTGCAGAGACTATTTGGAAGGTCTCAGTGAGTAAAAATAGATAATTTAAGCACTTGTTAATAGAGTGATGTTTACAGAATCAAACGCTTAGAAGATTTATTTTAGTATTAAAATGGGAACCCTCCATGTCCCTTTAACTGTTACCATGATTTTCTTTTAAATGTGCTGTCAACATTGTATTTTTTTTTTTAAATGTTTAAAAATGGACATTTGTGGTGTTCATAATAAACAAATATCTGGTAAACAATAACTGCTGACTATCATTCAGTTTGTTCTTTGAAAGTAATGCTAGAAATACACTATTGTCATCTCATGTAGCCCATATATATATATAGATTAAAACAAATTAGAAATAATTCAAAGAGGTTGACTAAAATAGTGCACAAAATAAAAGGTCTAAAAGGCATGGCTCCCGTAAGAACTGTACAAAGGCTGACTCACAGCTATGGGAGATGAGAAAAGCCAATTTCCAGATTTCCACAAAAAACAATTCCATAAAACATATTGGCTTGCTCCCAAGGAGGTTTGCCTGGACCTTCTCAGCTCTAACACGTGCTTGCAGCCTGATTGCAGGAGTCACTGAGTCTGAATGTCAGAAGTCTCCACACTATGCTATGGAATTGTACCCACTAACATGAACACTCTACCCTAGCCCTTAAAATACTCCAATTTCCATATCTATCTATAAAAACCCTTTCCAATGGCAGGGAAGTGATTAAATAATAATGAAAACTAATGCAGGTTGTTTATGCCCCCTGCCTATAATGTGCTAGACCCTATGAGTCCTGGGATCCCCCGAGATTACCACTTAATAGCTACTATCTCCTATGAGTTGGGTATCCCGCTGAATTCTTGCATCAAGTCAGCTAACCTCAATGAGTCCCCCGGGACTCTCCCTTAATACCTACCTACCCCCTATGATATACCAGCTATACCTCATGAGGATCTCTGTGGCATAGGGTTTTACTCTGTTGCACAGTAGTGTCCTCTTTAAGGGGGTCTATTAGGGTCAATGTTAATAGGTCAATATTTGGTGACATGGAGATCTGTAGGGACCCCCAGTTATACTTTAGTTAAGGGATTCCATGTGGTGGTAGAGTATATTAAGAGGAATTCTGTGATTATACGGGGTAGCAAGCATTGAGAGGGATAATTTTTCTGCATTAACATGCACTGAAAGAGACTTAACTTAACTTTAGTGAGGTATGAGAGTCATGTGATAGGGATTTTTAAAATAGTTATGGGACAGGTACAAAGGGATTAGGATATTCAGGACATTTTGAGAACTTGGATGGGGTTTCTCAGAGGTTAGATTTATATATATGAGGTGATAACTCGGTTGTAATTTACAAATTAACTTCATTCAGTTCTTTTCTAAGATAAACATGGAATGGAGTCCAAAATCTCTAAGGAAAACTTCATAACCTTAAAGGGACCCAAACATTGGAAAACCTGGTCCAAAAACCCAGCAAACCTGAGTATGTTTCAACAATATTTTCTGTGCTTAAAAGATTGCAAATAAAACATTCACTTATCTGAATTTTATTTCTAAAAAAAGCTGTATTCCTTTGCATGGAGATGGAATGGGGGCCGTCCTATTCTCCACCCATGGGCCATCCAATTATAATAAAATGCCCCTTCAGTTCTAGTCTGGCCATTTACATCACGAAAGACGTTTTACTTTGGTCCAAACATGTCTCTCAAGCAAGTGCTGTGGAGATGCCACTGGAGCATATTGAGCCTCAGGATGTCGTCATTAATCTTTACCTTTAATCGCTTATATCTTAAGAATGGATGGTATTTGGAAAATAAATCTGACAATGTTAACAAGCTAACACCTTAATTGTGTCTGATTGGAGGCTTGTTTTCTCAGATCTTGAATAATTAGATCTGAGAAATCACCCTCAATCGACGCAACCTACCATGAGCTAGGAGATATCCCTGGGATTGCCAATCATACATATAATCATGGGGGTCCCTATACACCCCCATGGCACCTACCATTAAACCCTATACCATGAAGGTCACCACAGACCCCCATGCTATATTTAACCATAGCCATGGGGCTCCCTATAGACAACCCTGGCATCTAAATGTAATCACTATACCACAGGGTATGCTTTGGACCCCTTACATCCCTAAACATCTACATGGTCCCCCATGGTATATTAAACTATAACATTAACTCATGTGCCATGGGGGTCCCCATCAGACCACTGTTGCACCTAACCTTAACACTATATCATGAATGTCCTCAACAGAACCCCATGGTATCACTAGCATCAACCATGAGGGGTTCTCATGGACCCCATGTCACCTAACATTTACCCCTATGCCATATTCTATTCACCATAGATCCTCATCTTCTGATTGGTTAGGCATGTAACCATTCAGATATTAAGCAGGGTGACTCTATTCTGATCGAATGAAATATGATTAATACATATTTCAGCCATCAGAATCCTTAAAATACCTATTTTTGGCGGGAAAGGGCGACAAAACCAATTAGTCTGTGCGGTTGCTCCTCATTATTATTATTAATATTATTATAAGCTTTATTTGTAACACCACAACATATTTTGTAGCGCTGAACAAGGGTTAAGTATTAGGCAAAAAATGGAGATTAGAATTGAGCTTAGAATCTAGTGTGCGTGGATCTTTCGCTGAGGCACCTTACAAGAGTGAAAACTTGCAAACTTATAATCTAATGAGTTGGGTATGGTGGGGAGGGTGAAATATGTGTTGTGCATGTTAAGGTGATAGGCTTCTTTAAAAAGATGAGTTTTTAGTGAAGCTTTGAAGATTCTGAAGAATGAGGATAGTCTGGTGGAGCAAGGCAAGAAGTCCCAGAGAAAAGGGGCAGCGCGAGGAATGTCCTGAAGGCAGGTGTGAGTGTGGGTGATAAGAGGGCATGAGAGAACAATGCAGTTAACAGAATGAAGAGGGCGGGTGGGGTAGTTTTTTGAGATGAGAATGGAGATATAAGGAGGTGCATTGTTGTTGAGGGCTTTGTGAGTTAGGGTCATTATTTTAAATGTTATTCTGAGGGTTACAGGAAGCCAGTGGACTGATTGACAGAGATGTGTAGCAGATACTGAGCGATGGGTATGGAAGATGAGTCTAGCAGAGGCATTCATTAAGGGTTGGAGTGGAGACAGACGGGTGATGGGGAGCCCAGGAAGGAGGGAATTGTAATAGTTGAGAGAGATATGATGAGAAAGTGAATTAGGATTTTAGTTGTGTCATGTGTAAGGTAGTGATGTATTTTGGAGATGTTTTTTAGATTGAAGAGACAAGATTTATTGAATGATTGTATATGAGGAATGACAGAGAAGGCAGGGTACAATAGAGCTCCAAGACAGCAGGCCTATGAAGTGTGAGTAATGATGACATTGTCGAGTGTGAGAGATATATGTGGAATGGAGGCTATAGTAGAGAGTCAGAAGGTTAGGAGATTGTAGACGAGTTGATTGAGCAGTTTTGAATCCAGGGGAAGTAGAGAGATAGGGCGATAGTTAGAAACAGAAGCTGGATCAGATGAGGGTTTCTTAAGAATGGGTGTAATTGTTGCATGTCTTAAAGTGTTTGGAAACTTGCCAGTGTTTATGAAAAAGTTTAAATAGATGTGTGAGAGCAGGGATGAGTATAATAGAGAGGGGAGGGATAAGCTGTTCTGGAATATGATCCAGAGGATAGGTAGTGAGGTGGGATGTTGAAAGTAGACTGGAGACGTTGTCCTCTGTTACAGGGTCAAAGGGGTGCATAGTGGCTATTGAATTGGGGAATGGTGGAAGTTGGGTGTTGTCAGTTAGTGTGTGAGTCATGGTGAGTGAAGAATTCATTGCAAATGTTTTCAATTTTATATTTGAAATGACTGGCAAAGTCTTCAGCCATGAGACAGGAAGGTGCAGAAGGTGGTGTCAAGCGAAGGAGATTGTTGAATGTGGTGAACAAACATGTGGGATTGGAGGACAGAGATGGTATTAATGATGTGAAGTAGTGTTGTTTGGCATTGTTGAGTACAAAGAAGTAGGAGTGCAAAATAGACTTTTAGTGGAGGAAGTCTGCTGAAGTACGAGTTTTCCTCCATAGCCATTCAGCACTGTGGGAGTACCTCTAAACGTGGCTGATAAAAGGTGGGAATGAATGAGGGGGCCTGAATTTGGAGGTATATCTCCAGCAGCCAGCATAAGTAGGAATGATAGTGAGAAGAAGAGTTGTATTAGTAGTCAATTTTTTTTTATAGTTGCAGTTTTTTTTAGGTGGAGGCCCATTTCACAGGGCCGAAGATGAGGATCATTGGCTTCAATCAAAAATGATGTTAACAATGGATGGCTTGCTTAGTGAGGGCAGAAGAGTGAAGACCAGGGTTTCATTAATCGTCGCTGGAGGGCATGCAAGCATAGGTAAATTATTTTATGTCCCATGTCATAGAAGTTAATATTAAGCACCATGGGCGGTCTATATGACCAGATTTTAGATGGAAGCTCATAGGAGGGAAGCAGGGGAGAATTTGAGGGCAACCCCTGGTTCATGTTAGGTAATGTTTAGCAAGGAGGACGTGTGTGTAGCAACTACTATACATTTACCTGTGAACTCTTTCATGAACCTGTAGCTTGCTCTTTACAAGCAGACAGCTCACTTTTTCGCATTAACTGGAAGTGGTTGGTGTAGATTAAATAAAAAAAAAAAAAAAAAAAAAATCTGCTACATACCTTTTTGAACATTTTAATTGTTTGTTTCTTCTTTATTTCTTGAAATGCCTTTTGAAAAATTCAGCATGGTAGCATTTCTATACAGTCTATTCAGATGTTGCTTAACTCTAAATGCAGAGTATATTTCCTTTTACTTTCCAAAAGAAGTGTCATCTTAAAAAAGGATATCATTAAAAAGAATAGGACACACAAAAGAGAATATATTTCATAACTGCTCCATTTAAATTCTTGCTGTGACTATGTTTTATAATTTTGCATTTAGTTCAAACATCTAACAAGACTGAACTCAGACATTTATTTTCAATAACTACTTCATTATAGGAACATGCCAGTTTTTGACAGATTATTGAGCAGCAGTAGGGTTTTTGACGTAATTTAAGTATTGGTTAGATAGTTATCTCAAAAAAGATGTGTATGCTCTTTCTCACTTAATATACCAAAAGAAAATTAACCTTAGAAGAACATTAACCATAGACACTATCTGAACTAATTTAGTTTTATGAGTGGTTGTTTTTATTTTACTAATACTCAGAAAAAAATATTTTCTATCTAATACAAGGATTTATTGAAATTAAGAAGACAAATTGCCTCTTTGTTATAACCTGCATTTTTATACAGCTATTGAGAGCAGTACTTGCATCTTTGGAAGTATTCTTTGTGCGCTACAAAGATAATTTTTCTGTAGCACTATGACCATTATGGCATGACATAACAGTTCAATAGTATTTGGTTATCTGTATATATCCTTGGGCACTAGAGTAGAAAATTGGGACTGTGCAATGAAAAAGTATGTGGGTAATTGAGAAGTACTTGCAGTTTATAAAGAAACTTTGGGTATGCTTCTGTAAAATTAATGTATGTCCTGAGAGAAAAAAAAAGACTTAAAGCTCAAATTATGTATGAATTATTTCCACACTAGCATATGTGCCCATAAAATAATGGTTGAAATAAATATACTTAAGGGATGATAAAATAAAATGAGACTGCTGAAAGATATATAATAATGAAATAAGAAGTAGATCTGACACAATAATGTTTTGCAATGTATTAATTCTGAGCATATCAAATTTGTGAAATAACATGAGTTGTAAATGTATAAAAAAGAATGAGAATATAGATATACGTAAGAAAAACATTATATGTATATGTATATATGTGTAGTCATACAAATCATAGTCGGCAGGAGAAGGAACTGGAAACCAAATCCAGTATTTTTGCTAAGAAAGCTTTATGTATAAACAAGCAGAGACATTATGATATTGCACTTACAAATAAGACCCTCAGGTCAGAAGGTATCTATCATAATACTGGGGAAGAGCAGCAGATCTAATTAAATTGTTGTGCCAAAGTCGAGATGACGCCCCACTGCAGATGTGTCTGAAGGTTGAAGGAAAGTCTGGTGCTGCAAAGAACAATTCAGCATAGCAACCTGGAGCATTAGAACTATAAAACACTGCAAACTGGATGTGGTCAAAAATAAGATGACAAGACTGAACATTGATGTCCTGGGAATTAGTGAACTCAAACAGACTGGAATGGGACATTTCATATGAGAAAACCAATAGGTTTTCTTCAGTGGTCAAAAATCCCACAGAAGAAAACAAGTAACCTTCATAATCAATCAAAAGGGTGGCTAAAGCAGTGCTCGGTTACAACCCAATAAGTGATAGAATGATTTCAATTTGGAATCAAGGCAAGCCATTTAACATTACAGTGATCCAAATCAATGCTCCAACCATGGATGCTGAAGAGGTTGAAGTTCTATAAATGGAGGTTTGTGAAATTGTCCATTTAAAAGCAATAACAAATTTCCCTAAAAAAAAGAAAACTAAGAAGGCAAAGCTGTCTGAGGAGGTTTTGAAGTAAAGCAAAAAATTAAAAGAGGTAGAACCTTTCATGCTAAAGAAGAAGTGATAAAATACAAAAATGGAGGGGATTTAACAGGAGCAGATCAGATAAAGTAGAGGTGGAAGGAATACACTGATCAGTAAAGGAAGGATCTTAACAGCATTGATAACCTCAATAGTTTGTCCAAGGAGATAGAGCCAGACCTCTTGGAGAGTGAAGTGAGATGAACCCTATGAAGCCTTGCTGATAACAAAGCTACATGAGTTGATGGAATCCCAATTGAACTGTTCAAAATCCTAGAAGATAATACTGTGAAAGTGTTGCTTGCATTATGGATGAATGAGGAGCTGTTTTTCAAAAAGAAAGAGGGGCAAATCTAGCCATCAAAGAAGACAGGACTCTGTAAATTGCAAGTGGTGGGGTGTTACACTCCTAATCTCCCCACCCTCTACTTCAGCTTCAATCCCTCACATCTCTTTCACTATCGACAATGCCATTCTCACTCCCACCTCGTAAGCCCATTGTCTTGGGGTTCTACTGGACCCTGATCTCTCTTTCATTCCTCACATACAGTCACTAACAAAATCCTGCCTGCTTCATCTTAAACACAACTCTAAAATACGTCATTACTTCACACAAGACACAAATACGATTCAAATACACTCTCTCATCATATCTCATCTTGACTACTGCAACTCCCTCCATGTTGGCCTCCCCATCACCCAAAGTCACCACTTCAATCCATAATGAACGCCTCCGGTAGACTCATCTACCGGATTCAAGGTTCAGTGTCTGCAACACCTCTCTGTCAATCACCCCACTGGCTTCCTTTTACCTCCCAAATTAAATTTAAAATCATGACCCTTTATGTCTGCTCTAGTCTCCAAATACTCCCCCACCGGCCCTCTTCTTTCTGTTAACAACCTTCTTCTTTCCACTGCTCTTATCACCTCCTCTCATTCCTGCCTTCAGGACTTTTCTCATGCTGCCTCTATTCTCTGGAACTACTTGCCTCGCTCCACTAGATTATCTCCCTGCCTCAAAATCTTCAAATCCTCAGTAAAAATGCATCTGTTTAAAGGAGCCTACCACCGTCCACTTTAACTTCGACTAGTTATCTTTCACTTTCCGAGTTTTCAGTCTTGCAAGGTGCTTTTGAGAAAGCACTTTGGACACTGGATTCTAAGCTCAAAGATGGGGCCTGGCATCCTTTGCAATGTGTTAATATTTGTTTTACCTTGATTCTAACCCATGCATAGTGTTATGGAAAATGTTGGCACGTTACAAATAAATGATAATAATAATAATATTAAACAACATATGGCTATAGTAACTTTGACTACCATACTAGGGGCCTCATTCTATTATCGGCCGTAGGAGATGCGGGGCCGCAAGGACCGGCCGCAAGCTATTTGCCTATTCTATTCCCTTCCGGACAGGGATTCCGGCAGGCTTGCGTCCGGCGCCTTGCTATCCATTGCGGCCGCACGTGCCGGAGGAAAGCCTTTGATCTTAAACGGCCGCAAGAGTTTCGGCCGTAAGAAAATCCTGGTTGCTATTCAATTGCTCCGGGAACCCTCTCTGCAAGGCTAAAACCGAGCCGCAGCTTACTTGCAGCAAAAAGGTCCCGCAGGCACACAATTAAGCACATTTTAAAGCCATAATAAAGCCATCCTGCACTCTGAGGAGACTATAAAGTGATTGTAGGTGTTAGCATTAATAGCACAACATTCCCCTACACTCAAATCCGTAAATATTTTTTTTTTATTTATGTCACATATCCATGTAAAAAGTTCAGAGGGCTTGGAGCACCTAAGACCCGCCCACGCTGCGGCCGGAAAATTAACAGTTAATGTAATCTCGGATTTGGGCTGATGTGCAAGCTTGAGAGGGGGTTGCTATTAATCCTCATGTCCCCCATTATGATCCCTAGCATTTACAGAGCTTTACAGTGCCGTCTTGAATTTATTTTTGCATTTAAAGATTTCTGAGCTTACGGCCGATTGCAAGATATACGGCCGGCCGTAAGGGGATAGCCTTGCGGCGCCGTATAATTGAATTGCAAGGTAACGGGAGCCCCGCAAGGAATCGCAGCTTTGCGGCCGTTTTAGGGCCGATGATAGAATGAGGGCCTAAGACAGTAATGGTGTGTTTGACCCATTACAGGGTAGTTTGACAGACACATAGTTTTGAAGGGTTCTTTATTTGGGAAGACATTGCCAGGGATTTATGTTATAGGCATTAGAGCCTTAATATTTACATTTATAATATTGTAAGAAATTAAAGTGTAATTTCTAGAGATTCTATTCTTTTGAGAATGATTGACAAATAAAACACACAAATAAGATTTATGAATTAACATATATTATATATTTCTGTGCACAAAAACCAATAATCATACAAGAACGTGTTTGAAAACAAAGTAAAAACTAAAAAAAAATCACAAATGTAAAGTTTTAAGAAAATAATAGATGTAAATAAAATATAACCTATATATATTTTTATATATATATATATATATATATATATATATATATATACAGTATATATATATATATATATATATATATAAGCACATCAGCAGCATCAGTTGATCATTAATGGCTGGCTCCTACAACATATTAAGAAAGAAAACATCTAAATTATTTTTAACCCTTCAAGAGGAAAGAAAAACAGCAAATGTTTGCCCAGTATCCAGAAAGAACAAAAACATGAATTAATATATATCCATATATCATCGGTATACAGCAAGAATGAAAACAGTAATTAATATTTTTACCCCAATATATATATCATCAGTATACAGGGAGAAAGAAAAATAATTATTCATCAATCAGACATGCAATATAATTACCCTGGGTGGATCAAAAATATTAAGGGGTATAGTTACCACCTACGGTCTACCGGTCACCTCAGAACCTCTCTGTGTGGGATCTCTATGTCCCCTCTCCTTCTGCCATGGTGAATTTAAGCTGTTTTTTATATGATATTTGGGCTGTCTTCCCACCTCCATATCTTAATTGGATCTGTTGACAGAGTAGCCTCTTCTGACTTTCTCGCAATCTTAATCAATAGATCTCTTTGATCAACTGTACTAAAACAATGACCATTATCATTGATTATCTTCTCCACGGGTGGTGCCCTGTATTTATGTGAATAGACCCCATATATCTTGTCTATATGATAGATGTGAGAATTGCAATTATGTATTTTTCTCAGCCCTTCGATTTGGTAATTTTTAGTATGTTGGATAAATTTGAATTGATTTGTGCTAGATTGAGCCATTCTTTAAGGGGTATCTGTTTGCTAAAAGTCGAGGGAGGCAAGTGCTGATTTACACCTAATATGTCTATCCACCCTGCTAGCTGGGAAATGCTCTTAATTGAAATGTCTCTTTGGGGTAACCATAAAGGAGTGAGCCATGATCCTGTCTCTACTAGAGACTTCATCTAATTCATTTGAGTCCATAGGGTTAGGGAATGAGCCACACTGCTAGGAAGGAGGGAACGGTTGATTTTATGGTGCAGCTTAGCCAAAGCAGCTGGCTAGTTATGAGTTTCTGTTCCTTAAGGATGCAGTTTTCAATCTCTACTCACACAGGTGGGTATTTTTTAATGACCCACTTAGACAGTTGCACCAGTCTGAAAGCTTTAAAGTATTCTACTAAGTCTGGTAGGGCGAGGCCCCCTTTACTTTTAGGGGGCATTGGCTTTTTGTGGTCCCAGACAAGGTGGGAGGATTTGTATGTCTTTTGTGTTAATCACTGCTGGTATTGTGCAAAAGAGGTTTAAAAGCTTGAGAATTGTGTGTTCATTTTTATAGAATGGATCTTTCCTAGCCATGAAATTTTGTGTGATCATAAGTGTTGATAACTATGTCTTTTTTTATAGTCATATAATTTGCATTGTATGACAAAGGAGATTGCCTGGGAATATTGAAGCCTAGGTATTTGATATATTGTTGAAATCATTTAAAAGAAAACTTTGGTCAAAATAGTTTTTCTAAGTTATTTGGCAAAGAGACATTTAGTGCTTCGCTTTTACTGGAGTTTACTTTGAAACCTGAAATGCTGCCAAATTGTTCTAGAATATTAAGCATGTTGGGGAGGCTTGTTAATGGTTCTGTGATGGTAAGCATGATGTCGTCAGCAAATATGCTTAGTTTGTATTCATTGTCAGCTAGTCGGATCCCCTTTACATTTTGACTGTTTCCTAAGGCTATGGTTAGGGGTTCAATACATAGGGCGAACAGTAGAAGGGAAAGGGGACACCCCTGTCTAGTTCCTCCTAGTATTTTAAAAGGCTGAGATCTAAAGTCCTGATAGCCACTTGTGCTTTTCGGGATTGAGTAGAGGGCTAAAATGCCTCTCACTATACCTTCGTTCAGGCCAACATTTTGTAGGATCTCGGACATGTAAGCCCAGTCAATCATATCAAAAGCCGTTTCTGCGCCAAGTGAGATCAACATCATGGGAATCTTTTTTGCTAGCACGATCTATGAGGTCTACAATTAATCTGGTGTTGTCCGGGGCTTCTACTTTGGATAAGACCTACTTGGTCCAGGTGTATCAACTGGGGTATCAGATGGTATAATCTGTTTGCTATAATTTTGGAATATATTTTAATATGGTTATCGATTAAGGATATGGGTCTATAGCTATGACATTGGGGTGGGTCGTTGCCCCCTTTAGTTTAGCATAATAAGATTCAAATGCTTTCATAATTTCTACTGGTTGGTAAACAATCTTACCATCTTCCAATTTAAGTTTGGGGATGAATGAATTTACTCTTTGCTGATTAAGTCTTTTAGCGAGCATTTTGTCAGGTTTGCCAGTGCCTCTTAACACTGCTTTGTGTGCAGCCCAAACTCCTGCATGATCTACTTCCCTCCCACTGTTTAGGTTGAAGTAATCTACTAACTCTTTATGAAGTATTTCCCTTGATTGGGTGTCATTAATAAAATCAGGGTTCAGGGCCATGTTGGGGAGCGTCCTTTAGGGAGTAGATCTCTCAGGGAAATGCTAACCAATTCGTGGTCTGACAAAGAGATGGGACAAATGATTGCATTGGATTAGTAAAATGCTAACTGTTGTTGGATTAAAATATAGTCAATATGGGAGTATGAGCTATGTGTAGCTAAGAAGTATGTGTATTCTCTCTCATTTGGATGAATTTCTCTCCACGCATCGAACATACAGTAATTTTTGAGTAATGACTTAAAGGACTTAGAAGCAGTGGGAGTCATGGGAGAAAGAGCAATACTATATCTTTCGTGGAGTCTAACACTGAGTTCATGTCTCCACCCAAGATCCGAGCGGAATATTCCCAGTCAATCAGCAAATCTGAGATTCTATGGAAGAAGGCTGCTTGTCTGGAGTTTGGGGCATATGAATTTAGTAATGACACCTTTCTTTCATTGATAGTGCTGTTTATCTGCCATCATTGTCTCTGGGTAGAGATATACTGAAAGTTTAGTCCCTTATGTATTAGTATTAAGACCCCTCTTTTTTTTCAGGGGCAGTGGAATGATATGTCTGGGTGAATTGTTTTCCCCAATATTTTGGAATATCATTTTTTTTTAATGGGTTTCTTGAATTAGGACTATATCTAATCCTAACTATATTCTCCCAGGGCAATCCCCCGCTGTATTGGCTCATTTAAACATTGGGCATTGTGTGACGCAATTTGGAGCTTCCATTACTCACCATTCTCTTCAGTGGAAGATCTTGGTCTAGGAGTTGAGCCAGAGGAAGGTACCTATATGGTGTTAGGGAGAAGCAGGCTTCTCCAAAAGGGAAGGGGGTAGAGAGAAAGGGGAGGAAAAAAGATAGAGAAGAAAAAAAGCTAATAGAAGATAAAAGATGAAATACAAATTATTAAGGCTACAATACAATAGCAAATATAACACTCTTAAATCTATGTAGCAGCCTTTCGATGTACAGATAGCTCTATACTAGAACAATATTAGGACAAAATTGTGACTAACGGACCGTTGGCACCTGGTTTTTCAGTGGGACAGGTTCTTATCTCTACATTATGGCTTAATGGGTTCATTTGTCAACTTCTATAAGGAAAAAGGATTGTGGAGAGAGGGAAACTGAATCACAAGTATTTTATTTTGCCACATGTTATTACCCTCCCACATTTACTGTCTAAAGATTTATACATTATACTCTTATTGCAACTATGAAATATTTTTTTGTTTAAATATATAGTTGTCTAATTGACGGAAAAGATACCCTGTTTTTGGAGACATCGAATGCCTGTGTTCCCACGATTTAGTTTTTTTTTAACAATATGTACACTTTGTGCGGTTTTAATTACATCTTTTTCAACTCTGTGATTATCAGTTTATCCTGTATTCACAGGACCATCATTATAACCTGATATATGAGAGTTGATTTGCCTATATTTAAAATAACAGTACTATATGAGTTTAGAAATACATAGATCTGTACTGATTTCAATAGAATTTATTATTCCAATATCTATGTTGCCCAAAGTACTGAAATTTAGGCACTAAGTAAGAAGCTAGTAAGCACTTTTTTAAAAACATTTTTTTTTCTGCGTTGTCCAGGATCAATAGTATCCTAATAAAGTAATTCTCTATATATAATTAAAGGGGTGTTAAGCACCCAGGGGATACACATAGAAAGGTCAATAGAATAGATTTTTAAACTAAACAATGGCCAGTAGACTGGAAAAGGTCTGTCTGTATAGCAATCCCCCCCAAAAAGACAGTGCCAAAAAGTGCTAATTTCACATGGCAGCAAGGTAATGCTTAACATCCTGCAAGTTGGGCTCCAACAATATATAGACCAAGACCTATCAGATGAACAAACCGGATTTCGCCAAGGCACATGAGATAAAATTGCTAATATCTGCTAGCTAATAGAGAAAACAAGAGAGGTCCAGAAAAATATTTCTACATTTCCTTCATAGACTAAATCATTTGACTGTGTGGATCACAACAAAATGCAAGTTCTTAAAGAGATGGGAGACCAGATCATCTCATCCTGTAAATGTGTACGTGGACCAGATCATCTCATCCTGAAGAACATTGAACAACCAAATGGTGCAAGATTGGGAAAGGAGTGTGACAAGGTTGTATATTGTTAACTTATTCATTCAACTGATATGTGGAATACATGATTGAAGCCGGACTGGAAGAATCCAAGGCCCAAATGAATACTGTTGGGGGAAATATCAACAACCTCAGATATGTGGATGTAACTACAATGCTGAAAAGTGGCCTATTAATGAGGGTTAAAGAAGAGAGTGTAAAAACTGTCCAGCTGCTCAACGTTAAAAATAAGAATATCATGGCAAACAGCAACCTGGCATATAGATGGGAAAGAAGTGGAGGCAGTGAAAGATTTTATTTTCATGGGCTCCAAGGTCTCTTCAGATGGAGACTGCAGCCATGAAATTAAAACACATTTGCTTCTGGGGAGGAAATTCATGGCAAGTCTGGACAAGCTACTAAAAAGTAAGGATATATCACTATCAACAAAGTTCAGCATAAGTTCAGCAGTAACGTACGGATGTGAAAGCTGGACCATAAAGAAGACTGAGCGCAGTAGAATTTACACATTTTAACTGTGGTGTTGTAGAAAACCACCTAGATTTCTAAAGATCCAATTAATTCATACTACAGGAAGTCAAGCCCAACTGTTCACTGGAAAGTATGACCATGAGGTTAAAGTTCAGATATTTTGGCCATATCATGAGAAGACAGGATTCCCTAGAGACATCTCTGATGCTGAGAAAAATTGAAAGCATACAAAGAAAGGGATGGCAGAGGCAGAGATGGATAGATGAGGTAAATGAAACAATGGACATGAGCTTGATGGATCTTAGAGCAGCAGTAGCTTCAGATGTGCCTAGCATGCTGCAGATTATAGAGTCACAGAGAGTCATATAGGACTGAACAACTAAACAATATATATATATATATATATATATATATATATATATATATTATTTAATATGATAAAGAAACTTGGAATTAGAAAAACATGTATATGAAACACTGTGGGTGATGGGACTACTTAATAAAAAAAAAATTCTGGCCAAAAATGAAACAATGGACATGAGCTTGATGGATCTTAGAGAAGCAGTAGCTTCAGATGTGCCTAGCATGCTGCAGATTATAGAGTCGCTGAGAGTCATACAGGACTGAACAAATAAACAATATGGGCCTCATTCTATTATCTGCCGTAAAATGGCCGCAAAGCTGCGATTCCTTGCGGCCGTCTTACGGCCCCGTGTAGAGCTACTTCTACCTTGCAATTCAAATGGATGGCGCCGCAAGGATATCCCCCTTACGGCCGGCCGCATATCATGCAACCGGCCGCAAAGTCAGAAAACTGTAAATGCAAATATAAATACAAGATGGCGCTGTAAAGCTCTGTAAATGATAGGCATCATAATGGGGGACATGAGGATTAATATCAACACCCTCTCAAGCTTGCACATCGCCCAAATCCGATAATTCATTAACGGTTTATTTTCCGTCCCGCAGCCTGGGCGGGGCTGAGGTGCTCCAAGACCTCGGGACTTTGTCCACGGATATTTGACATGAATTAAAATAAAAATGATTTTCAGATTTGAGTGTAGGGGAATGTTATGCTATGAATGCTAACACCTCCAATCACTTTATCGTCTCATCAGAGTGCAGGATGGCTTTATTATGTGCTTAATTGTGTGCTTGCAGGACCTTTTTGGTGCAAGTAAGCTGCGGCTTGGTTTTAGCCTTGCCGAGAGGGTTCCCGGAGCAATTGAATAGCAACCGGGGCTTTCTTGCGGCCGAAACTCTTGCGGCTGTGTAAGATCAAAGGCTTTCCTGCTGCGCGTGCGGCCGCAAGGGATAACAGGGCACCGGCCGCAAGCTTGACGGAGCCCCCGGCGGGAAGGGAATAGAATAGGCCGTTAATAGAATGAGGCCCTATATATATATATATATATATATATATATATATATATATATATATATATTATTTATTTTGATAGAGAAACTTGGAATTAGAAAAACAGTTATATGAAACACTGTGGGTAATGGGACTACTTAATAGACATTTTTTTCTGGTCAAAAATTATATTACTTTATTATAATGTTACATTACATATTGTATTTATTTATTATAGTACTTAAGGAGTGAATTCAATTTTACACATTTAGAACAATCTATTAAAGTATACCCCTTCTCAATCGCTACCTTGTCATAGTGAAGGGGCTTATGTACCTCAATGAAGCTGTGAGCTATACCAAGTAGGGTCACACAAGATGGACAGGTCATAGCAGAGAGGTCAGACAAATTGCATTCCACTGGAGAAGGAACTGGCAATCCACTTCATTATCGCTGACATGAAAACCTTATGGATTAGCACAACCATGATTTGTCACCCAGATCCCAGCAATCGAACAGTTTGCTGTCTCCCGGGTGCTCAGGTTCGTCATGTTGTGGATCGGGTAGACAAATTATTGGGAGGGGCTGGAAATGAACCGGCGGTATTGGTACATATTGGTACCAATGACAAAGTTAGTGGAAGATAGAGTGTCCTAAAGAATGATTTTAGAGAACTAGGTAATAAGCTGAAGGCAAGGACCTCCAAGGTAGTATTTTCTGAGATACTACCAGTGCCACGTGCTAGCCCAGGGAGGCAGAAGGAGATTAGGGAGGTTAATGCGTGGATAAAGATATGGTGCACTAAGGAGGGGTTTGGCTTTTTAGAGCACTGGGCTGAATTCTCACTTTGGTACAATCTCTACAGTAGGGATGGATTGCACCTTAATGAGGAGGGAGCTTATGTACTAGGGGATAGGATGATAGAAAGGCTGGAGGAGTTTTTAAACTAGTAGGTGGGGGGGAGGGACTAGATATAAGTAATGGGGTAGAAAGTGTAGAGGGTATAAGGGATGAATTAACAACTCATAGGGGAGGAGATGGGGGGAGGGGTAGTATAGTCAATAGGGAGGTAGTACTAAGTAATTCAAGTACAGTGGCAGGCACTTCAGAACTACAGACTCATAACATAAGGTGTATGCTTGCTAATGCCAGAAGCTTGCCAGGAAAAATGGGAGAGTTAGAATTATTAGCAATTAATGAAAAATGGGATTTAATAGGCATTACCGAAACGTGGTGGGATGAATCTCATGACTGGACTGGGTAATCTGGATGGTTATAACCTATTTAGGAAAGATAGAGGCAATGGTAAATGAGGAGGAGGGATTTGTCTGTATGTTAAGCCTGAATTTAAGGCTATAGTCAGAGAAGATATTTATGGTGGACCTAGTGATAAAGTTGAATGTTTGTGGGTAGAGTTAAATAGCGGAGCAGCAAATTCCAAAAGAATATTAGTAGGAGTATGCTATAAACCACCAAATATAGCTGAAAGTGAGGAAATACAATTATTGTTACAGATTGGAAATGCAGCTAAGCATGGGGAAGTTCTAATAATGGGAGATTTTAATTACCCTGAAATAAACTGGATAAATGAGACCAGCAGTTCAGCTAAGGGGAGCAGGTTCTTGAGTACACTCAGGGATCATTATCTGACCCAGATTATACAGGAGCCTACCAGAAAAGAAGCTATCTCAGATTTACTTATCACAAATAATATTGATATAGTATCAAATGTTGAAATAGGGCAACCTTTGGGAAACAGTGATCACAACACAGTCTCATTTGAGATTGAATAAAAAAAAAAAACATTTTAAGGGGCCAACAAAAACTCTTAATTTTAAAAGGGCAGATTTTAACGGTCTAATTGCAGCAATACAAAGTATAGACTGGGACAGAGAACTGATAGGTAAAAACACTGAACATAAATGGACAACATTTAAATCCTTACTAAATATACATACACATCGGCATATACCGTGTGGGAATAAAAGTAAAAGGAGTAAATTACAACCCATGTGGCTTAACAATGATTTAAAGATCAAGATACTGAGTAAAAAACAGGCATTTAAATTATACAAACAAGAGGGGACAGAGACTGCTTTACGGGAATACAAGGAAATCAACAAGGCTTGCAAAAGCGTGATTAGACTGGCTAAAATAGAAAATGAAAAATTAATTGCAAAAGAGAGTAAGACTAACCCTAAAATATTTTTTAAGTATATTAATGTGAAGAAGGTGAGGAAGGAAGCTATAGGAACATTAGAATGTGAAACAGGCTGTAAATAATTGATTAATAATTAATTAACAACTAATGAATTAATAGTTAATCCGCATATTGCAGATCAGAGGAGATCTTAAAAGGTTGAACTTGATGGACTGAAAGTCTTTTTTCAACCTTAAATACTATGGCCCTCATTCTATTATCGGCCGTAAATCGGCCGCAAAGCTGAGATTCCTTGCAGGGCTCCCGTTACCTTGCAATTCAAAAATACGGCGCCGCAAGGATATCCCCTTACAGCCTGCCGCATATCTTGCAACCGGCCGTAAGCTCAGAAATCTTTAAAAGCAAAAATAAATTCAAGGAGGCACTGTAAAGCTCTGTAAATGCTAGGGATCATAATGGGGGACAGGAGGATTAATAGCAACCCCCTCTCAAGCTTGCACATCAGCCCAAATCCGAGATTTCATTAACTGTTTATTTTCCGGCCGCAGGGTGGGCGGGTCTGAGGTGCTCAAAGCCCTCTGGACTTTTTCCATGGATATTTGACATAAATTTAAAAAAAATATATTTACGGATTTGAGTGTAGGGGAATGTTGTGCTATGAATGCTAACACCTACAATCACTTTATAGTCTCCTCAGAGTCCAGGATGGCTTTATTATGGCTTTATAAGCCCGATAATAGAAGGAAGCCCCATGTAACTATGTAACTATGTAACCAAACACAAGATGTGCCCGGAGTGCTGCAGTTCATAGGGTCACAGAGAGTCATACACACCTGAAAGATTAAACAATACTAATTCAAGTATAAGCTTATTTAAAAACTATTATAGAAAATAAATGATTTGTCTTATTTTTATTATTTTCTTTGATTTTTTTTATTGTTTTTTTATTTATTTATATTATATTCAGTAAATGTTGTTTTTTTTTTATTCTTATATAATTTTTCTCTCCCTTCTTACCTCATCCCTGTTTAATAGAAAATATTTGATATATTACTTAGTAACAATTACTATTTCAAAGAGGAGATAAATACTCATCCACTGTGGATTCTTTGTAACAAAAAACATCAAGAAGAGAAACAAGTTGACATGAAAAAAAGTAAGTCATGAGCCTTAAAATTATTACACACAGCACTCAAGGAATTATTGAACCAGTAAAATGGAAGTGTAATGGAGTTGGAACACAAATCCAATATGTCCGCTGGTATACTGTAAAATACCCAAGAGGCACTACAGTCTCATCATTGCCAACCTCCCATATTAGACGACACTCAATAGGGAGTTCAAGACTACTGACTTTATTTTGTTATGTGCAGAAATATATATACACATCTCTTCCCACAGGCAATACACATCCCCCATAGTTGACCACACAATACACATAGAGAGACAAAAGGGGGGTCACACCTCCCTGAGGCTACCTGGCAACTTTGGTACAATCAGACATTGATTAGATCATCCTTCTTTGTTCTTATGTCTTAGAATGAAAACACTTTATACAATAGACTTCCTTATATTATGAGGAGTCTCTGTAATAGGATTATCTATTATGCCAAGGTCTGCAATAGTCTGGGCTAATACTCTGCATAGCATAAACCAACATACATACAGTATAATAGTAGGATCATATTTTAACCATAATAATAACCATAAAACAGGGTAAAACAGTGATGGGTTCCGTTACAGGAAGGTTGCTCTTAATCAATACCATGCACTAAGAGCTGATATTGTATACTTACAATAAAACATATTTTAAAAACAATTCAATTCCCAAATATTGGGGGAAGTATTACACACAAATATATCATGCTACCACTTCAGAAAAAAATAAGTGTTTCAATATTAATACATACAAAAATTAACTTCCCACACAAAGAAACTAAAAAATATAATAAAGGCAGATACCTTCTAACACAAGGCACTATTAATTAATAAACAACACATTTCACTACTTAACATATATGCTCCAAACACAGGCCGAGCTACTTTTTTTCCGTAATATCTCTGATCTAATGGAAACATTCTATATCAATAATAGAAGGTGATATGAATTCAGTAATAAATTCTACTATAGATAAACCCATTGATACTCTATCTTTTGGTTTCAATAGAAATTTAAGATTTAAATTATTGCTTAAAAATCACAATTTTCTTGATTCATGGAGAGCAATAAATTAAACAGAGAGAAATTAATTAATTAATTCCTCTAGAGACAAATTAAACTCTTGTATATATTCAATATTTGATTGAAGCTCAAATCCATCCAATAACATGGTTGGATCACATCTAGCTAGTGTGTCTTTATGTAAAATATTCCCTAGAGGCAAAACTTCCAGTTGGTCTTTAAATCCAGTATTATTGAATGATAAACATTTGAAAGATAAAGTTAAAAAATCCTTAGAAGACTACTTTCAATTGAATGTTGGTGAAGAAATAGACCAAACGAGAGCCTGGAAAGCATATAAAACATTAAAAGAGGAATATGCATTCAACTTGGATGAAAAAAAAATAGAAAAGAAACAAATAAATAAAAAAAATAAAAAAATACAAATTTATAAAGAACATTTCAGAACAAAAAATATAAAAGAAATAAAAAAATAAATTCTTAGTTTAAAATTCAAATTAAATAAGATATTACAAAAAAAAAGCTTATAACAATAATTGAAAACACAATCAACATTTGTCATTTTATCTAATAGACCTAAATCAATGCTACCATATAAACTTAAACAACAAAAAGCAGATTATTTTAAACTTCTAGACAATAAACAAATTATTGACACATTCCATCTCCCCTTACAGAAACATTACACAATGTGTAGACTTCGACATTTTATTGAGACATTGATTAGAAAACTGGGTCTTCCTAAGGGGACCTGATTGTCTTGGATATGCATTAGCAACCCCACAGCAAAGGGAATAATTAGTCAAAGCTATGATATATTCAACTCCCCAAAGTTATCAATTAAACATAATTATATCTCCTGGCTGAGGGGCGTAACCGGATATGCACACGTGAGCAGGACGCTTGCATAGTCCGATGGAGAAACCCACGCTGGAGTCAGGCATTCTCTAAACCTTCTGCCTCAGCCCTTCCCAAGGCACAAACCCTCCAAGCCCGACACGGGTTTAGTAGCACGGGACCGGCAGTATGAAAAGCAAGGCCGTTAAACCACGGTAGACTTTCTCCCAGCATTTGCCTTGGTCTCGAAGCGCCTGTTCGGTGAGAGGGTGCGGTGAGAGAGCACAAGCTGCGGTTAGTGACTGGATGGAACACAAGCGGTGCCAAGCGATAGGAAGTACCAAGCGTAACTACAGCAAGGTATTGGGGAATACCGGCAGGAGAAGCCACGAGGCAGGCCGCCACGGCCCTCTCACTATCTAAAGCATTTTGGCACTCCAGGCCTTCCAGAGCAGCGGCCGAAGCATCAGCCGCAATCAGCATGAGGTTAAAAGGCTGGTAAGGCTCTAATAGAGCACCCTTTCACATATTAATATTGACTTTTATATGTAAAATCCCAAGACATTAACGGTCAAATATATATACTGGTCCTATAAAGGATATAAGGTCCAGTTCTTTAAGCAAGGGCCCCTAATTACAAATTAATGGGGACGATACTTCCTATAAATATGAAAGGCATTATTGGGGGTTTGGTCTGGGATTAATGAAAGCAATAGTACTATCTAATTGCTCCCTGACAGACCTCACGCACTAGCCACATTTCAAGGGGGAAAATCGTACTGACCAATATTTCAAAGCTTCAAAGCTGAAAGGAAAAAAAGGTCAACAGTAATAATCATCACCCCTCCTGCCACAAACCTACTTCTCTCTCTGCTTTGCCGTATGATCGTTGGTATCGACATGACTTGCAATACTTTGCTGAATCTTGAGATTCTTCAAGAATATTAAAGAAAAAAGATCTGCATTGGGCTTAATTAATCTATCAAAGGAGTACTAAAGGACTAATCTATAAAAAACAACGGGTCCTGGCTTTCAAAACTCTTTTCTATTAAAAGTGGGAGAAAATAACAGAGAGGAGAAGGAGAAGGAGGGGGAAGAGAGAAAGAGAAATATATAAAAGAAATATATATCCCCAAATAAAAGTATGTGATCAGGATCACACCTACTGTAAAGCGGATTTGGGACTACCTCTGTTTTTGCATGTTTTTTTTTGTGTTTGTTTTTTTTTGGTATATTTTTTTTCTTTTTTATTATATTCCAGGAATTTGATTCTAGGTAAATTTCATACAATGCCTCCGAAAAATAAAAACAAAGATAAAATAAGATCTCCTCCTAAATCCAAACTATTTTTTTCGCCTAAAATGGCGCAAAAAACTATGGAGTTATCCCTTTTGGCTTCTCCAATAGGGGAAAAATCTACAGAGGCATATGTAGATAATACGGTAGATACTTCTTCGGAAACAAATACAGTTAATTTAGAGGAGGAAATCCTCACGGCTGGAAAACTGGAAAATATCCTAGAGAAGTTTCAAAACAAATTCTTGGATGAATTTAAAAATCAAATTCTTCTAAATATCAAGGCAACACAATAAAACACAGTCAAAATTGCAGAATTGTGGAACACTTGTGAAACAATTAAAAAGGAACAAACTTATTCCAAAGAAAGTATCAAAGCAATGGAGGGGAAATTAAAGGCATTGGAAAATAAGGTGGACTTCCTTGAAGATAGATCAAGAATTAATAACTTAAAAATACGAGGGATTGATGAAAAAATATCCAAAGAGGAGCTGGGATTATATCTTACTAAATTCGATGCAGCCTATAGACTCTCTAAGCCGAAAAACATTGAGGTAGAGTTTCCTAGAGATGTAATGGTAAAAATCCATCACTTGCCACTGAAAAATCAACTATTAAAAGCTAGCTATGGAATAACATCCTTTGACCCTCCCTATTCAAATATTAAAATATTTTCGGACATTTCTACTTCCACGAGAAATAAAAGAAGACAATTTTTTTCCTATTACCCAGAAACTGAGGGAAAAAGAAATACCATACAAGTGGATTTTTCCCATAGGACTTTCATTTTTAAGAGACTCTAGATCAGGGGTCCCCAAACTCGGTCCTGGAGGGCCGCACCCGGGCCTGGATTTGTGGATATCCTTGCAGCAAGCAGGTGAGACTATTGCTTCTTCAGTTATCCTGATTGAATCACCTGTGCACAGAAAGGAAATCCTCAAATCCAGGCCTGGGTGCGGCCCTCCAGGACTGAGTTTGAAGACCTCTGCTCTAGATGGTATAAAATCACATCACTTAAAGAGGGAGAAGATTTATTTAGTAAATGGGATATTTGAGAGTCTTTGCCTCATTGTTATTTGGTGGGATTGCTAGATCTCCAAAAAAAGGGAGGAATATTTTACTAATTCAAATCCTCCCTATTGCTCTTTTTTTTTTTTTTTTTCTTTTTTTTTTTTCTCGCTACTATCCCTTTTATTTTTAGGATATATTACCATTTCCTCACAAAAATGATGGATTGCCATGTTTAAAGGGTTTGTGATTGTATATTGCTTTCCTCCTAAGAAATTGCACAGAACTTTTTTGTAATGAATGCACTTTAAACGTTATTATGTATTAGGGGTATTAAGGAAGGAAATAGGTGGTTTAGATAGGGTTTTTTTTTTTTTTTTTTTAATATTGATTGTAGTCACGGAATTATAATTAGATGCAATATTTAAAGGGTTTGAGATTGCATATTGATTTTCCTCATAAGAAATTGCACAGCACTTTATTTGTATTGAATGCACTTTAACCTTATTATGAATTTTGGGTATTAATGATGGCTTTTTTTTTCTTATTTAAATATATTGAAACCACGTAATATTAATAAGAGGTTCACCAGCATATGAGGGTGATTTTTAAGGACAGGAAAGGAAGAGAAAAGAAAAAGGAAGGAATTTTTGGATGCACAAATTAAATGTAATAGATTGAACCAGTATATGTAATGAAATGGAATAATTCTACACGTAAAATTATGCTAATTTGCACATGTAAATTGAATATAATAATTGATATTATGATTAAGATGGATTTGTAGCACATGATTGCAATACAAGATTAAGGGGGACATGTAGCCTAATTTAGATTATGCTTGGAAATTAAGAGTGATAGAGTAAGTAAATGAAAAATGGGTGAAGAAAATTCGATCATGGTAAAAATTTGTATAATTACAATTTAGAACTCATTTTAAGGAATAGCATCTGCACAAAATGTAACAACAGAACATAAATATAATATTATAAATTGTAGAATGTTCAAGGAAATTTACGAAGAATATGAAAATTAAGAAAATTACAAAAGCGAATAAAAATAGAAATATAAAATGATAGGAAAGGGAGGAGAGGGGTATATTTACAACAGGAATCATGATTAGGTAAATTATTAATTAACAGAAATGATCAGGCAAAGAGAGAATATCCAGGATTAAAAAGGCTTGGAGAGAGCAGGGGTAAAGTAACATAATTGGGGGGGGGGGGGGGGTAGGGAGATGGTTGGGAACCAGAAGGTAAATTAGGAATACAAGATATACAGGCGTGGGGAAACCTCCATGGAGGACTTAACAAACCCCCTCATCGTACACGTCCATAAGGTACAACTGGGTGGATGTAGTTGTAATCCCCTTAGAAGGGGAAGGGAGCGAATGGTTAGACTGGATAGGTATGACTTTAAGAGAGAGTGTGATATGTTTGGAAGTATGGATGTAGCCAGGGGTTGCGGGACGGGAGGCAGGGGGGAGGGCCTAGTGGAGGGAAGATAATGCCAGGTTTGAAGATAGTGAGTTACAACGTTAGGGGACTAAATTCTCCATCAAAGAGAGCCTCCATTTCGAGAATGCTGATCAAAACAAACCCATATATTGTATTAATTCAGGAATCCCATTGGGATAAGGGAAGAATATTTCATATGGCCAAACATAGATTCCCTCAAGTATTTAATGCTTGCCATAAAAAAAACTCCAGTCACCCTCCAAATACAGGAAAAGGGGGAGATAAAATCTAGCAGGGCATGGAGAATGGATGATAAAATCTTAGAAAATAAGGAAAGACTAAATACTATTAGAATAGAAATTAAAAAAAAATTGGAAATTAATATGGGGTCAGTTCCATTAAATACACCAATATGGAACTCACTAAAAGCATATATAAGAGGTATATTAATCAAGTTGAAAAGCATCTGGGTCAAACAGAGAGGATTGTCCTTACGACTTTTACATATGAAATTGTACAAATTGGAACAAGAAAACAAAATAAAAATAAATTACACTCTTACACAAGAGATAATAACAATTCGGAACAAAATTAAAAACATTAACCAAAAACGCTCAGATATGAGTCTTTGGCAACTACAACAAAAATCATTTCATTTCAATAATCGAATAGGAAAAGATCTTGCGAATAAAATTAAAAAACAAAAATATCAAGATTGTAATATTCCTTACCTCGTAAAACAGGGAATTAAACATTTTAAGCCTAAAGAAATTACGGATCAATTTGTGAAATTTTATCAAGCTTTGTATAATCTAAGCTCGGAAGAAAACTTTATAACACCCAAAAGTGAAGACATATCATCATTTTTAGATCAGATTGATTTTCCAGCTATCTCAGATGAGGAAAAGGAGGCTTTAAATAGTCAGATAACGGAACTAGAAATTAGACAAGTTATTAAAAACCTAAAAAACTACACGGCACCAGGCCCAGATGGATTTTCTACAACATACTATAAAATATTTGAGGAAGAGTTAATGCAAAACTTAGTAGCTACATTTAATGAAATTAAAACCACAGGTACATTCCCACCAGAGATGCTTAGAGCCAATATAATCACTATACCAAAATCAGATAAGGAAGCACACTCTTGCAAAGAATTTAGACCAATTTCGGTTATGAATATAGATACCAAAATATATGCGAAAGTTTTGGCTCTAAGACTTACAGAAATATCTAAATCATTAATAGTGTCCGACCAAACAGGATTTGTCCCAGGGAGGCAGGGCGCCGATAATTCCCATAAACTGATTCATTTAATAACTTATGCGAAGAAAAAAGACACCCTCACCCTATTCCTATCCATGGATGCTGAAAAAGCTTTTGATAGGGTAGGGTGGGATTTTATGATGCAGACCCTCCATAGATATGGGTTTGACTCATTTGCATCAAAAGCTATAGCTGCCCTATATAAGGCTCCCTCGGCATCGGTTTTGGGGAAAGGGGTACAATCAGATTATTTTATGGTAACAAATGGAACCCGTCAGGGTTGTCTGCTGTCTCCCACTTTATTCGCATTGATCCTAGAACCCCTCGCTATAGCTATTAGGGCTTCGTCAGAGTTTAAGGGGATTAGAGTAGGCAAAAGGGAATACAAGATCTCCCTTTTCGCGGATGATGTAGTAGTATATATGGAGCAACCTCATATATCTATGAAGGCGCTGATGGAAATCATTGCAAACTACAGTAAGGTGTCGAATTATAAATTAATCATAGAGAAATCTGAAGCACTAAGTGTTAATATTGCAGAGGAAGACGAAGAGCATCTGACTAGTAGGCATCGGTTGGCTCACACAAAGGGATTTACACACCTGGGAATTAACTTTAGTGATGATATAAGAAGTATTCAAACCTCCAATTTGAACAATTTATATAAATCATCTAAATAGCTTATTGAGAATTGGCCGGTCAATCAAATATCCTTCTCTGGTAGAATTGCATCAATCAAGATGTCTCTCCTTCCTAAACTTAACTATGTATTTAGATCTTTCCCTTTTTCAATCTCAAGCCAATGGACAGCTAAATTCCAGAAGATGATCGATAGATATATTAACAAGAATCATAGTTAAAAAAGCAATAATGAGTAGAAAATTTATACAAGGTGGCATTGCATACCCAATGGTTTTTCACTATCAGGAAGCAATCAAATTGGCGCAATATATAAAGTGGAGTCAACCTCTTTCCACTCACCCGGAGAACCAGATTTTAAGTGATATGCTACACAATATCGACCTTAATGCTCTATTGATCACTCCAAATTAGCATTAGCATACATTGACCCGAGAGCAACTATTTTGACTATAATGGTAAAAGAGTGGATAAAAATGAACAAAAGATTTAAATTCTTAGAGCAATATTGTGAACTTACTCCGTTGACAACATTAACACGCATTAATTAAATCTACTTAGAACCAGAATGGAAAGACAAAGGAATATATCTACTGGGGCACATTCTAGATAAAGAAAAAGGTAAAATGTTAGATTATAACATGCTAAAGTTGAAATATAATATTTCAACCAAACTTTGGTTCACTTCACATCAAATTTTACGAGTTTTGAAGGATATAAATAAAAACATTACTTCGCAAAGCTTAAACAACGTTGAATTTTTAATAAAGTCCCAAAATACTAGACACTTGATTTCTAAGTGTAGTGAGATCATTTATAAGCAAATACAGATGGATACAACTAGACCTATGGACCTCTGGGCTAAAGATATGCAGTTAAGGATACCTAAAAAGTCATGGCAACAAGCCTTAAAATCCCTAAATAGGTTTGTTAAAAATACAAACCAGAGAGAAATTCAATTTAAACTACTTAATAGATGGTACTGGGTTCCCTCCAAAATCTACTTTATAACATTTAAACCAGAAACTAAATTATGCTGGAGGAATTGTGGGAAATCTGCAGATATGTTCCATATATGGTGGGAATGCCCTATAACCCTTCATCTTTGGGAGGAATGTTTTGAATACTTATCTATTATATTTAAGACAGAAATGATAGTAAAACCGCAGGTGGCCTTGTTTAATATTTTTCCCCCTAAGATGGAAATAAAAAATAAAGCGTTTATGACTCAAATCTTTCAGGTAGTAAAAACTGCAATTGCACGAAATTGGAGGAAAGAGGATCTTCCAAAACTAACGGAAATATTGGTCATGATGGGATACAATAGGGAACAAGAAAGAGATTTTAATATGGCATTTCAGCTAAAACAGGACCCTGTAAAATGGGCAGTTTGGGACTCAATTTTTAAGTAACCTCTACGGGGTAATCTCACAAAGACATCATATCTTCCTTGGTAGATCGATCCCTCCCTGGCTCTTCCTCCCTACCTTCACCAAGCTGGCTAGAATATGAGTGGAATGAAAGGGTGTGATAGGATATGTAAGGATTTAAGAGAGAAGTTTAACCGGTTAATCTCTCCATTAGGTTGAAGATTATTCAACCAAATATTAAAGTTTGGATTTCATTCATAGCCATATGTAAGTTTAATACAATGATACACTTAAAGTCTATTAATAGCAATAAATATGAAAGAACAGTTACACTCTTATGATTATTGTTATAATGTCAGGGCACAAAATGTATGCCTTCCGTCTTTTTGTCTGGCTGTGTATCTAATATGTAATGTATTATTTATGTAAAATGGAGATTTTAAATTTGTTAAAAAAATTAAAATAAAAAAATAAATAAACATAAATATATCAAAGACAGGCAGATATGGTAAAATGCTGGCAGGAGGAAAAATGGAGGGTCTCCTGGAGGAATATCTATAGAGGCTCTCTAAATCATAGAATACCGGAAACCGCAATTTAAGTATTACACCGCACCTATATAACCCCTGAAAGATTAGCGAAATGGACTTAGCTCTGTAGATCCAAATTGTTTCAGGGGTTGTAAAATCATCAGCTCATTTATCCATATATGGTGTGAATGTCCTAGGGTTAGACAGGTCTGGGCAGGGATCTCTCAAGTGGCTTCTGAGCTGTTCAAGGTTCCAATACAGGAAACTTTAGAAACCTGTTTGCTGGGGATACCGGTGACTCCTTCAATTTTTAGATTTAGCTTCCAAATCTCATATAGCTAAATAGTGGAAACAGAGGGATCTGAATTCTCAATCCTTCATGGATAAATTGGATTATATTTCTACAAATGAACACATTTTCAACTCCTTGGAAGATACAATGAATACATTTAATGAAGTGTGAGGTGTGTTGGTGAAATTTAGGGAAGGACCAACTAGATAAATACAGTTGTTATACCCCAAAATGGTGTAGAGAGGACCGGCGACTTCAGAAAGAGTGGAAATACGGTAAAGGAGAAAGGATCGCCGGTAGTGTCTAATCTTGTAAAGTAGGTAACTATGGTGACCAATTTTATTTTATAGTTATATGTTTAAAATATTGGAAGATGATAAAACAAAATATGAACGGAGGTGGTTCCCATGCGGACTATGTAATACCTTAAAGCACTAACAACGCTGTCTCCAATAGGGCATAATATCACCAGATAATGGGGATAGTGTGTAGGGAATCATATCTGTTTATAGATGGAACAGCTGTATATACTTAAATGAAGATAATGTTTTATTGTGTACGGAAGTATATTTATACTCAATGAATGTATATATATTCTAGATGTAAATAAGACTTATGGTATATATTATCTGTAACTTTATGTGATTTCCATCTGATAAGAATTAAATGAATAAAAAAAAAGCAGATTATTTAATTTAATAAATAAAAACTAAAGAAGAATCATATACACATCAACCAAAATAAATTACTGATAGCTTTTTAAAGTTGTATACAGGATTATACACAGCTAAACCTCTTTCTGGTTTAACAAAGCAGCTCTCAAAAATAAATCAATTTATCTCTCCAAATATAAATATAGCATCTTTAGATGGCCTCAACAATACAATCACAACTGATGAAAATCGAAGAAGCAATACAATCTTCTAAATCACATAAAGACCAAGTACCTGATAGATTTATTTTACTCACAACTCAAAATATTATTTAATGATATCATGCTAGGAACACCAATGAAACATCATTATTAGAAGCTAAAATCATAATTATATATAAAGAAGGAAAAGATCCAACCAATTGTCAAAGCCATACACTGATATCACTAATAAATAGAGACCTTAAAATGTACTCAAAGATATTAGCTAACAGACTAGCATTGCTTCTTCAGTATATGATTCACCCTGAAGCCCCTGATAATGCTAGAAAAATGTTGACCTCATGGATGCAGCATCTAGAGATAAACTTCCATTAATGCTCTAATCCTAAAATGCTGAAAATCCCTTTGATAAGATAGATTGGATCTATAAGTATAAAACATTACAAAATGTTGGCCTTTATGATAAATTCTTAAAAATATTATGACTCTTTATTATTTCCCTAAAGCATACATTTCTTATTGTACAAAATAATTTGTATCTTGTATTTATTTACAAGATGGACCAGACAAGGATCTCCATTTTTGCCTTTAATGTTTGCAATTATGTATTGAACCACTTGCTATGGCAATAAGAAAATGGTCAAATATTACGGGTGTTAAAATTGATGATAAAGAATACAAATTAACAGCCTTATTAAATTGCTTTTCAGTAAATTTAAAAAGACTCTATCTAAGCACATAGCATATTTTATTTACAGAAGTTTTTAGTTAGTGAAGACCTTGCTTTTGGATAGAAGTTCACTAACTAAAAACTTCTGTAAAAAAAAATATGCTGTGTGCTTAAATAGAGCCCTTTTAAAATTACCGAATTACAATTTAATAGGCTGTACGTCTCTTTGCGGATGATATATTAGTATCAATTACAAATCTATTAATCAGCCTTCTTAACCTTTTTAGATTTATTGAAGAAATTTGGAAACATTTCCGGATTTGAAGTAAGTACAAATAAAAGTGAAGCATTAACTACATCACTCCCAAAGGAAACTAAAAAATAATATAACTAATGTTTTCTTAAATGATCTCAACATAACATAAAATACCTAGGGCCTCATTCTATTATCGGCCGTAGAAGATGCGGGGCCGCAAGGACCGGCCGCAAGCTATTCGGCTATTCTATTCCCTTCCGGCCGGGGGCTCCGTCAGGCTTGCGGCCGGCGCATTGCTATCCCTTGCGGCCGCTCGCGCCGGAGGAAAGCCTTTGATCTTAAACGGCCGCAAGAGTTTCGGCCGCAAGAAAAGCCAGGTTGCTATTCCAATGCTCCGGGAACCCTCTCTGCAAGGCTAAAAGCGAGCCGCAGCTTACTTGCAGGAAAAAGGTCCCGCTAGCACCAATTAAGCACATTATAAAGCCGAAATAAAGCCATCCTGCACTCTGAGGAGACTATAAAGTGATTGTAGGTGTTAAGCTTGAGAGGGGGTTGCTATTAATCCTTATGTCCCCCAATATGATCCCTAGCATTTACAGAGCTGTACAGTGCCGTCTTGAATTTATTTTTGCGTTTTAAGAGCTTACGGCCGGTTGCAAGATATACGGCCGGCCATAAGAGGATATCCTTGCGGGGCCGTATAATTGAATTCCAAGATAACTGAACCCCCGCAAGGAATCGCAGCCTTGCGGACGTTTTACGGCCGATAATAGAATGAGGCCCCTAGGCATTTATATCCCTAAATTAACTAAATTGGCCTTTAACATGAACTAGGCAGAATTTACGCAGTAAAGAGGAATATACTACCCAAACTTATGACATTTCCAACAGCAAAAAAAAAATAACATCTTAAAACTACAAAGAACGATCTTCCATTTTATTTGGTTATGAACCCCTGATCTCTAGCATATTTTAAAGCAACTAGATTGACCAAATTGTTTATCAAAATTCCACTACCATGTTGGATAGAAATTAAAAAATATATCCTTAAAGAACAAAATATTTTGACACAACACATTTTGTGGAAGATTATGAAAAATCAATAAAAAAAAAAAACACAATGTATATCCCACTCCTTAACTTTATGAAAAAAAATTAACAAAATAACACATTTATTAATGGAAGGTTCTTGGCTTACTCCACTATGGTTATTCCACCAGGAAGAAATAAATCTTGTCAAATTAATGAATGGATCCAACAAAATATATTTATAGTAGCAGACAACCTTACAAAAATTTCAACATGGTCTCCAGATATATTCAAAGAAAAGTTTAAGTCTCCACAAAAGAATGGTTTAATTAAGATACAATAAATAAAACTATAGATTGCATAAAAAAATGTTTTAGCCATTAAAACATCATTTAAAACTGCTGTATACATAATTCTATTGGTAAAAAAACATCTTTATTATTTATAATTATTTGATCCAGCAAAATACAGTTAATAAATTACCATATAGCACATCTTGGGAATAGGAACTTTATATATCTCTTAAAGAAAAAAACAATGGGATAAAATCATTAGAAATGTAAATAATTCTTCAATTAAAATAAGTTTAAGAGAAAACACCTATAAAACATTAATGAGATTATTAAACCCTTAATTTAATGAAGGCAATAGAAGAGATAAAAAAAAACTCAATATATACAAACAATGTACATTATATCAGCAGTTGTAGTGCATATCCTGTTAGAACATTTGGGGCCTCATTCAATTGCGATTTGGCCAATTGAATAGGGCTCTAAATAAGCACATAGCATATTTGTTTTAAAGAAGTTTTTAGTTAGTGAACTTCTATCCAAAAGCAAGGTCTTTACAAACTAAAAACTTATTTTAAAAAAGTATGCTATGTGCTTATTTAGAGCCCTATTCAATTGGCCAAACCACAATTGAATGAGGCCCTTGGAAACCAAAAATAGACAAAAATAAATAAATTAGTAACATAAGAACCCTAAATAACTTTAAAGAAAGAGAAAGGGAATAATTTCATTTAATTATTTATATTTAATTTTAATTACAATACAAACATTTATAAAAAAAAAACTAAAGATGTCCTAATTATGGCCCCCATTCAATTGGCCAAATTACAATTACTTGAACTCATAAAGCAGCTCCTAAAAATTATAGATATTCAATTCGGTACATTTAGCTACTGGCATTCCAATTGCAAGTTTCCCCACCCACAATCACTACAGGCTAAAAACCCTGCAAAACTGGCCCTAAAACTCCATTGGGTTTAGCACAGCTGAAGATGTGCTAAATAATCAGTTATACAAAATCAATATTCTATTAGACTTGTAGCTCTAGCTCACAAATTAAGTCTCATAAAATGTATTAAGTTTCTGAATAGAACTTGCAAGAACTTTTTCAAATACTTATCACAGCTGCAGCAGCAATTTAAAACACACTTATGTAAATTAAAAGCTCGGGAAAACATATAAATATATTATAATTAATTGTACAACAGTCTCAAACTCACACATCTGCAATTAAAATATTCATGTTTTTATTGTGTGAAATGTAACCCAGGACTTAAGGAGTTAATACATATCATAAACTATTATTATTATTATTATTTTTATTATTATTATTATTATCATTTTTTGGGAACGTGCCAACATATTCCGTATCACTATACATGGTTTAAAATCAAGGCAAAACAATAGCAGTATTAACACGTTTCAAAGGATGGAGGGTCCTGTCATTGAGCTTAGAATCCAGTGTCCAAAGTAATTTCTTCAAAGCACCTTGCAAGATTGAAATCTTGCAAACCTGCAGTCTATGCAATAACCAACCACCTGAATACGGGCCTTTAAGTTGGTCCGGTACTTGACACTAAATTGAATATAAAACTAGATAAAATGTACTTTTTTTAACACAAACTTAGGAAAATGCGGAGCATTAAAAAGTCTGATAATAATACTCTGATGAGTGTGGGTTCGATACTTGATGGATATTTCTATAGAAGCAAAGAAACCAACCACAATGATCACTACAATGATATCAATATGAAGCCATGCTATATGATCAGATAATATAGCAAGATAACCAAACCAACAGTATAATATGCAGACCTAAAATACCTTAAATCCAAATATGAACCATTACTTCTGACAATATATAGGAGGAAAAAATCCTATGTCTCATTACAGAGACCTCCTAACTAAAGGGCTATGGTATGCCCCACAAACTGGCTAGAAACCCTGAATCTGATAGGGAATACACTCTGAGGAGCCTTTGTCCCAATTGGGACCTATTATCTAAGGGCTATGTTGTGCCCTACAAACTTGCTAAATTGAAAGGCCCATATTCATGTGGTTGGTTATTGCATTTACAGTTATATTGGTGTAATCCAGCATTTGGGCCTGTTGAAATTTGGATTGATTTATTATGGCTAATGTCAATTCAAACGAATGGGACTTAGATACCCTACTCAAGGATACTGAATCCACATTTAGTAATACCCACATGATTCCGAATCATGAACAATCTAATATCTCACAAGCTTTCAAAGAAATGCATAAACAAATAAAAAAACAAGTGTGTAATATATGGGAAATATCCAGTTTACAAAATTAGCTAAATAATTTGATAATCACTAGAGGATTAAGAATTAATCTGGTCCCAGCTTCTCATTTATTAAATGAAAAATTCCAGAAAAAAATGGCTTGAGATAGCAGTAGATTGTTCTATAAAATTTATAAATTTGATCATTGAAACAGAACAGAAAAACTTGATTATAATCAATCAAAAAGTTGCACAATGTCGTCAAGAGACTGAATATGACTCCTTAAACAGTCGCTTGAACTTAAATATAGAAAAGTTAAAAAATAATAATAATCAGTAGGAAACAGAAAAAAATCTTGAGAGACCAACAGGATTATGAAGTGGGAAAAGTATTTAGAATTAATACATTTAGTACAAATCCCAATCACTCTGACATTTGTTCCTCAGATATTCTAATGCTGGCTCTCAGTCTAGCCACAGGTTGTCAACATTGAGTGTTAAGCCAACAAGGCCAATTACACACTCAAATGTTGGTCAGATGTCAATGAATACCTTTTTAGAGAGAGAGAAAGGCCAAAAAAGACGAACCGAATACAGATCAAAATCCATAAGAAATCTGTTTTTCTAGGGCCAAATTCCAATGTGGCAAACAAATCCCTCACAGAATATCCAGTAAAGACATCTGAAAACAGTTTGGGAAGTATTACTGACAAAACACAATTTACTTCTGACAGCAACAACATTATTAATCTATCCAAATTCCCCCTCAATGAATATCATCAGTCTGTCCTTAAAAAAGGTCTCTCCTTTGTACCAACCTCCCACTCCAGCTTATATACTACCATCAAATACATTATTTCTTTGTCAGAAAGTTGGCATTACATAAATTCTACAAAAAGAAAGAGGTAAGACAAATGTTCGGGTTAGGTATACTAGAGTGGACATAGGTACTATAAAATATCAAATAAGTTGACCCATAATGTAAGTATCTATATAGATGGATATTTAAAAGATCTTGTTGTCAGCTTACCATCATTAATATTATAAGGACTGCTATTTCCCAATGTGTTTGCCACCTAGCATTTATAATTATAGGATATGAATGGGAAAAGTAACTATTTATTTTAAAATAAATTTTTTATTAAATCTTGATCACAACGGCGATTAAAACATAATAGTAAAAATCCAGGATCAGAATTAGAAATAAAAAAATGGCTAGATGTAAAGACTTTTGTTGCCACAGTGACATTTAACAGAAAATATCTACGACCCACTTTGGAGGGGCAACAAAAAATCTTACCATGTGATTGTCTGTGTATATTTAGTCAAAAAGCTGTTATTGTAATGTTTTTAGAGTCCCATTGAATCAATTCTTGATATGATCCATCTGATCAACATTATATTTTTAGATTGATAATTGTCCTTGATCATATATCATATATATGTGGAGCTGTAATGGTTTAATAACTGGTCTCAAGTGACCCTTGTTGTATGAGATATTTTCTAATTAGCCCAGATAAAAATGCTGTCTGGGTTAAATACCTTTCTTTCTTTCAAGGGACTTATTTCTTATATAATATCGATTTATTTTGGGTCCATGTTATATTTATATTTGGTCAGTATTTTAATATAGAACCCATTTTCCGGGTATACTTTGGATTATGCCAGTATTTTAACTAAATAACACATTTCTTAGGGGTTCTATGTACTATTGCAGGGTAAATCCATACTCACTGCAGTGTATTATACTGGCTGAGAGATCTCATCAGTGTTATGTTTTATTCCATATTGGATCCCAAAATTGCTATCTCGATATGCTATTTATTCGTTACAGCTTCCATAAATATTGGGTAAGGACCGGTAAGGGACACATACACGCACACACACAGCACACTGGTATTCAGACGCCTCTGTGCTCCTAACACGTGAACGCACGCAGCGTCATAAATGCCTGATGCGTTTTGACTTAATGACGTCTTTTTCAAAGGTGGGCCGTCGAAGACGTTCATTGCAGGGGTTAACATGTGGGACTTAGCTGATGCTCATCCCTTTACGCTTTGCGTGCCTCGTGAAGCGAGGCGAGCCGTCGACCGTGAGCCTTGAACCTTGCAAAGCAAGACGAGCAGTTGAGGCACGCGAGACTTAGGCTGCAATGAGCGCTGAAGGCGCTCATTGCACAGCGGGCCTCACAAAGCAATTGAGGCATGCAGGACTTAGGCTGTAATGAGCGCCGAAAGCGCTCATTGCACTGTGAGCCTGGCGAGGCGAGCAGTTGAAGCACGTGGGTCTTAGGCTGCAATAGGCGCCGAAGTCGCTCATTGGACTGCAAGCCTCCCACCATGAGGTAAGCAGTTGAGGCATGCAGGACTTAGACTATAATGAGCCCCGAAGGCTCTCATTGCAGGGGTGGACACGTGGGACTTAGCTGGCGCTCATCCTGAGACATGCAGGACTTAGTTGCAATGAGGCCTCATCATGAGGCCCATGGACTTAGCGATGGACACAAAATTACGGCCCGTATGATGGACTGTGGGGCTTGAAAAAATGTGACTTTAACGGCCAAACCACCAAACTGAAAAAGCCTGGCAAAACACATAAATATGCCTCCAATAAATTTACACATTCACACACAGCACAGGGGGAGAGCCAGGGAGCCTGTGAGTGAGGTTGCAAGTTCATTTGAGGCATATTTTGTCTTTTTTAATGATCGAAAATCGCTGAAGCGGGGGGGGGGGAATGGCTGCTGAAAAAACGTAAAAAGTCTGAAACAGAATTAAAACGAGGCTGAGCAAAGCCAGGAAGGCGGGACTTAGAAAATACACGACGGCAAAGACAGTAACACGAACAACGCCGGTCACGTGGGACTTTGAAAATAAAACCAACGGCATTCAGATCGTAACACACAAACATTCAGCAGACACACAAAGGAGAAAGACATAGGGAAAGGACAAGGGAAGATGGTGGAAAGAGGTCAACGAATCCTACAATGAGCGGCCCTTACAGTAGGCAGGAAGAAAGTCTTGCAATGAGCGCCGAAGGCACTCATCGCAGGGCTCACAATGAGCACCGCAAGCGGGAGAGGCTTGCAATGAGCGCCGAAGAATTGTATTCCCTTCATTTTTGACGGGCAATTTCCTAGTTCTATTATATTCACCTATATAACAATTTATTTTACATTCATGTGTTATAATTATAATAAGGATTTTTTTATTCTATTATTATTATACAATTATTTTTAATTTTACATTTGTCTTCAATTATCTTCAAAAGGCCTTAACATTTTGAAATTCCCTAGTGATTCCCGATACAATCAATCATATAATCAATAATATATCTTTTATTAACTGTTAGGTTTTCCTGGTCCTTGAGCATACGCTCCTATTTGGTTATGTTTACTGTTCTCAGTTTCCAACACTTTTTTTATCATATGCACACATATGCAATGTTTTTTGATGCACGCATGCACAACCTAATGCGTTGTTACGTGCACACGTCTTTCACACGCATGCGCACTATCTGGTTTAGTTAGGCGCGTGCGCAAACTTGGAACTAATTATGTGTATCACTGTGTGCAGTTGCAATATTAATTTTGAAGACACGCTTATGTGATCCTCCACACTTCAGTAAATCAAACAATGGGGGAGTATTTTAGCAACAGGGTTTTTTCATTATCATTTAGCCTTTGATAAAGACAGTTATTGGCAAAATATTTTGATCCGTCGGGTCATGATATTTATTGAGCTAGATCATTTGTCCCTCCTGTAATACTTTTCCATGAGGTTTTGAACCCCTGGGCATACATTTATTATTCATTAGTGAGGGTAGCTCTATATATTTCTCCTATTATGGATTATTGGGCTTAGAATGTTTCCACATTTTAGCTGTTTGAATGTTGTTTTTGGTTTTAACTATTGACCTTACTTTTATTATCACACCATGCTTTTGTGACCATTTTCTGACTGTTCCTGAACAAGTCATTATCAATAGGGAACTTTAGCAAGTTTGTAGAGTATCCCTATCAAATTCAGGGTTTCTAGCCAGTTTGTGGGGCATACCATAGCCTTTTAGTTAGGAGGTCTCTGTATTGAGACATACAATTTTTTCCTCCTATATATTGTTACAAGTAATAGTTCATATTTGGATTTCAGGTGTGTGTATTATACTGTTGCTGTGGTTATCTCGCTATTTTATCTGATCATATAGCACATCTTGATATTGCTATTATTGTAGTAATTGTTGTTGGGACTTAGTTTCTTTGTTCCTGTAGAAATATCCAGCAAGTATTGAACCCACACTCATCAGAGTATTATTATTATCAGACTTTTTAATGTGCTGTGTTTTCCTTAGTTTGTGTTAATAAAGGTTAATTTTATCTTTATAAACTTACAGTCTAAAGGGTTTGGGTGAGGTACAGGAAAGTGAAAGGAGAGTAAAAGATAAGTTGTGTAGGTTAAGGTGGAAGGTGATAGGCTTCTTTAAACAGATGCGTTTTTAGTGAGGATTTGAAGGTTTTAAGGCAGGAAGATAATCTAGTGGTGCGAGAAAAGGTCCCCTATTAAATTATCCAAATTGTAGTTACTGTTGCCCATAATGTAGCCTGCAAAAGGCACTGCTATTAAATATTATACAATTGCCCCTATATTTCCTAAATAGGTTTTAACCATTCAAATTAACATTCCAGTCATAAGAGTCATCTATACTATAGCTACTATTGTTGTTTTATTTATTTATTTATTTATTTTTATTTACAAAAACATTTTGTTCATTGCCATTATTTACAGGACCATATAGAAAAAGTATTTCTACAGTAGTCCTTCAGCTTTGTTTATCTCATCTTATTCCAACATTAGTGATGTCGCGAACATAACATTTTCGTTTCGGGAACCGCGTACGCGAACCGCCGCAAATGTTCGCGAACCGGCGAACATCGGCGAACCGCCATAGACTTCAATGGGCAGGTGAATTTTAAAACCCACAGGGACTCTTTCTGGCCACAATAGTGATGGGAAAGTTGTTTCAACGGGACTAACACCTGGACTGTGGCATGCCGGAGGGGGATCCATGGCAAAACTCCCATGGAAAATTACATAGTTGATGCAGAGTCTGGTTTTAAGCCATAAAACGCATAAATTACCTAACATTCCTAAATTGTTTGGAATAACGTGCTTTAAAACATCAGGTATGATGTTGTATCGATCAGGTAGTGTAAGGGTTAGGCCCGCTTCACAGTGACAGACCAAACTGCCCGTTTAACACACCGCAAACAACCACAAACAGTCCATTTGCACAACCGCAAACTCCCCATTTGCACAAGGTTGGATACCAAGCTAGCCATGTCCCGTTCCTTGTCCTCACTGATGTCATTGAAGGTCTCTTCCGCCACCCAGCCATGTACAACACCAAGGGTCCCCGAAAGGTGACAAAAAGCCCCCTGGGTGGCCTGCTGTGTTTGGTCTTCCACCTCCTCAAAGCCACCTTTCTCCTCTGACTCCTCTTCTTCAGACTCCTCTCACTACATTGCCTCTCTCTGCATTATTATAAGGTGTGTTAAGTAGTACTACTCTTATCAGTTTAAAACCTGTTACAGCACATATCAGGGGGCGTGTATAAGGCCTGGATTTTTAGAACCAGGAGATGGAAAAAGATGCTTTGTTGGTGGTATCACTTCAATTTTGGGGCACGGCACGTGCAGTCAAAGGTGCCACCAGATAGGAGTGGCGTGTTTATAAGTACTACTCTTATCAGTTTAATACTTGTTACGTCACCTATCAAGAGGCGTGTATAAGGCCTGGATTTTTAGAACAAGGAGATGGAAAAAGATGCTTTGTTGGTCGTATCACTTCAATTTTGGGGCACGGCACGTGCAGTCAAAGGTGCCACCAGATAGGAGTGGCGTGTTTGTAAGTACTACTCTTATCAGTTTAATACTTGTTACGTCACCTATCAGGGGGCGTGTATAAGGCCTGGATTTTTAGAAGCAGGAGATGGAAAAAGATGCTTTGTTGGTCGTATAACTTCAATTTTGGGGCACGGCACGTGCAGTCAAAGGTGCCACCAGATAGGAGTGGCGTGTTTGTAAGTACTACTCTTATCAGTTTAATACTTGTTACGTCACCTATCAGGGGGCGTGTATAAGGCCTGGATTTTTAGAACCAGGAGATGGAAAAAGATGCTTTGTTGGTGGTATCACTTGAATTTTGGGGCACGGCACGTGCAGTCAAAGGTGCCACCAGATAGGAGTGGCGTGTTCGTAAGTACTACTCTTATTAGTTTAATACTTGTTACGTCACCTATCAGGGGGCGTGTATAAGGCCTGGAATTTTAGAACCAGGAGATGGAAAAAGATGCTTTGTTGGTCGTATCACTTCAATTTTGGGGCACGGCACGTGCAGTCAAAGGTGCCACCAGATAGGAGTGGCGTGTTTGTAAGTACTACTCTTATCAGTTTAATACTTGTTACGTCACCTATCAGGGGGCGTGTATAAGGCCTGGATTTTTAGAACCAGGAGATGGAAAAAGATGCTTTGTTGGTGGTATCACTTCAATTTTGGGGCACGGCACGTGCAGTCAAAGGTGCCACCAGATAGGAGTGGCGTGTTTGTAAGTACTACTCTTATCAGTTTAATACTTGTTACGTCACCTATCAGGGGGCGTGTATAAGGCCTGGATTTTTAGAAGCAGGAGATGGAAAAAGATGCTTTGTTGGTCGTATCACTTCAATTTTGGGGCACGGCACGTGCAGTCAAAGGTGCCACCAGATAGGAGTGGCGTGTTTGTAAGTACTACTCTTATCAGTTTACTACTTGTTACGTCACCTATCAGGGGGCGTGTATAAGGCCTGGATTTTTAGAACCAGGAGATGGAAAAAGATGCTTTGTTGGTCGTATCACTTCAATTTTGGGGCACGGCACGTGCAGTCAAAGGTGCCACCAGATAGGAGTGGCGTGTTTGTAAGTACTACTCTTATCAGTTTAATACTTGTTACGTCACCTATCAGGGGGCGTGTATAAGGCCTGGATTTTTAGAAGCAGGAGATGGAAAAAGATGCTTTGTTTATCGTATCACTTCAATTTTGGGGCACGGCACGTGCAGTCAAAGGTGCCACCAGATAGGAGTGGCGTGTTTGTAAGTACTACTCTTATCAGTTTAATACTTGTTACGTCACCTATCAGGGGGCGTGTATAAGGCCTGGATTTTTAGAAATAGGAGATGGAAAAAGATGCTTTGTTGGTCGTATCACTTCAATTTTGGGGCACGGCACGTGCAGTCAAAGGTGCCACCACATAGGAGTGGCGTGTTCGTAAGTACTACTCTTATTAGTTTAATACTTGTTACGTCACCTATCAGGGGGCGTGTATAAGGCCTGGAATTTTAGAACCAGGATATGGAAAAAGATGCTTTGTTGGTCGTATCACTTCAATTTTGGGGCACGGCACGTGCAGTCAAAGGTGCCACCAGATAGGAGTGGCGTGTTTGTAAGTACTACTCTTATCAGTTTAATACTTGTTACGTCACCCATCAGGGGGCGTGTATAAGGCCTGGATTTTTAGAACCAGGAGATGGAAAAAGATGCTTTGTTGGTGGTATCACTTCAATTTTGGGGCACGGCACGTGCAGTCAAAGGTGCCACCAGATAGGAGTGGCGTGTTTGTAACTACTACTCTTATCAGTTTAATACTTGTTACGTCACCTATCAAGAGGCGTGTATAAGGCCTGGATTATTAGAACAAGGAGATGGAAAAAGATGCTTTGTTGGTCGTATCACTTCAATTTTGGGGCATGGCACGTGCAGTCAAAGGTGCCACCAGATAGGAGTGGCGTGTTTGTAAGTACTACTCTTATCAGTTTAATACTTGTTACGTCACCTATCAGGGGGCGTGTATAAGGCCTGGATTTTTAGAACCAGGAGATGGAAAAAGATGCTTTGTTGGTGGTATCACTTCAATTTTGGGGCACGGCACGTGCAGTCAAAGGTGCCACCAGATAGGAGTGGCATGTTTGTAAGTACTACTCTTATCAGTTTAATACTTGTTACGTCACCTATCAGGGGGCGTGTATAAGGCCTGGATTTTTAGAAGCAGGAGATGGAAAAAGATGCTTTGTTGGTCGTATAACTTCAATTTTGGGGCACGGCACGTGCAGTCAAAGGTGCCACCAGATAGGAGTGGCGTGTTTGTAAGTACTACTCTTATCAGTTTAATACTTGTTACGTCACCTATCAGGGGGCGTGTATAAGGCCTGGATTTTTAGAACCAGGAGATGGAAAAAGATGCTTTGTTGGTGGTATCACTTGAATTTTGGGGCACGGCACGTGCAGTCAAAGGTGCCACCAGATAGGAGTGGCGTGTTCGTAAGTACTACTCTTATTAGTTTAATACTTGTTACGTCACCTATCAGGGGGCGTGTATAAGGCCTGGAATTTTAGAACCAGGATATGGAAAAAGATGCTTTGTTGGTCGTATCACTTCAATTTTGGGGCACGGCACGTGCAGTCAAAGGTGCCACCAGATAGGAGTGGCGTGTTTGTAAGTACTACTCTTATCAGTTTAATACTTGTTACGTCACCTATCAGGGGGCGTGTATAAGGCCTGGATTTTTAGAACCAGGAGATGGAAAAAGATGCTTTGTTGGTGGTATCACTTCAATTTTGGGGCACGGCACGTGCAGTCAAAGGTGCCACCAGATAGGAGTGGCGTGTTTGTAAGTACTACTCTTATCAGTTTAATACTTGTTACGTCACCTATCAGGGGGCGTGTATAAGGCCTGGATTTTTAGAAGCAGGAGATGGAAAAAGATGCTTTGTTGGTCGTATCACTTCAATTTTGGGGCACGGCACGTGCAGTCAAAGGTGCCACCAGACAGGAGTGGCGTGTTTGTAAGTACTACTCTTATCAGTTTACTACTTGTTACGTCACCTATCAGGGGGCGTGTATAAGGCCTGGATTTTTAGAACCAGGAGATGGAAAAAGATGCTTTGTTGGTCGTATCACTTCAATTTTGGGGCACGGCACGTGCAGTCAAAGGTGCCACCAGATAGGAGTGGCGTGTTTGTAAGTACTACTCTTATCAGTTTAATACTTGTTACGTCACCTATCAGGGGGCGTGTATAAGGCCTGGATTTTTAGAAGCAGGAGATGGAAAAAGATGCTTTGTTTATCGTATCACTTCAATTTTGGGGCACGGCACGTGCAGTCAAAGGTGCCACCAGATAGGAGTGGCGTGTTTGTAAGTACTACTCTTATCAGTTTAATACTTGTTACGTCACCTATCAGGGGGCGTGTATAAGGCCTGGATTTTTAGAACCAGGAGATGGAAAAAGATGCTTTGTTGGTGGTATCACTTCAATTTTGGGGCACGGCACGTGCAGTCAAAGGTGCCACCAGATAGGAGTGGCGTGTTTGTAAGTACTACTCTTATCAGTTTAATACTTGTTACGTCACCTATCAGGGGGCGTGTATAAGGCCTTTATTTTTAGAAGCAGGAGATGGAAAAAGATGCTTTGTTGGTCGTATCACTTCAATTTTGGGGCACGGCACGTGCAGTCAAAGGTGCCACCAGATAGGAGTGGCGTGTTTGTAAGTACTACTCTTATCAGTTTACTACTTGTTACGTCACCTATCAGGGGGCGTGTATAAGGCCTGGATTTTTAGAACCAGGAGATGGAAAAAGATGCTTTGTTGGTCGTATCACTTCAATTTTGGGGCACGGCACGTGCAGTCAAAGGTGCCACCAGATAGGAGTGGCGTGTTTGTAAGTACTACTCTTATCAGTTTAATACTTGTTACGTCACCTATCAGGGGGCGTGTATAAGGCCTGGATTTTTAGAAGCAGGAGATGGAAAAAGATGCTTTGTTTATCGTATCACTTCAATTTTGGGGCACGGCACGTGCAGTCAAAGGTGCCACCAGATAGGAGTGGCGTGTTTGTAAGTACTACTCTTATCAGTTTAATACTTGTTACGTCACCTATCAGGGGGCGTGTATAAGGCCTGGATTTTTAGAAATAGGAGATGGAAAAAGATGCTTTGTTGGTCGTATCACTTCAATTTTGGGGCACGGCACGTGCAGTCAAAGGTGCCACCACATAGGAGTGGCGTGTTCGTAAGTACTACTCTTATTAGTTTAATACTTGTTACGTCACCTATCAGGGGGCGTGTATAAGGCCTGGAATTTTAGAACCAGGATATGGAAAAAGATGCTTTGTTGGTCGTATCACTTCAATTTTGGGGCACGGCACGTGCAGTCAAAGGTGCCACCAGATAGGAGTGGCGTGTTTGTAAGTACTACTCTTATCAGTTTAATACTTGTTACGTCACCCATCAGGGGGCGTGTATAAGGCCTGGATTTTTAGAACAAGGAGATGGAAAAAGATGCTTTGTTGGTGGTATCACTTCAATTTTGGGGCACGGCACGTGCAGTCAAAGGTGCCACCAGATAGGAGTGGCGTGTTTGTAACTACTACTCTTATCAGTTTAATACTTGTTACGTCACCTATCAAGAGGCGTGTATAAGGCCTGGATTTTTAGAACAAGGAGATGGAAAAAGATGCTTTGTTGGTCGTATCACTTCAATTTTGGGGCATGGCACGTGCAGTCAAAGGTGCCACCAGATAGGAGTGGCGTGTTTGTAAGTACTACTCTTATCAGTTTAATACTTGTTACGTCACCTATCAGGGGGCGTGTATAAGGCCTGGATTTTTAGAACCAGGAGATGGAAAAAGATGCTTTGTTGGTGGTATCACTTGAATTTTGGGGCACGGCACGTGCAGTCAAAGGTGCCACCAGATAGGAGTGGCATGTTTGTAAGTACTACTCTTATCAGTTTAATACTTGTTACGTCACCTATCAGGGGGCGTGTATAAGGCCTGGATTTTTAGAATGAGGAGATGGAAAAAGATGCTTTGTTGGTCGTATAACTTCAATTTTGGGGCACGGCACGTGCAGTCAAAGGTGCCACCAGATAGGAGTGGCGTGTTTGTAAGTACTACTCTTATCAGTTTAATACTTGTTACGTTACCTATCAGGGGGCGTGTATAAGGCCTGGATTTTTAGAACCAGGAGATGGAAAAAGATGCTTTGTTGGTGGTATCACTTGAATTTTGGGGCACGGCACGTGCAGTCAAAGGTGCCACCAGATAGGAGTGGCGTGTTAGTAAGTACTACTCTTATTAGTTTAATACTTGTTACGTCACCTATCAGGGGGCGTGTATAAGGCCTGGAATTTTAGAACCAGGATATGGAAAAAGATGCTTTGTTGGTCGTATCACTTCAATTTTGGGGCACGGCACGTGCAGTCAAAGGTGCCACCAGATAGGAGTGGCGTGTTTGTAAGTACTACTCTTATCAGTTTAATACTTGTTACGTCACCTATCAGGGGGCGTGTATAAGGCCTGGATTTTTAGAACCAGGAGATGGAAAAAGATGCTTTGTTGGTGGTCTCACTTCAATTTTGGGGCTCGGCACGTGCAGTCAAAGGTGCCACCAGATAGGAGTGGCGTGTTTGTAAGTACTACTCTTATCAGTTTAATACTTGTTACGTCACCTATCAGGGGGCGTGTATAAGGCCTGGATTTTTAGAAGCAGGAGATGGAAAAAGATGCTTTGTTCGTCGTATCACTTCAATTTTGGGGCACGGCACGTGCAGTCAAAGGTGCCACCAGATAGGAGTGGCGTGTTTGTAAGTACTACTCTTATCAGTTTACTACTTGTTACGTCACCTATCAGGGGGCGTGTATAAGGCCTGGATTTTTAGAACCAGGAGATGGAAAAAGATGCTTTGTTGGTCGTATCACTTCAATTTTGGGGCACGGCACGTGCAGTCAAAGGTGCCACCAGATAGGAGTGGCGTGTTTGTAAGTACTACTCTTATCAGTTTAATACTTGTTACGTCACCTATCAGGGGGCGTGTATAAGGCCTGGATTTTTAGAAGCAGGAGATGGAAAAAGATGCTTTGTTTATCGTATCACTTCAATTTTGGGGCACGGCACGTGCAGTCAAAGGTGCCACCAGATAGGAGTGGCGTGTTTGTAAGTACTACTCTTATCAGTTTAATACTTGTTACGTCACCTATCAGGGGGCGTGTATAAGGCCTGGATTTTTAGAAATAGGAGATGGAAAAAGATGCTTTGTTAGTCGTATCACTTCAATTTTGGGGCACGGCACGTGCAGTCAAAGGTGCCACCACATAGGAGTGGCGTGTTCGTAAGTACTACTCTTATTAGTTTAATACTTGTTACGTCACCTATCAGGGGGCGTGTATAAGGCCTGGAATTTTAGAACCAGGATATGGAAAAAGATGCTTTGTTGGTCGTATCACTTCAATTTTGGGGCACGGCACGTGCAGTCAAAGGTGCCACCAGATAGGAGTGGCGTGTTTGTAAGTACTACTCTTATCAGTTTAATACTTGTTACGTCACCTATCAGGGGGCGTGTATAAGGCCTGGATTTTTAGAACCAGGAGATGGAAAAAGATGCTTTGTTGGTGGTATCACTTCAATTTTGGGGCACGGCACGTGCAGTCAAAGGTGCCACCAGATAGGAGTGGCGTGTTTGTAAGTACTACTCTTATCAGTTTAATACTTGTTACGTCACCTATCAGGGGGCGTGTATAAGGCCTGGATTTTTAGAAGCAGGAGATGGAAAAAGATGCTTTGTTGGTCGTATCACTTCAATTTTGGGGCACGGCACGTGCAGTCAAAGGTGCCACCAGATAGGAGTGGCGTGTTTGTAAGTACTACTCTTATCAGTTTAATACTTGTTACGTCACCTATCAGGGGGCGTGTATAAGGCCTGGATTTTTAGAACCAGGAGATGGAAAAAGATGCTTTGTTGGTCGTATCACTTCAATTTTGGGGCACGGCACGTGCAGTCAAAGGTGCCACCAGATAGGAGTGGCGTGTTTGTAAGTACTACTCTTATCAGTTTAATACTTGTTACGTCACCTATCAGGGGGCGTGTATAAGGCCTGGATTTTTAGAACCAGGAGATGGAAAAAGATGCTTTGTTGGTGGTATCACTTCAATTTTGGGGCACGGCACGTGCAGTCAAAGGTGCCACCAGATAGGAGTGGCGTGTTTGTAAGTACTACTCTTATCAGTTTAATACTTGTTACGTCACCTATCAGGGGGCGTGTATAAGGCCTGGATTTTTAGAAATAGGAGATGGAAAAAGATGCTTTGTTGGTCGTATCACTTCAATTTTGGGGCACGGCACGTGCAGTCAAAGGTGCCACCACATAGGAGTGGCGTGTTCGTAAGTACTACTCTTATTAGTTTAATACTTGTTACGTCACCTATCAGGGGGCGTGTATAAGGCCTGGATTTTTAGAACCAGGAGATGGAAAAAGATGCTTTGTTGGTCGTATCACTTCAATTTTGGGGCACGGCACGTGCAGTCAAAGGTGCCACCAGATAGGAGTGGCGTGTTTGTAAGTACTACTCTTATCAGTTTAATACTTGTTACGTCACCCATCAGGGGGCGTGTATAAGGCCTGGATTTTTAGAACCAGGAGATGGAAAAAGATGCTTTGTTGGTCGTATCACTTCAATTTTGGGGCATGGCACGTGCAGTCAAAGGTGCCACCAGATAGGAGTGGCGTGTTTGTAAGTACTACTCTTATCAGTTTAATACTTGTTACGTCACCTATCAGGGGGCGTGTATAAGGCCTGGATTTTTAGAACCAGGAGATGGAAAAAGATGCTTTGTTGGTGGTATCTATTGAATTTTGGGGCACGGCACGTGCAGTCAAAGGTTGCCACCAGATAGGAGTGGCGTGTTCGTAAGTACTACTCTTATTAGTTTAATACTTGTTACGTCACCTATCAGGGGGCGTGTATAAGGCCTGGAATTTTAGAACCAGGATATGGAAAAAGATGCTTTGTTGGTCGTATCACTTCAATTTTGGGGCACGGCACGTGCAGTCAAAGGTGCCACCAGATAGGAGTGGCGTGTTTGTAAGTACTACTCTTATCAGTTTAATACTTGTTACGTCACCTATCAGGGGGCGTGTATAAGGCCTGGATTTTTAGAACCAGGAGATGGAAAAAGATGCTTTGTTGGTGGTATCACTTCAATTTTGGGGCACGGCACGTGCAGTCAAAGGTGCCACCAGATAGGAGTGGCGTGTTTGTAAGTACTACTCTTATCAGTTTAATACTTGTTACGTCACCTATCAGGGGGCGTGTATAAGGCCTGGATTTTTAGAAGCAGGAGATGGAAAAAGATGCTTTGTTCGTCGTATCACTTCAATTTTGGGGCACGGCACGTGCAGTCAAAGGTGCCACCAGATAGGAGTGGCGTGTTTGTAAGTACTACTCTTATCAGTTTACTACTTGCTACCTCACCTATCAGGGGGCGTGTATAAGGCCTGGATTTTTAGAACCAGGAGATGGAAAAAGATGCTTTGTTGGTCTTATCACTTCAATTTTGGGGCACGGCACGTGCAGTCAAAGGTGCCACCAGATAGGAGTGGCGTGTTTGTAAGTACTACTCTTATCAGTTTAATACTTGTTACGTCACCTATCAGGGGGCGTGTATAAGGCCTGGATTTTTAGAAGCAGGAGATGGAAAAAGATGCTTTGTTTATCGTATCACTTCAATTTTGGGGCACGGCACGTGCAGTCAAAGGTGCCACCAGATAGGAGTGGCGTGTTTGTAAGTACTACTCTTATCAGTTTAATACTTGTTACGTCACCTATCAGGGGGCGTGTATAAGGCCTGGATTTTTAGAAATAGGAGATGGAAAAAGATGCTTTGTTAGTCGTATCACTTCAATTTTGGGGCACGGCACGTGCAGTCAAAGGTGCCACCACATAGGAGTGGCGTGTTCGTAAGTACTACTCTTATTAGTTTAATACTTGTTACGTCACCTATCAGGGGGCGTGTATAAGGCCTGGAATTTTAGAACCAGGATATGGAAAAAGATGCTTTGTTGGTCGTATCACTTCAATTTTGGGGCACGGCACGTGCAGTCAAAGGTGCCACCAGATAGGAGTGGCGTGTTTGTAAGTACTACTCTTATCAGTTTAATACTTGTTACGTCACCTATCAGGGGGCGTGTATAAGGCCTGGATTTTTAGAACCAGGAGATGGAAAAAGATGCTTTGTTGGTGGTATCACTTCAATTTTGGGGCACGGCACGTGCAGTCAAAGGTGCCACCAGATAGGAGTGGCGTGTTTGTAAGTACTACTCTTATCAGTTTAATACTTGTTACGTCACCTATCAGGGGGCGTGTATAAGGCCTGGATTTTTAGAAGCAGGAGATGGAAAAAGATGCTTTGTTGGTCGTATCACTTCAATTTTGGGGCACGGCACGTGCAGTCAAAGGTGCCACCAGATAGGAGTGGCGTGTTTGTAAGTACTACTCTTATCAGTTTAATACTTGTTACGTCACCTATCAGGGGGCGTGTATAAGGCCTGGATTTTTAGAACCAGGAGATGGAAAAAGATGCTTTGTTGGTCGTATCACTTCAATTTTGGGGCACGGCACGTGCAGTCAAAGGTGCCACCAGATAGGAGTGGCGTGTTTGTAAGTACTACTCTTATCAGTTTAATACTTGTTACGTCACCTATCAGGGGGCGTGTATAAGGCCTGGATTTTTAGAACCAGGAGATGGAAAAAGATGCTTTGTTGGTGTATCACTTCAATTTTGGGGCACGGCACGTGCAGTCAAAGGTGCCACCAGATAGGAGTGGCGTGTTTGTAAGTACTACTCTTATCAGTTTAATACTTGTTACGTCACCTATCAGGGGGCGTGTATAAGGCCTGGATTTTTAGAACCAGGAGATGGAAAAAGATGCTTTGTTGGTGGTATCACTTGAATTTTGGGGCACGGCACGTGCAGTCAAAGGTGCCACCAGATAGGAGTGGCGTGTTCGTAAGTACTACTCTTATTAGTTTAATACTTGTTACGTCACCTATCAGGGGGCGTGTATAAGGCCTGGATTTTTAGAACCAGGATATGGAAAAAGATGCTTTGTTGGTCGTATCACTTCAATTTTGGGGCACGGCACGTGCAGTCAAAGGTGCCACCAGATAGGAGTGGCGTGTTTGTAAGTACTACTCTTATCAGTTTAATACTTGTTACGTCACCTATCAGGGGGCGTGTATAAGGCCTGGATTTTTAGAACCAGGAGATGGAAAAAGATGCTTTGTTGGTGGTATCACTTCAATTTTGGGGCACGGCACGTGCAGTCAAAGGTGCCACCAGATAGGAGTGGCGTGTTTGTAAGTACTACTCTTATCAGTTTAATACTTGTTACGTCACCTATCAGGGGGCGTGTATAAGGCCTGGATTTTTAGAAGCAGGAGATGGAAAAAGATGCTTTGTTCGTCGTATCACTTCAATTTTGGGGCACGGCACGTGCAGTCAAAGGTGCCACCAGATAGGAGTGGCGTGTTTGTAAGTACTACTCTTATCAGTTTACTACTTGTTACGTCACCTATCAGGGGGCGTGTATAAGGCCTGGATTTTTAGAACCAGGAGATGGAAAAAGATGCTTTGTTGGTGGTATCACTTCAATTTTGGGGCACGGCACGTGCAGTCAAAGGTGCCACCAGATAGGAGTGGCGTGTTTGTAAGTACTACTCTTATCAGTTTAATACTTGTTACGTCACCTATCAGGGGGCGTGTATAAGGCCTGGATTTTTAGAAGCAGGAGATGGAAAAAGATGCTTTGTTTATCGTATCACTTCAATTTTGGGGCACGGCACGTGCAGTCAAAGGTGCCACCAGATAGGAGTGGCGTGTTTGTAAGTACTACTCTTATCAGTTTAATACTTGTTACGTCACCTATCAGGGGGCGTGTATAAGGCCTGGATTTTTAGAAATAGGAGATGGAAAAAGATGCTTTGTTAGTCGTATCACTTCAATTTTGGGGCACGGCACGTGCAGTCAAAGGTGCCACCACATAGGAGTGGCGTGTTTGTAAGTACTACTCTTATTAGTTTAATACTTGTTACGTCACCTATCAGGGGGCGTGTATAAGGCCTGGAATTTTAGAACCAGGATATGGAAAAAGATGCTTTGTTGGTCGTATCACTTCAATTTTGGGGCACGGCACGTGCAGTCAAAGGTGCCACCAGATAGGAGTGGCGTGTTTGTAAGTACTACTCTTATCAGTTTAATACTTGTTACGTCACCTATCAGGGGGCGTGTATAAGGCCTGGATTTTTAGAACCAGGAGATGGAAAAAGATGCTTTGTTGGTCGTATCACTTCAATTTTGGGGCACGGCACGTGCAGTCAAAGGTGCCACCAGATAGGAGTGGCGTGTTTGTAAGTACTACTCTTATCAGTTTAATACTTGTTACGTCACCTATCAGGGGGCGTGTATAAGGCCTGGATTTTTAGAAGCAGGAGATGGAAAAAGATGCTTTGTTGGTCGTATCACTTCAATTTTGGGGCACGGCACGTGCAGTCAAAGGTGCCACCAGATAGGAGTGGCGTGTTTGTAAGTACTACTCTTATCAGTTTAATACTTGTTACGTCACCTATCAGGGGGCGTGTATAAGGCCTGGATTTTTAGAACCAGGAGATGGAAAAAGATGCTTTGTTGGTCGTATCACTTCAATTTTGGGGCACGGCACGTGCAGTCAAAGGTGCCACCAGATCGGAGTGGCGTGTTTGTAAGTACTACTCTTATCAGTTTAATACTTGTTACGTTACCTATCAGGGGGCGTGTATAAGGCCTGGATTTTTAGAACCAGGAGATGGAAAAAGATGCTTTGTTGGTCGTATCACTTCAATTTTGGGGCACGGCACGTGCAGTCAAAGGTGCCACCAGATAGGAGTGGCGTGTTTGTAAGTACTACTCTTATCAGTTTAATACTTGTTACGTCACCTATCAGGGGGCGTGTATAAGGCCTGGATTTTTAGAACAGGAGATGGAAAAAGATGCTTTGTTGGTCGTATCACTTCAATTTTGGGGCACGGCACGTGCAGTCAAAGGTGCCACCAGATAGGAGTGGCGTGTTTGTAAGTACTACTCTTATCAGTTTAATACTTGTTACGTCACCTATCAGGGGGCGTGTATAAGGCCTGGATTTTTAGAACCAGGAGATGGAAAAAGATGCTTTGTTGGTCGTATCACTTCAATTTTGGGGCACGGCACGTGCAGTCAAAGGTGCCACCAGATAGGAGTGACGTGTTTGTAAGTACTACTCTTATCAGTTTAATACTTGTTACGTCACCTATCAGGGGGCGTGTATAAGGCCTGGATTTTTAGAACCAGGAGATGGAAAAAGATGCTTTGTTGGTCGTATCACTTCAATTTTGGGGCACGGCACGTGCAGTCAAAGGTGCCACCAGATAGGAGTGGCGTGTTTGTAAGTACTACTCTTATCAGTTTAATACTTGTTACGTCACCTATCAGGGGGCGTGTATAAGGCCTGGATTTTTAGAACCAGGAGATGGAAAAAGATGCTTTGTTGGTCGTATCACTTCAATTTTGGGGCACGGCACGTGCAGTCAAAGGTGCCACCAGATAGGAGTGGCGTGTTTGTAAGTACTACTCTTATCAGTTTAATACTTGTTACGTCACCTATCAGGGGGCGTGTATAAGGCCTGGATTTTTAGAACCAGGAGATGGAAAAAGATGCTTTGTTGGTCGTATCACTTCAATTTTGGGGCACGGCACGTGCAGTCAAAGGTGCCACCAGATAGGAGTGCGTGTTTGTAAGTACTACTCTTATCAGTTTAATACTTGTTACGTCACCTATCAGGGGGCGTGTATAAGGCCTGGATTTTTAGAACCAGGAGATGGAAAAAGATGCTTTGTTGGTCGTATCACTTCAATTTTGGGGCACGGCACGTGCAGTCAAAGATGCCACCAGATAGGAGTGGCGTGTTTGTAAGTACTACTCTTATCAGTTTAATACTTGTTACGTCACCTATCAGGGGGCGTGTATAAGGCCTGGATTTTTAGAACCAGGAGATGGAAAAAGATGCTTTGTTGGTCGTATCACTTCAATTTTGGGGCACGGCACGTGCAGTCAAAGGTGCCACCAGATAGGAGTGGCGTGTTTGTAAGTACTACTCTTATCAGTTTAATACTTGTTACGTTCACCTATCAGGGGGCGTGTATAAGGCCTGGATTTTTAGAACCAGGAGATGGAAAAAGATGCTTTGTTGGTCGTATCACTTCAATTTTGGGGCACGGCACGTGCAGTCAAAGGTGCCACCAGATAGGAGTGGCGTGATTGTAAGTACTACTCTTATCAGTTTAATACTTGTTACGTCACCCTATCTTGGGGCGTGTATAAGGCCTGGATTTTTCGAACCAGGAGATGGAAAAAGATGCTTTGTTGGTCGTATCACTTCAATTTTGTGGCACGGCACGTGCAATCAAAGGTGCCACCAGATAGGAGTGGCGTGTTTGTAAGTACTACTCTTATCAGTTTAATACTTGTTACGTCACCTATCAGGGGGCGTGTATAAGGCCTGGATTTTTAGAACCAGGAGATGGAAAAAGATGCTTTGTTGGTGGTATCACTTCAATTTTGGGGCACGGCACGTGCAGTCAAAGGTGCCACCAGATAGGAGTGGCGTGTTTGTAAGTACTACTCTTATCAGTTTAATACTTGTTACGTCACCTATCAGGGGGCGTGTATAAGGCCTGGATTTTTAGAAGCAGGAGATGGAAAAAGATGCTTTGTTGGTCGTATCACTTCAATTTTGGGGCACGGCACGTGCAGTCAAAGGTGCCACCAGATAGGAGTGGCGTGTTTGTAAGTACTACTCTTATCAGTTTAATACTTGTTACGTCACCTATCAGGGGGCGTGTATAAGGCCTGGATTTTTAGAACCAGGAGATGGAAAAAGATGCTTTGTTGGTCGTATCACTTCAATTTTGGGGCACGGCACGTGCAGTCAAAGGTGCCACCAGATAGGAGTGGCGTGTTTGTAAGTACTACTCTTATCAGTTTAATACTTGTTACGTCACCCTATCTTGGGGCGTGTATAAGGCCTGGATTTTTAGAACCAGGAGATGGAAAAAGATGCTTTGTTGGTCGTATCACTTCAATTTTGGGGCACGGCACGTGCAGTCAAAGGTGCCACCAGATAGGAGTGGCGTGTTTGTAAGTACTACTCTTATCAGTTTAATACTTGTTACGTCACCTATCAAGAGGGCGTGTATAAGGCCTGGATTTTTAGAACAAGGAGATGGAAAAAGATGCTTTGTTGGTCGTATCACTTCAATTTTGGGGCACGGCACGTGCAGTCAAAGGTGCCACCACATAGGAGTGGCGTGTTCGTAAGTACTACTCTTATTAGTTTAATACTTGTTACGTCACCTATCAGGGGGCGTGTATAAGGCCTGGAATTTTAGAACCAGGATATGGAAAAAGATGCTTTGTTGGTCGTATCACTTCAATTTTGGGGCACGGCACGTGCAGTCAAAGGTGCCACCAGATAGGAGTGGCGTGTTTGTAAGTACTACTCTTATCAGTTTAATACTTGTTACGTCACCCATCAGGGGGCGTGTATAAGGCCTGGATTTTTAGAACCAGGAGATGGAAAAAGATGCTTTGTTGGTGGTATCACTTCAATTTTGGGGCACGGCACGTGCAGTCAAAGGTGCCACCAGATAGGAGTGGCGTGTTTGTAAGTACTACTCTTATCAGTTTAATACTTGTTACGTCACCTATCAGGGGGCGTGTATAAGGCCTGGATTTTTAGAACAAGGAGATGGAAAAAGATGCTTTGTTGGTCGTATCACTTCAATTTTGGGGCACGGCACGTGCAGTCAAAGGTGCCACCAGATAGGAGTGGCGTGTTTGTAAGTACTACTCTTATCAGTTTAATACTTGTTACGTCACCTATCAGGGGGCGTGTATAAGGCCTGGATTTTTAGAACCAGGAGATGGAAAAAGATGCTTTGTTGGTCGTATCACTTCAATTTTGGGGCACTTTGTGTCATTAGCTTCTTACGCTCAAACATGTCACCCAAACATTAGGTCTCAACCTGTAGAGGATAAGGGAACCAGGCTACTCTAGACCTCATTCATCATTAACGGTTTTGACAGATTGGTACTATGCGTCCAAGCTACTGTGACAACAGATATGAGTGGCACTGTGCACTTGCAGAAGTTGGCAGAGTAGACGCTGTAGGTCTGACACACACGCTTGCAGACAACTAACTGCTGTGCAATCTATTACAGTAGAAAAAATGTTTTTTGTTTTAAATGTGCACTACTGTTACACCAGATATGAGTGGTGTGTTAAGTAGTACTACTCCTATCAGTTTAATCCCTGTTATGTGCCTTTTTTTGGGGTTTGGTTGTTGAAGGCACAGTGCAGCACCAGAGGCCAGAAAAATTAGGCATGTACACATGCCTGAAAAATTAGGTATTGTTTATCTTGCAGCGAGCAGAGAAGAAGGTAGGCCTGATTCAAAGCCCCAGCCCGCATACCCACACTCAGAGATTGAGGGGGGGACCTGAGAAGGCCACGGGCCGGAGATATAAAGGGGGGGCCATCTAAAATAAGCACACAAGCGGGGACAAGGGTAGTGAAGGGGACATAGAGGCCCATGGACTGACGGTCGCCATCTTGGCAGGAAAAGGGCCCAGCAATTAAGCCAAACTGACCCAGCACAGGCAGCTACTTGAGTCAAACGCTGTACAATTACACCTTAATAAAGCTGAAACATGCAGCAGCAGGGATTCTAAACGGCCACCCACAGTCTCTGCACCACTCTTTTTAACATATAACCCAATGGGCTAACCAGGGACCTTGCCCACATAAAAAAACAGAATTTTATTGGAGGAATTATTAGTGTCTTTACCCCCCAACAGAGGACATAATATACGGTATCTTTAGACTACCTGATGGCCACACCTCCTTTAGCCCCAATGCTATCCAAGAAACATTTCAAAACTTTATCTGACTGAAGGTCTATAGAGTGACATTAGTACTGACCTTTATATGACTGGGGTCTATAGAGGGACATTAGTACTGACCTTTATCTGACTGGGTGTCTATAGAGGAACATTAGTACTGACCTTTATCTGACTGTGTGTCTATAGAGGGACATTAGTGCTGACCTTTATATGACTGGGGGTCTATAGAGGGACATTAGTACTGACCTTTATCTGACTGGGTGTCTATAGAGGGACATTAGTACTGACCTTTATCTGACAGGGTGTCTATAGAGGGACATTAGTACTGACCTTTATCTGACTGGGTGTCTATAGAGTGACATTAGTACTGACCTTTATATGACTGGGGGTCTATAGATGGACATTAGTACTGACCTTTATCTGACTGGGTGTCTATAGAGGGACATTAGTAATGACCTTTATCTGACTGGGTGTCTATACAGGGACATTAGTACTGACCTTTATCTGACTGGGTATCTATAGAGTGACATTAGTACTGACCTTTATATGACTGGGGGTCTATAGAGGGACATTAGTACTGACCTTTATCTGACTGGGTGTCTATAGAGTGACATTAGTAATGACCTTTATCTGACTGGGTGTCTATAGAGGGACATTAGTACTGAACTTTATCTGACTGGGGGTCTATAGAGGGACATTAGTACTGACCTTTATATGACTGGGGGTCTATAGGTGACATTAGTACTGACCTTTATCTGACTGGGTGTCTATAGAGGGACATTAGTACTGACCTTTATCTGACTGGGGGTCTATAGAGGGACATTAGTACTGACCTTTATCTGTCTGGGGGTCTATAGGTGACATTAGTACTGACCTTTATATGACTGGGGGACTATAGAGGGACATTAGTACTGACCTTTATCTGACTGGGTGTTTATAGAGGGACATTAGTAATGACCTTTATCTGACTGGGTGTCTATAGAGGGACATTAGTACTGACCTTTATCTGACTGGGGGTCTATAGAGGGACATTAGTACTGACCTTTATATGACTGGGGGTCTATAGGTGACATTAGTACTGACCTTTATCTGACTGGGGGTCTATAGAGGGACATTAGTACTGACCTTTATATGACTGGGGGTCTATAGGTGACATTAGTACTGACCTTTATCTGACAGGGTGTCTATAGAGTGACATTAGTACTGACCTTTATCTGTCTGGGGGTCTATAGGTGACATTAGTCCTGACCTCCTGCTGCAGTATTATTATTCCCAGTACTCCCAGGCTTGCTACTATTAGATATAATAACCTCAGTTTCGTTTCCTTATCTGTTGGTAACATCAAAATATGATTATTAAATATTTCATATTTGTTTGTTTTTTCTCCCAAAGTGAACCCCTTTGTGTGTGTCCCACAGATGTGGCGTTTCCGCTCTGCATATGTTGGATTTGCACCGCTCAAAAAAGTATGAAAAGAGATCCCCCCCCTTGAAGCCCATTAATGACATCATCAGTAAATTGTATGTAACAGATTCCAGTGTTTAGGGTTTATGACCCAATACTGCGATCATATCATTTATGACAAAAATCCGTATTTGTCTTATTATTCAGACGCGCGTGCATCTTTGTGTTACATTTCCTGATACTTTTATTATCTTGATCTTTATATATTTACTAGCGACTTGCCCGTCAAAAAATGGCGGCAATAATATTGTAAGGCAGGTAATGGTGTTTGGACACATTCATTTTGTTGGTGGTCGGAGATCCTTCGGCGCTCATTGCGAGGCTGTTGGTTGTATTTTTTTTCTGATAGGCGCTTTTGCTGTTATTCTTTGGTCGGCGGTGATGTGTTTTTTGCGCTTATTGCAAGGCTTTGTGTGCTATGAGCAGCGTTGGCGCTCGTTGTGAGGAGCGCAGTGAATGGCTTTTATGTTTAATGTGATAATGTTTTTTTTGTGTATATGTATTTTTGTATGCTAATGAAATAATTACTAAATGAATATACTTTACCTATTTGTAAGTAATATATGCAGGAAGCATTGTGCTGAAGAGCTGACAATCTGTTTTCATGTTCCTGCAGCATACAATGTAGGTTTTCAGTGCTGTGGAGCTGCTGTGTAAGTGTCAGCAATGTGCGCAGTGTGTAGTGTAAATAGGCTGCGTGCGCGAGGGGAAGCCGTTAGGGTAGCTGGGTACTTCTGCATTGTGTAAGTTAGTGTTGTAAAATGGTGGGGAATGTGTATGTGGTACGCGGGTGTGGATGATTTAGTGTCCTTGTTAATAATGTATCTTTACCTCGTACGGCTTTTAAGGAAAATCCGTATGTGTTTTGCGTGTTTAGGGTCCTGTAGCCTCGTTTTCTTTTTTTCAACGGCCATTTTTTCTCTCACTTAGGTGATTTTCGGGTGTCTAAACTCATGAATTTGGACTTAAATGGAGGTGTAACTTCACTTGCAGAGGTCCTTGGTGCCCGCCTTGCTGTGGGTAAGCTTTTATTTGTGTTTGTTGTGTGTATCTATTGTGTTTTTAATGATTTTAAGTGCGCGCGGTTCGGGCGTTAAGGTCGTATTTTTGTGAGCTCGTAATGTTTTTTTTTTCTAAGTCCCGTATTTTTGGATGGTAGGTCCGTAAATTTGATGGTGTAAGTCCCGCCTGCGGCTCATTGCAGCCGACGTGGGAGCCTTCGGCGCTCCTTGCCAGCAACTCTGGCACTCGCTTCGCAAGCCCGCAGCGTTAGCAACAACCCGCCTGCTCACAACTATATATGTGATATCTGCAACGTCTTCCCCAGTTGGCACTTGTAAATCGGCTAAGCGACAAAAAAAATGGCGTCCGGAAAAAATGAAAACGAGGCTACACGACCCCAAACCGCGCAAAACATCGCCAGCCATGTACGACTTTTACCTAGGAACAGACGAGGTACAAAATACACTATTAAAAATAATGGAAACTGCTGGCGAGCCGCGTAACACATACACAATCGCCGCCATTTTACAACACTAACTTGCAACTAATAACATTACAAATCTAAAATGGCGCGTTACACGACTATACAAGCGGTTTCCCCTCGTGCACTGCGCACATTGCTGACACTTACACCTCAGGTCACCAACAGTCCAAATGTACACTGTAAGCTGCAGGAAAATCAAAACTGATTGTTATCTCTTCAGGATATTGATCACTGGATATATTAATTACAAATAGGTAAAGTATTTTAGTAATTAATTAATTCATTATTATTAAAAAAAATATCTATAAAAAAAAATACGCTTAATAGCATATTTTACACTGCCGTTACTTTACATACATTAACGCTTCGCACTTCCTAATACATTTGTTCATTCACAATAGTTATTATCGTGCATTCATTTAATAAGTATTAATTAGTAATGGAAAATAAAAATGTAGACTTTACAGTACACTAAAATGTTTTACTTTTTACTCTGCAGTTATATATCTGGATTACTGCTCATTGGCTGCCAGCGATAGCACTCTCAAAGCAGTTACAAATCTAAATCACTTTATTATGCTCTGAGACCTGAATACATTTTTTAATTTACACTGCACAAAAAAAATTATATATTTAACACTGTACTTACATATCTGTCTTTGCGATGAGCGCCGAAGATTAATCGTTGCAAAGCACGAAACATGAAGGACACTAGGGAAGAGGCTCACAATGAGCGCCGAAGGTCCTCAGAGTACAAAAAGCATCACATTGTGTGGCAAACAGCATTGCCATGGCTTCAAACTTTATTGCCCCTTCATTTGTGCCAGGCAAGTCGCTAGTGATATAATATAACATAATGCAATACAATATTATACAGTACACATGGGTGTTTGAACTGGGGGGGGGGGGTAAGGGGTAACCCCCCCCCCCCCCCAGATTTCTTATCGTATGTATGTATGCGTATAGAAGCTAACAGGGGAGGGGAGAGGGGGAGGAAACACAGGGGAGAGGGAGAGGAAGACACAGGAGAGGGGAGAGGGGAAGGAAGACACAGTGGAGAGGGGGAGGAAGACACAGGGCAGATGGGGAAGAGAAACAGGGTAGGGGAGAGGTGAGGGGAAGAGACACATGGGAGGGGGGAGAGACACAGGAGAGAGTGGGGGGTAGAGACACAGGGGAGAGGGGGGAAGAGACTAATGGGAGGGAATGGTGAGGAGACACCGGGGAGAGGAAAGGGGGTAAAAACACAGAGGAGGGGGGAAGAAACACAGGGGAAGGGAGAGGGGGTAGAGACAACGGGGAGAGGGGGTAGAGACACAGGAGAGAAGGGGGAAGAGACACAGAGGAGGGGGGAGAGACACAGGGGAGAGGGAAGGGGGGAAAGACACAGGGGAGGGGGGAAAGAAACATGGGAAGGGAGAGGGGGTAGAGACACAGGGGAGGGGGAGTGACACAGGGAAGAGGGAAGGGGTAAAAGACACAGGAGAGGGTGGAAAGAAACACTGGGGAAGGGTGGGAGAGACACAGGGGAGAGTGAGGGAGAGAGACACATGGGAGAGAGTGGGGGGGAGACACAGTGGAGAGGGGGGAGAGAGACACATGGGGGGAGTGAGGGGGAGACACATGGGGGGAGTGAGGGGGAGACACAGGGGAGGTCTTGTGCTTTATTATTATTCTTATTATTATTACTATATAATGTGTAGATGTACCGGCTGGGCATGCTCTTGTGCATTATTATTATTATTATTATTAGTAGTAGTATATAATCCTGCATGATGGCCACTCCCAGGAAGTGCTGAGTGAGCACCAACGAGGGAGCTGAGTGCGCCCATTGCAGGAGTGTGTAAGCACTCTCTGTGTTCAGTCTAATGAGCCCTAGAAGAACCAGAGGTGGAGGAGCTTGAGGCCGGTCATGCCAGTGAAGAGGCAGTGAGGAGGTAGCAGCATTTGTAGTTCTTCCTCAGTCAAGCCTGCAGACTTGCACTGTATGAAGGATACAAAGAAGCAAGGAGCAAGTGTGATACAGCAGAGGGCAGTTTCAAGGACGGCTGCAGCTAGCAGTTTGCAGCTCCTGTGTGTGTTCAGAAGGTGTTCCAACAGGAAAACTGTAAGTTCTGCTTAATAGTGATATGGCTCACTGCTGCACGTTGCTGCTATTGTAAGAGATTGCTCAGTGTATGGACATCAGCTAGACATCTAATTAAGTCTAGTTAGATTGATGGCTTATAAGTCCTATAAGGAACTGTTTGCAGGCGGGGATATTAAGAATTGCCCTGTGAAAAAGCCTGTGAAAAAGCCTTGCGAAAATTTAAAATGATAGTCAATTAAATGAGCCATTCCTAGCCAGCAAGCCTGCCTTTATATTTGGACACTGTATGCTTGTACATTTTTGGTTACACTGCAAGTCTGGAGACCTGTGTATCACACAGTGTGTTTAAAAGATATCTACAGAGAAGCACAGTAAACAGCCATAAGGAATTGCTTGCAGGCGGGGGCTTATTAAGAATTGCCCTGTGATAAAGTTTTGCGAAAATGTAAAGTGACAGTCAATTAAATGAGCCATTCCTAGCCAGCAAGCCTGCCTTTATATTTGGACACTGTATGCTTGTACATTTTTGGTTACACTGCCAGTCTGAAAATCTGTGTATCACACAGTGTGTTTAAAACATATTTACAGAGAAGAGCTGTAAACCGCCATAAGGAACTGCCTGCAGGCAGGGGCTTATTAAGAACTGCCCTGGGATAAAGTCTTGAAAATTTAAAGGGACAGTCAATTAAATGAGCCATTCCTAGCCAGCAAGCCTGCCTTTATATTTGGACACTGTATGCTTGTACAGTTTTGGCTATACTGCCATTCTGGAGACCGGTGTATCACATAGTGTGTTCAAAATTATATCTACAGAAAAGAGCATTAAATAGCCATAAGGAACTGCTTGCAGGCGGGGGCTTATTAAGAAATGCCCTGTGATAAAGACATAATACTCAAAGAAACCGTTTAAAGGACTTACTCTGTGGTTTTGGGACTAGGGGCAACAGGGATGTTTATATCCGGCTAGTAAAGTTACTCAGCTTGCTGACCCTCCGGCGACCATCCAGCTGGCTGTTTCAGTTTCTATGGGGCTGTTCCTGTCAAGCTTGTAATTCTGATTTCAGTCACTAGATTTGAATCTGACTGTTGCTTTAAATTGGTCAGCTGCCAATAAAGTGTCAATAAGGCAGCAGTGGATACTATTAAACTTAGGCTGCTGCGGCAGATAAGAAGAAAAAAAAAAAAGACTCTAGTTCATTGAAGTAAATAAAGCTGTGTGGTTCCAGGGGACTGCTGCTGTAAAATACATCAAACTTGTAGCATTGTATAATGTTTCCATTTGTCTGCAACCCTTAAATAACATACCTGTATATTCTGTGTTAAGAGAAGAGAGAAAAGGCGAAGGGGAAAAAGAAAGAAGAAAGGAAAGGGGAAAAAAAGAGAGGACAAGGTTCTTGCCAAAAAGGGAAAACTCACAGGGGGTGTAGTTAAAACGTCATCAGTGTTGGGTAACTGAAGAGGGACAAATAAGCAAAAATGATAAGGAAGGATGTGTCAGTGGTAAGAAGTAAAAACAAGGGCAGAGATACCAAATTGCAGGGTGCTATCTTAAAAAGCCCACTAACAACTAGAGAAACAGTGAAAAGGAAAAAAGTAAATTTATCTAGCTCTCAATCGAATATATCCCAAACAGACGCAGAAAACAGTGAACACGTTAATATATCAGAGATAGTAGACCTCCCCGATAGATTGAACATAGGTCAACCAGAAGCATTAACTGTAGAAAGGTTGTTCTATAACTTTGAAAACAGAATCAGGAAAGATATACTGTTAGAGCTTACAGAGAATACAAAAGCAGTGAATGCGTTACTAGAGAGAATTGGCCAGCTGGAAGGCAAACAAGAAAAGCTTGTGGAGGATCATCAGAGATTAGAGACCAAAGTTGGGAGGCTTGAGGATGAAGTTGTAAGTCTCAAGAACAAATTATGTAAAATTGAAGATTTCTCTAGACAGAATAATTTAAGGCTGAGGGGGATTTCAGGGAAAGTCCCGGACAATGAGTTAGGCGAGTACGTGAATGAGTTTTTTAAATCTATCACAGGGAATGATAACACTCTGCAAGGTACGTTTGAGAAGATACACAGGCTCCCACTACCTAGGAGACTGATAGGGCGAAGAGAGCAGGATGTAATAGTAAAATTACAAAATTACTCCTTCAAAGAACGGATAATTAAATGTAGTAGAGAAAAAAGACAGTTTGAGAGTCCTTATGAAAAGGTAGAAATTTACCAGGACTATTCATGCGAAACTTTAGCTAAAAGAAGAGAATTAAGTTCTATCACTAAAGTGCTCAGAAGAGAAAAGGTATTATATAAGTGGAGGTTCCCTGTTAAACTAATTATAACTAAAGGTAACCAAACTGAGGTGATCAAGTCCGTCGCAGAAGGTGTGCATTGCTTGGAAAAGTGGGGTTTCGAAATAGAAAAAGAAGATACGAGAAGGGATGGGAAAGGCCCCAACTTCGATGGAGGCGGTAAAACGGGAAAGTGAAAGTGAAGTACGTAGGTGAATAAAGAGAAAGGAAAAAAAAAATGGAAAAGAAAATGTATAAAATATACTACTTATCCGAGACAATTTTGGGAAATGTTTCAATATTTTATTGTAGAGTCAATTAAAAGTTTTGGACGTGAAGGAAACACTTAATGTATAGTTGAGTACTTCTAGGAGTAGGGTGAGGGGGCAATGGGCGCACTCCCAAGGTTCTGCCGGGGTCTTTTTTTTTTTTTCTCTCTCTTTTTTGAAGTTTTTTCTCCGCCCCGGAGGACCAGACATCTTAAAAGATGGCATTAAGTTTTTCTTGCCAACGGGAGGAAACGGTATGTGTGGTGTTTGTATGCTGTTGGAAGGGGAGGGGAAGTGAAGGCAATAAAAATTGTATGATAGGGAAGGAGGGGACTCGGAGGTTATCAAGTAAGTCACTTTGATGTTAAAAGTGATATCGCAAAATGCTAGAGGCTTAAATTCACCTGGCAAACGGCACTGTGCCTTCCGTCAATTTATAAAAGAAAATTTGAATGTTATTTGTCTACAAGAAACCCACTGGGTAAAGGGGAAAGAACCTAGAATAGGATATAAACAGTTTGAGTTGGGTTTCTCGTCTAGCTTCAGGAAAAAGGCTAGAGGGGTTGCTATTTTGTTTCATGATAACAATGTGATTGTAACGGATCATGTAGAAGTGGATGAAGAAGGGAGATTTATCATTTGGTTAGGACAGGTAAATGGTCAGTCATTTACAATTGCAAATTTATATTCTCCGAATGCAAATCAAATAAGCTTTTTGAGTAAGTGTTTAAAAATTATTTCCAAACTAAAAGTGGGTAAGCTTATTATATGTGGGGATCTGAACATGGTCCTGGACATAAAAATTGATAGGAGCTTAAGGACGAGCGATTTGGCTCTGGAAAGATTGTCTAGAAGATTTAATGAGATATTGTTGAAATACAAACTATATGACTCTTGGAGGCTAAAAAATCCTGAGGTCCAGGACTATACTTATTATTCTCAGAGACATAGTATATACACAAGGATTGATTTCATACTGGTTGACATAGAGACATGGAGAGAAGTGGATGATGTGGAGGTAGGGGTTATATCATGGTCAGACCACGCCCTGGTAAAAATAGTACTGCAAGGTCGGGGGACTAGCAATGGAAAAAAAAGAGAAAATATTAACTCAGAAGTATTTTATACAATAGAAGAAAAAAAAAAGGAAATTAAGGAAGTAATTGAAGAGTTCTTTAGAGTTAACAGTGGCTCTATAACCTCAGATTTAAGTATTTGGAATGCGCACAAAGCGTATATGAGGGGTATTCTGAAAACAAGAATGATTAAGAAGAGGAGGGCCAGGGGGAAATCGCTGCATGATTTATATTTAGAACTCTACAAGTTATCATATGCCAATAAAAAAAGCCAGGATAACATGTTGACGGAACAGATCTATAAGATACAAGAACAGATAAATATGATCTTACAAAGTCAAATAGATAAGAAGTTAAAGGAGCTAAAAATAAAAAAATATCATCTAGGTAATAAAGCAAATAAATCACTAGTGGATCTTATTGGGAAAAAGCGAAGCAACAAAAGGATAGTGAAATTCCTCGATGCCAAAGGAATTATGAAAAAGGATCCTATTGAAATAGGTAGAATTGCGGAGGAGTATTATAGCGCCTTGTATAATCTGGAAAAGAAACCAGGGTGGGTTAAACCTGATAAAGGGCAAATACAGGATTTGTTTAAAAAGTTGAATCTAAAAAAAATTTCCGAGGAGCAAAAGGAACTACTAAATGGGAAGATTTTAGTGGAGGAAATCGAGAATTGTGTGTCCGGTTTAAATGTCCAAAAATCCCCAGGACCAGATGGGTTCCCGATACTGTATTATTAACATTTCTTACCAGAATTGGGGGCTCATATGGTAAAAGCATTTAACAAAATTAAAGACGTAGGATGGGCTCCTAAGGAGACATTAGAAGCAGCAATAATTATGATACCGAAGGAGGGAAAAGATCTGGCAAATTGTGCTAACTACAGGCCCATCTCTTTACTCAACATCGATATCAAAATATATTCAAAGATACTAGCACAAAGATTAAATCCTCTTTTAGACCAGTTAATTGAGTCAGATCAAACCGGTTTTGTTAAAGGCCGACAAGGGACAGATAATCTGCGAAAGCTTATCGATATATTGGCACATGCTAAAGATAATAAAATTCCGTTGGTGGCAGTAGGGTTAGATGCGGAAAAAGCCTTTGATAGGCTCAACTGGGAGTTTATCAAGTGTACTTTAGAAGAAATTGGATTGGGCAAATTCGGGTCAAGTGCGATTATGGCGCTATACTCTAACCCTTCAGCCTTAATAAAAGGTACAGACTTTCAGTCGGAATTGTTTGAGATTAGCAATGGGACGAGACAAGGATGCCCGCTATCACCAATGATCTTCAATTTGTGTATAGAAGTGCTGGCTCAAATGATAAGGAAGAATGATAGGATAAGAGGAATCATATGTGGTGCTATAGAATTGAAGATCACTCTATTCGCAGACGATGCAGTTGTAGTCTTATCAGAGCCACTAGAATCATTGGTGTATCTCATGAAGGAATTAAAAACCTTTGGTTGCCTATCATATTATAAAATTAATTCTTCCAAATCAGAGGTTATCTGGCTAAATGTGAACTTAGAAACTAAAACCTTGTTACGAGAGAAATTCCCATTTAGATGGGAGCAGAATAAAATAGAACATTTGGGAATAGAGTTGACTCCGTGTGTTGCTTCCATGTTAAAGAATAACTTGGAAATAAATTTTGTTTCAGTGTGCAAACTACTCAAGTCATGGGAGAGGCTAAACCTAACCTGGTCAGGCAGAATCGTATGTGTTAAGATGTTTATTTTACCAAAACTTACTTATGTTTTAAGAGCAATCCCTCTATTTATATCCAGAGGAAGTATTACTAAATTTCAGAAAGTGGTAGATCATTTTATATATAAAGGAAATAGGGTTAGAGTCAGTAAAGACCAAGTAAATAAAAAGTATATAGAAGGTGGATTAGGGGCAATCAACCTCTGGAAGTATGCAGAGGCTATAAAATTGTACCACTTTCTGAGATTGACAGAAGGAGTGGAAGGACCCAAGTTTGTCCAGTTAGAAGAAGCATTAAGCCCCAAAATAGTTCTGCAGCAAGCTCTATGGTATAAGAAATCGTCCAACTTTAAGACTCAGATAGAGTTCAGAATAGGGAAACAATGTTGGGCTAGTTGGCTCAAAATGAACTCAAAATTGAAGTTGCTCCCTTTTCCATCTCCATTAACACCACTGGAAGTAATTTATGATATTCACCCCGAAATAGATAAGGTAGAGTGGGGGAAATGGGGTATTGACAAAATTAAGGATTTAATCAGAAATGAGGGCTTTATTAAATTTGAGGAACTGAGGAGAGTGAAAGAGGTCCCAATATCCATGTGGCTGCAATTTCTGACCCTTAAGCAGATATTAACAAAAGAAGGTTTTGATGTAAGATCAGTCAGGGATTTGACACCTCTCGAAAAATTCCTGTCCTTAAGAACAAGTAATAAGAGTTCAGTGTCGAAATGCTTAAAAATTTTAGACGAGTACAGAAGTTCTGGAAAATCTGTAGCCATGGAAAGCTGGGAAACTGATTTTAGAATTAAGAAAAATTTGGAGGACTGGGGAAAAGCGTATCAGCTAACAAAAGATAACTTGATTTGTACAACTTACAGAGAAATCCACTCTAAAATTACACAAAAATGGTACATAGTTCCAGAGCTTCTGTCTAAAATAGATCGAAGCAAATATAGTGAGCTGTGTTGGAGAGGGTGCTTGGAAATAGGCACCCAAAGCCACATGTGGTGGAAATGTGTTAAGATCAAAGGGCTTTGGGAAAGGTGTGTCACCAAGTTGGTGGGTATGGGATGTAAGGAAGTTACCTTAAACCCAGAAGCTTTTCTATTACATATCTTTCCAAGGGAATGGTCTAGTGAAACAATTGGGATAGTGGTGCAGGTTCTCATGGCAATTAAATGGTGGATTGTACGGAGATGGAGAAGTGGGGAATTGCCTAAATGGAATGAGATTTGTAGTACTATGGAAAGGAATAAACAGTATGAAATGGAATATTTAAGTTTTGATTCCAAGTTAAGATTATCAGTGGTTAAGAAATGGGCAAGATGGGACGAAGAACTGTTTGCCGGGCCTTTCTGTTAATAGATATATATTTTTTGTGGTTGTATTTGTTGCCTTTAGCGAAGTTACTTTAATTATATAATATGTTTCGGGTATTGCCTCCTTCTGTAAATAATGAGAATATTGCCAAGGGGTGGGTGGGGGGTTTGTAGGTGGGTGATTGTGTATGATTTAG